>JALPQI010000144.1:0-599585 GCA_025490895.1 Thaumatotibia leucotreta
TCATTAATTTTTGTTTAATTTTGAAACACGCTTATTTTTAAAAACTGAATTAATTTACCATTGACCAAAACTTTACCATGAAACAACATTCACGCTATAAAATGTACACAATTGTGTATTGATATTTAATATTTATTGTAGGTATATCAATTGTATATTAATTTTAACGACACGGGACGTAATCGCGTAAACTTACGATTATCCTGACGTTTCGGGTATGACATGAAATCAGTGGTCGCAAGAAGACTAAGAAGCGATTAAGTCCCGTTTGTCGTTAACATATGTTATAATAATATGATACAATGAACAGGAATACCTACACTTAATAATAATAATATTATTAAGTGTGGGTATTCCTGGACACGGCGCGGATAGTCCGTCGGTTCCTCTCTCTGCGACTTTAACCACCGGCAGCTTGGGCCCGCCCCGTTGCCGGCGGCAACCTAAGTTAGGTTTTTATTATGTGTTTATATTTTGTATGTTGTATTGTATTTTACCTTTATAACCATATTATAATAACCTAGCCTAAGAAAATGTTGAAATAAAGAGAATAATATTTAAATAATATTTTAGCCTATATAATGTCCCACTGCTGGACATAGGCCTCCTCTCATATATGACAGGGATTGCTGGTCTATAGTCCCCACGCTGGCCCTAAGCGGGTTGGGAACTTCACATACATCTTTGAATTTCTTCGCGGATGAATGCAGGTTTCCTCACGATATATTCCTTCACCGAAAGCTAGCTAATGGTAATCTGATATTCCGTACATAAGTTTCGGAAAAACTCGTTGGTACGAGCCAGGGTTTGAACCAACGACCTCCGGAATGAAACCTACACTTAATATTTCTTAAATATTACAACACATTAAAGTAAGAGTATGAAATTTAAATAACATTTCATAGTGAGTAAGAATACATTTGTCACCACCCCAACTCTTCCCACGAGTGTCGATAGAGTCGGCTAAGGCTCGATCTCACTAAACTTTATCTGGGAGAATCGCTTACTCTAAGATCAGTATCAAATTTCTATGGAGTTTTGTCATTTTTACTATCCGAGAGTATGCGTTATTTTTTTAATGAAAGTTTGTCAGCCTCCGTAGCCTGGTTGGTAGTGACCCTGCCTACGAATATGGAAGTTCCGGGTTCGAATCCCGGCGAGGGCATTATTTGTATATTTATTTATCACAAATATTTGTTCCTTGGTCATGGCTGCTATGTATTTAAGTATCTATATGCATCTATCTATTATATAAGGTCCTAATTTATTAGTTGCAGATATTTTAACACATGATACTTTACACTAAAATAATTAACTTTAAATATAAATTAAGAAATCTTTGCATGTAATTTTTTTGATTTCATTTTCCTAACAAAAAAATTAATTATAATTTCGTCTAAAAAAAATCATCATGTGTGCATTATCACATGTCACAATAGCACTGTCTGTCATGTCATCAAACGACACAATCCAAAGGAAAATAACATGACATTGACAATAAAGTATTTAATTTATAGATGAGAAGTGGCCAGTTCCAGTTAAGTGGTATGTAAAAGAGGTACTAGAATCTGTTCAATGAGTTTTCATTTAATAATCACATAAACAGGGTGTTTTTACGTAGGAAATTTGTTTTTCCGTTTTCTCCAAAAAAACATCGTAAAAGCTATAATGTTTCACGGTTTAATATACTCCAGAGAGCGAGTACTATCAGCTGTATAAATATCTGCATCTAATAAATTAGGACCTTATATATGTAGTAATATTTTTTAAAACATGGTGTCGGTTTTCCTGAACAGGCTAAACAGCTAAATTCTGTTTTTTTGATTGTCGTTTTTTTATTTCATCGCATTATGTTTCAGAAAAGCACCATACATGCCTCGCCGTGAAATTGGCTTACCGGCTTCGTATCACTGTCCAGCTCACTACGTTCGGCTGTCCATACCTACTCAACCGATAAGCCTACCCTTTCCCGGCGTCTGCAAAATACATATTATATTGTATATGTACGCTATTTTATGACTTAGGTTACGTGGCTAAATGTTTTGAGGTTTTTTTACACGAGACTTTCAATTTTTGAAAGCTTGAGAGATTGAGGTAGCATATCGACGCTGGAAAGGAGAAATTGGGTAAGCGACATTTTTGAAGATATTGAGTTATACACACCGTTAGAATCGGCAAATTTTTCCGCGTCGAATGAGCTAGGTTTCGAATCCATCGGACAACTTTTGTGTCGCTTATCCCATCGGTGATTTAGAGAACTTTCGATCATTTTTTACTACTAAACGACTTGGTTTTTGACAACTTTTAAGAAAATGGAGATTAGATAAAATATAATTCAACATAATGAATCTTGGATCATTTTACCTATTTGTCATGACAGGTTAAATTTTACTTGGATATTTTTGCTGTGTAACAACTAATCATCACTTGTGGGTTAGCTATTTTTACCTGACTGTATGATATGTTCTCATGTCGTTTGGACAATTTTACCTTTATCTTAATTTAAAATTAAAGACGGTTAGACAATATTACTTAACTATGATATCTGAACTATTGGCGTTTATCCATTTTTACCCCTACATTTATTTATGAACCATATGTCGCTTAGGTATCCCTTTTTACCTGAATTTACATTAGAATACTCGTACTACTGTCACTTATCCTAACTTGCATGAATGAAATGTCAGTAAAAAAGTTAGCAACAATTTGCATACATAAATGTCTGCTATTTTATTCTTTGTCACGTTATGTAGAAACATTTGGCAGAGGGGTTGTCCTGTCAATTTTTACTCTGCGTTAAATAAAATGTTTTTGGAACTTTAATAAATAAAAATAAAAAAAGAAATAGGTACTAACTAAAACTATTTTTTAAGTGTTATCATAACGTAATACGATGGATAAACATACCAACAGGTACGGTTGTTAAAAGTATATAGTTTTCAAGTGCCTCGTTTGTAGGTAGGTACTAACTATTGTTGGCTCAATTACGAGTTATCCTTGTTGATTTTGCATGTTTTAACCCTTAAATGCATGACCTTGACAAAGATTTATTCTAATTTGAATTCTGACATGTTGTCAATAGAGTCAAAAATACATGATGCATGATGCAACCCTTAAATGCATAGTGATACATCACTATGCATTTAAGGGTTAACATAAAGAGAAATGATCTCAAATAGAAAAACAAAATACATTTGTTTTTAATACTTAACAATAACTATTACTTACTCACATACTTACCTACTTTTTGGAATAAAGTTAAAAAAATACCTAAAACAGTGTCTTTCTTTTTTCACGTGTAAGTAAATTCGTTTACTTACACGTGAAGGAAATGTTCCACGTGTCACGGAATGTTACTCTTGTAATTGAAATGACTGACTATGAAGTCTAAAATAATTTCTCATTTTAAGTATGTGGATATTTCTTACTGATATATTTATGCTATTTTTTTCAATTTATATATTTTTACCCGAATATAAAATAAGCCACATCGGCAGTTAGATAATTTTAACACGATGAATTTGTTATGTAAGTCTCGGGTGGACTTTTTTACCTTCCTTATTTCTTTTACAACGTGTTGCTTAGATAATTTTACCTGAATCAATTTTTCCGACCATTTTGCTTAAGCGACAGTAAATCCTTAAATAACACTTGAATACGTTAAATAATTAAAACATCACATAGAAAACATATTTATGTCCATAAATAATGCTTCAATTATTTGATTTGGCCTCCTAATTCATTTTAATGATTTTTTTTCGAAAATCTCGGCGGTTTTTTGCCTCTCCTGTAAAGAACGCACTGTGTCGCTTATCTAATTTCTCCTTTCCAGCGTCGATATATTTATATTTATTTTCTCGGAAATCATCATGTTCGTGATATACCTGTCAAAAGAATTTTAAAAATTATGAAATGCCCTTGTGACCCGTATTTAAGTTGTGTTCAAAATCGTTGAGTTTCAGTTCAGGGCAAACTATTAGAAAAAGAAAAAGTAAGTCGTAAAACCGTCAAGATTTAAAATACGAGAGTTCATATGAAAAACTTAGGAGGCCTTTTTGTCCAGCCGGATAATAAATTACAGAATTAAGACTGGCAGATCACGAGGTCCAAAATAATGGCGTTTCCTATAAAAAAGGGATTTGGACGTGTTCACACTTTTTCGCTTACCTGATTTTGCCTTACCTAAATAAGTAATTATCACGTATGAAATGAAATGAAATGAACTGAAAGTGTTTATTTCGGAAAATGGATAAATAATAAGTAATAAATAAATATCTTGGGTCATCTTACACAAGTCCCACGGTAAGCTCAATTAAGCCAGGCGACGATATATACACCGTGTTTTTTTTTAATTCCGTTAATTTTAACAGGCTGTTTGGTACGTTAATTGGAGCTACCTGGTATATTGCTTTTAGTCAAATTCGAAAAAAAATTTTTTTTTCCTTTTCATACATAATAAATGAAATGGTAAGTGTGAGAGAACCTTAAGAATAAGATCTCCGGTGATTGACGGCACATGTTAAAATAAGTTTCATTAGGATGTAATAAAGGTTGCAATACACTTGTTCAGTCATTAAACTTATTTTTTTAATAACTCAATAACAGTAAGAGTTAAGATACTAGTTTCTTAAATTGATTATTTTTGACCTAAATAAGCTTCCATTTAATTTAACGGAAATCAATAAAAACACGGTGTATAATAGATAGATACATATAGATACTTAAATACATAGACAGCCATGACCAAGGAACAAACATTTGTGATAAATAAATATATAAAGAATGCCCTCGCCAGGATTCGAACCTGGAACCTCCAGCTTCGTAGGCAGGGTCACTATCAACTAGGCTAAGGAGGATCCATATTATGTTAGTAAAACTTATTCTTACTTTTAAAAACTATGTTAGTGCAAAAGTATAATTATAAGTCCGCCTTTTGTACGTCAAGTGCTTTTTCTTTTGTGCAATAAAGGTTAAATAAATAAATAATTTGACATGACGTGCAGAGACATACAGTGGGCTAGGATAAGGCTGACCAGCCACATCTCAGCCACCACCCTCAGAAGTGAGTTGGTGTCGCCCCTGTATGACCGGTAGGTATGTGGGTTTTCAAGTAGACCGTGGCGACACCAACTCACTTCTGAGGGGTTGTGGTTTTTTCTTCTCTCAAAAGTATCACCCGACGGGCACACACTCACTGAAAAAAAAAACCAACTACTTCCGTTTATCGTCGCAGTACTACACCTACCTAGTACCTACCTAACCATGGAACTTTCTAAGGCTACTAATAATGAATGTGGTGAATTTGCAAAATGATATCAGTGCCAATTCATTCGTCCTGAGACCTTGAAGGCTGTGTGGGACTATGGGTGATTTTGAAGTAATGAAAGATGATTTAATGACCCAGTCGTGGGTTGGTGAATTTTAGGACCCTGAGTATCAATGGATTACCTGAAGCCAGTCGCCCGTAAAATTTGCGGAGACTGGTTTAAAAAAACAAGCCTAACCAACCAATTTGTAAGCGTTATTGAACTTAATTTAATTGAAATTTATACCGGACTCTTAAAATGTGTTTTGTCCTTATCTGTCACTTTGACAATGGCAGTTGTCTGAAAGAGATAAAACTCATTTTACCTATAAACATTAATGAGAGGTAAATATTTAAATCGATAATTTAAGCTTAAAACCTACCTTAAAGCTTGTTAATAAATTAAAGAAGCTATTAGTAACTAAAACATACTATTCTGTGAATGAATACTTAAATGACCAACTGTTACAGTGATTACCCAGTGAAAAAACAAAAATTGAATTAGTATAAGTTACTTTTAAGATTTGCCAATATTTCCATGCCCTTACGGGGCTCATGTATGATACTTTTATTTTGTAAGATCCTATGTACTACATGAAAGAAATAAATTACTTGATTACTTAAAAAATCGTCCTCTAAAAGCACCAGCCATCACGCTGCCGCTCATTTTTATACCACGTCGGTGGCAAACAAGCATACGGCCCGCCTGATGGAAAGCAGTTACCGTAGCCTATGGGCGCTTGCAACCCCAGGGGTGTCACATGCGCGTTGCCGACCCATTAAGAACTTGTACACTCCTCTTTTGAAGAACCCCATACTGTAGTCCAACGGGAAAACCTCGGCAGGGAGCTCATTCCACAGACGGACCGTCCGCGGGAGGAAGTTCCTCTGAAACCGCACGGTGCGCGACCATTTAGGTTGCAAGGTGTGAGGATGAGCGCCCAGTCGGTGGCGAGCGGTGCGATGATGAAAAGTGGACGTTGGCATCATGTCGAACAGTTCTTCAGAGCACAACCCATTGTACAGACGATAAAACACACATAAGGAGGCGAAGTCTCTCCTTAGACTTAAGGGTTCAATACCGCCTGTGAGTCTGGGATCGTCGACTATTCGGACAGCTCGTCTCTGAACCGAGTCAAAGGGTGCAAGCTGGTATACAGGTGCTCCTGCCCAGAGGTGACAGCAATACTCCATATGGGGTCTGACTTGCGACTTATATAACAGAAGTCTTTGCCCCGGAGTAAAGTATCCCCTCGCTTTATTGAGCACCCCGAGCTTTATCATCCCAATAGACAGCCAATAAATCTGAACTAGTTGTTCAATCAAACCTTCATTTAAAGCTGAAAGTTTACACACATAAATGGAAACCAAATATTTGCTATAGCACGAATCGATCGAGTCAAATGGCGACCGCAAATGCGTGACTTGCGTGGCTGGATCTACTGTTGTATTCAAATGGTCATATGAGCCTTGGATTTATAAACGTTACAGGTATTTAAATGTACGGTAAAAGGTTGGTTCCGGGGTTATTGGGTTTATACCACATGGTAAAATTGACATGAGTTGTGATCAGTGTTGTGATATAAGATTCATGGGCATACGTGGTTTGGATATTTCTTATTAATTTTTAAATAAAATCATTAGTTTTTTTTCGATGTAGCTTGGTACAGTCAAGTGCAAAAATAAGTATCGCAAGAATCCGCTCATAATTATGTAACAGCGTTCTTATTACACAGATTTAGAATGCACTGGGACATATTTTTGAATATTTTTGTGTGCACCTTATTTTGTCTTTGACTGTAATAGTTTAGCAAAATTAGGCACGTTACATACACAAGGTACAATTAGCTAGATAGCAGGACAGGTTAATATACAGGATGGTCCAAACCTTGATGTCAAAAAAATTTTTTTAGGTTCCCTTCATCATGGGCTATCAGAATATACCCCATGTATGTTAGCCGATTTTTTGTAGTTTTCGTTTTAAATTTATTTGACCGACTACTCCGAAAAATCCTCATTATTAAGTATCACTTTATTTTTGCTTTTACGAAGGTTCAAGGTCTAGGGCGGTCTTTAGAATACGAAAATTCCTTGGGATATGTTTTTTTTTTTTTTACGTACATTAATGCTAATTTGATGCGTTTTTAGCGTAAAATTTTGAATTTAGTATTTTTTTATCCTACTTGTATCAAAGTGAGGACGCTAATTTTTTTGTCAGTAAATGTTTTATTTGTAGTAATACTTTTACAAAAAGAAACTAGTTAAAAAACCCAATAGTTCTTTTTTATTAATAAACTTCATTCCAATTTCACAAAAAAAAATTTCAAAAATTCATATCTCGAAAACTACAAAAATTCGGCTAACATACATGGGGTATATTCTGATAGCTCATGACGTGAGGAATCTAAAAAAATTTTTTTGATGTCAAGGTTCGGACCACCCTGTATAAAACATTCCAAATGTGTGTATACGTATATATGGTGCAATAAATTAATTTAGGTACTTGGATTAAATTTGCAATATTTTACCCTCGCAAGGCCCACTATACTATTATCTTTAAATATTATGTTGAACATACGAGTATTATGTAAGGAACAGTGGTGAATTTAGTTTGTTTGTAAAATCAATCAAACAAAGGAAATGCGACTTTTTTGATTTTTTGAAAACTCTAAATTTCATTAAAGTGGAGTTTACCTAATTGCATTGAGACTTACGAGGTTATAATATGTGTCAGCCTCCATAGCCTAGTTGAAAGTTGTATACCTAATTATTTATCACAAATGTTAATTCCTTGGTCGTGGCTGTCTATGTATTTAAGTATCAATAAGTATCTATATATAAGGTCCTAATTTATTAGTTGCAGATATTTTAACACATGATACTTTACATTAAAATAATTAACATCTGTAACATCTGCAACGGTCTGTCAACATCTGTAACGGTAATTTCACACGCATAGGAAACTTGACAACAGGCAGGGATTGAAAATGTTTGTGACGATAACGAATAATTCTTACTCTAAAACAAAACAAAGGGCTACTGCCCATGTTTCCGAACTGCTAGTATTTCACAATTAAATAAGTAACAAAAGTATGGGCCATGATATACTTTGAAATTATTAGAATTACCGTTGTTTTTTTTTTGTCAAGTGGGTAGGGTACCTACCCACACGTATTGTTACAACAGAAATCACAGAAAAAAATACGAACGATTACATAACCTTTTGAAATCCTTGGGACAGCACTCAGCACTGCGATGTCCTAGTTTGCCACATGACAAGCAACGCACAGGCCCAGGCGGCGCAGCAGGCACTTCGTGTAGGAAGAATTGATTGAAGAGAAGTTGTTCTTTCTCTTCGTGTAGGAGCACGGAAGTTCACGTTGCATTTGCTCGCGGGTCTTGATTTCCATCAAATCAGTCGTCATGTCCTTAAAACATTCCACCATCAATGACGTCGAAAGTATGCCATATTTTCGTTATCTTTAGGCTTGCTTTTTTGCATGTTGATGAGGGTTGCAATTAAGCCATGACGAGCCAGAAAAAGTTCTTTAAATTGAGGCAAAGTCATGCCAGCAAAAAAACACTCGTGATAGCCGCCGCGATGCATTGCCCTTCAATGCACAACTGAGGGCCAAAATCAAGCAACTCTCCGAGGCACAAATCCACAGTAGTACACTATGCACGTGGATCCACATCCGCCTTATCAGGATCGAAATCCGGTAATGTAATCTTGCGGGTATTCGCAGGTTGCATGGAACTAATCAAAGCCTTAATGTTTTCATTCTGGGCTTCCAGTAATGTACGCAGCTAATTTTCGTTAATCCGTGATTCTTCGCTATGAGTCCGATTGAATCCCGCTTCTGATGACGGATCAGGAGCGACCGGATCAGGAAACTGGGCGTTATTTCGGGTTTCGGACATAGCGATGCACGTAACACGATAGCAAATTTAAAGACGTTATAAACATCAGTAACACACTTTTATTCGAAACGACACTATTGCACAACACTTGTTATAATAAAGCACATTATCTTTAAAAGTTGTAATTTATAGCTTATCGTAGCTAGCTAGGTATCCTAGGTTTTGATAGACTGGAAACCAACAAGTCTCTTGGCGAGAACGTCTACTTCGCAACGAAGGTTCAATCAGAATTCCCTCTCGTGGCGGTTCTGTCCCACCACCTCAATACCGTTTCCCGCCAAGAGCCATGTTCAAGCAAGGGGGGAACTTCTTTAAACCAATCAGAATCGAGCACAAGCCCCATGCCTGCGTTTCCAGTCTACCAACTTACAAATTACAATTAACACCCATTCAGAATTAAGTACGACTGGAAACAGTATGCAGGTTGGCCAACATGACATAAAGCCAAGCTTAACTTTGATTTACAATACAGTGTTGCTAGTAAGAAAAAGGATAATAATTATGGCAACCGTCAATAGGTGTCGCTACCAGTTGACAGCGATTGAACGTTTATAACCAGCACTCATTATTTGCAACGGACTACCCCCGCTTTTGATAAAAACAAAATAAAAATAAAGAAGATCTTTGTTATGAACTGGTGGCGCCGCCATCACAATTCGACATATATTTATACACATTATAATAGTTATTTATGTGGCTGGCGCATAATAAGAGGCATTAAACTTGAGTGTGGTTTTATGAAACGAGCCGTAGGCGAGTTTCATAATAAGATCACACGAGTGTTTAATGCCTAATTATGTACAGTCACATACATAACTTTATCTACATCCATATCATTAGTTTAGAATGACAATTTACCTTTATTTTCATTGATATCCATTAAGTAATTACCTCTAAATATAAAAAATCTAATCAGTTGAAATCACTCAATTTGAGTAAGGATATCCTACAATAAATATTTATTGAAAAAAAAAACAACAAAAAGAAGTTGACTTCATAATGTTAAAATTAATATCATAACGACGATACTTTAATGTCAACATTATGATGCACTGTACTCTGCCTGTACTTTAATGTTAACATTATGATACAGCCACAGACACCGGTCTCTTAATATAGGTCATTACATTACCGCTTCTGAATACATAACAGGGAAATTATGATATTCCTGTAGATAAAATATATTACAAATATTTATAAACATACATATAACCTACATACATACAATAAAAAACATAATATATATATATAAAGACGAAACGTATTAAACTTAGGTACATACTAATTGTTTAATCTGCAAGCGAAGAAAGCACGAACAGATTTCTTAAATGCATACTTGCTGGGAGAAGTATTTACATTATTTTATTAAAAGAAGGATAATTATCTTGCGGTGACATACTTTCGCAATGAACTTGTGAGACCTGCCGATTAAGTAATTGGTGATAAAATGTTACGTTCCCTCGATGACTTGATATTTTAACGGAATACGACTTCTTAAATTATTCAAACCCACCGTAGAGGGGTTACTATGCCCTTTAAAGAGCATTAGTAGATTCAGTGCCTCTTATCCGTTACCATGAGTTCCGTATTAAAGGTAATCGCTACACTACTGTGTTATATTATAAGTCATTCATGGCGAATTATATTTGTGTAATCCCGTGATTTACAAATGTAAGCTTGGTGAAACATCTATTTTAAAGCCATTGGATATTGTGAGTGTTGTGTGTAGGCCTAGTGACAACCCTAGCCTAGAAGTGAATAATCAAGATCAAGTGCGGGTAGTTCAAAAAACCCGCGCAGCTCGAAGGTGTTGATACATTCTCTCGCCAGTCTGCCTGCGACCACGGGTGTAACGTCATGCCCGAAACGTCAGGATATAATTAAACGTAAGTTTACGCGATTACGACCCGTTGCTCTTTAAAATATGAATCATGTTTTAATTTTGCGATATTTTTACTTATTTTGTTATGTAACATATATGTAAGTATTAGAATGTTCCTGTTGAAAATCTCAATTGAAACATAAAGATGACAGTGTACACACTACTGCGAACGCCAATCCGCTTGCCCAGCCCGACGATTACAGGTAGGTAATGCGCAAATGCGAACTATAGTGAAGTTTTTCCCGTATCATAGGGGGTGAAAATCTGCGAAAAAACCCCTAAAATAATAATTCTAGGCATACACATAGGCTGATGATGAGGACTTTTGGAAGTAAGGTTAACACTTTCCGTAAAACTATCAAACTATAACCCAAAACCAAATGGGTCGACATAAAAGTAAATCTAGTACGAATAACTATGATATTATTAATGTCAGTCTAAAGCAAAATGTCCTCATAAAAGATAATAAATCGACACGATAGAAAAAAAACTATGCTAAATCGTGCAACACAGATTCTGATGCAGTATTGGACTCTTCTCTGAAGGACAAAATCCGGAATCAGGATATCCGACGAAGAACCAAGGTCACCGATATAGCAACGAGAGTAAGCAAACTGAAGTGGCAGTGGGTGGGGCATGTTTGTCGAAGAGCCGATGGCCGATGGAGCAGACGAGTCTTGGAGACCGCGAACGACTCGCCCGGTGGGCCGCCCTCCCGCCACATGGACCGACGATCTAAAGAAAGTGGCGGGAAGTGGTTGGATGCGGAGAGCTGATCGAGGACCGAGTATGGTGGCGCGAATTGGGGAAGGCCTATGTCCAGCAGTGGACGACTATGGGCTGATGATGATGATGATAATGATCGGACTAAAAATTATATGGTTTTGAGGTATAACGTTTCTGTGAGCTCGTCTAAGACTCGTGGTAGGGGTGTTCTAATTACGCCTCACAGACAGAAACAGCAAAGCTTTTACAATAATAAGCTTTATGCTTAATGAAAGCTAATAAGTAAGGTTCACGGACACGGTCACTAGTCCCAAAGCTCTGAAGTTGATTTGCATAACAATTTGCGACATCATGACTAATACGTTTAATCTAGTATGCAGGTCTAGATGCCTTACAAAATATGGTGTAGGTTTTTTTATTATTTAATATTCTCGTTCCTAAGATACAATTGCAAAATTTGCCACATCAAATTGGAAATTTCTCTATTTGACATCATCATCATCATTATCATCAGCCTTTGATTGTCCACTGCTGGACGTAGGCCTCTCCTATTAATATGCGCATAGACGCATTAGGGGGTAAATGCCCATAATTGCCACGCCACGCCACTCTATTTGACATAGACTTTAAAAATTGATTGAGTAAGGACACAATGTCATGTAGGGCGTAGGTAGGACGATATAACATTTTTTCTCCCTTGTATCTTTGTTATCCTACTTGTTATGTTATCGACACCTTCGTTATTAAATTACTTGTAGGGATGAATTTTTTATAAGTAACAAACTACTGATGTAATATCGGCCGTGTGGTGCCGGCAGTAAGAATACATTTGTCATCACCCCAACTCCTCCTGCGGGTATCGTAAGAGTCGACTAAGGGATTGAAGTGTCACTGACCATTATTTGATAAATCATTGATGATAGGCAGCAGCGTCATCATTGTGGACACAATACTGCGATCGCCAATCCGCTTGCCCAGCGTGACGTTTGTGGGCATTTACCTCCTAATGCTATACGCATAGTTAATGGGAGAGGCCTACATACAGCAGTGGACTATCATAGGCTAATGATGATGAAGTAAAGGTACGATGGCGAGATGCATCAGCGTAACTTCCATATAAATTCTATTTGCTATTGTTTATTTACCATATGCCTCAGCACTTGCCGACTCATTCGACGAATCGTTCAGGCTTACGAATGCCAACACGAATGTTTGTTTTCATAAATGACCCAAATATTGTAAGAGTGAGGGGTATACGGGTTGGGGCATGTCATCTTTATTGCTTTTACGGTTACAATCAAATATAAAAATATTTAGGAATTGGGTATTTTAACTACACTCGCGGTCAATGAATACGAGTCAGGTGGATTTTTTAATAGAAAATACTGGAAACATACTGATTAAAAATATTTAAAATAAATATTTATAATACAAGTGGAACCGTTTTTAACATCAGATTGTATTGGAATTTCCCTGAAGTTTTCACCCGCTCCGAAAAACACAGAACTTTATCGTCAGATTACTCCGTATATATAAAAATAGCAACTCATGATTAATGGCCTGACAAATTAATAAAACATATCCGTCATTATTTGTTTCCTCATCATCATCATCATCAATGATCACGGCCTCCCCCAAAGATTGTTACAATGACCAGTTAAAAAAATAGACAAATAGCGGCCAAAACAAAACAGAACTGCATTCAACGTCCGACTAAACATATCTTTAGAAGAGGGCCATTTTCGTTCAAGGGTTTTTTAAGTAATTAAAAGATAATAAAATGTGCGAGTAACGGGTGTTCAAATTAGTTGTATGATATACAAATCAGACCACAAAATAAATATTTTCCCGTATCGGCTCAAATCTCCTAATTACATTTCTCCTAACTACACCTAATCTATATTTTCTACAATCAACCATGAGTAGGCAGTTTTGTGGCCTTCAATGGGCTTATTTGTGCTTGCTTCATTAATCTTTGGGGTTCTCATTAACACTATAATAGACCATTCATTAAAACAAGTTTCTTCTGGGTTTGCACTTGTGTATTATGGTAGAAATTTATGGATATATAACGATTGTTTTGCATTTAAATGAGCTGTTCCAAACTAGTGAACTGTAAGCTTAGTTTTCGGTCATACATGCGACCATATTTTGTCTTTCACCGTTGCTTGTTCATTTCTCATTTCCTCAAAGGTTAACTGGAAGAGATCCCTGAAAGGGATAAGTTCGCCTTTGTTGTATCAAATTGTTTTTGTCTGTGTTTCCTGTATTTCTGTTTTAATGTACAACAAAGCTTATACATACATACATACATACCGTTTATACCTAAACATGTCAAAGTTAAAGTCAAATATTTTTATTCAAATGGGAATAATTGGAATTGCAACAAACTCTTATGAATAGTCTAAACTTATTTTTATTTACTTACTCCACTGGCTCAGCGACCCAAAGTGGATCTTGGCCTCCGATACGAGTTGGCGCCAATGCGCCCGGTTCTGTGCGATCTCCTCCCAGTTCTCTGCATCAGGGCGCGTAGGTCCTTCTCCACCTCGTCTTTCCAGCGGTATCATGATCTACCAACCGGCCTGCGTCCACTGGGTCTTCCTAGGAAGGCCTTTTTCACCGCCCTGTCAACTGGCATCCTAACCACTCAATTGCTTTTGGTAACTGTGGTTACCAGCTGTCACTCTTATTTTACATAGGAATAAAGCTCAGCAGACATTTCAAAGCAAATGAGTGGCTAAACACATGTCCGAGCCAGCGATTTTTTTTTCTTTGAAATGGGCTTACTCTTGGCCACAGACTAGCCGAGGGCAGGAGACGCGGCCTAGGATGGAGTGAGTTTACGACTTCAACCCTGCACCACTGACCTGAGAAGAACCGGTAAAAAACTTGACGGGACTTGTTTTTTCATATAATCATAGGTACATCGTACAATCTTACAACTAACATGCATTTAAACTAAAACATAAAATTGATTTTAAATTAATTGAGATATAACAAAAATAACAAGAGATGTAAAGTCTGTATATAGTCTGAACATTTATATTAAATGATTTGTAGAGAAGTTGTTCTGTCAGGATATGTATATATCGGGAACTCTAATGACAGCCGAGCTAAGAGGGGTAGGATTTTAGTTATCTGCCTCCTAGCTACTTGTTACTCGTTACTCAGAATCTTGTATCTACGCATCTACGCAGTAGTAGAAAACGAATGGAGAGTTCTAAGCTTGCGTCCATGCATAGATGCATACCCCATAGAAATAACTTCCTTCGTAAGAATGTAAACCCTTCACATAACAAGACAAGAGTGAATCGTTCTATGTCTAACACGGGAATGAATTGATGAACACTGCAGTAGTGACCTTTTATACTGTCAGGTCACCAGCCACCTGTTCATAGGTTGGTATCATCTACCTGCAAACCTGCATGGACCAAGCAAAGACCACTCCAAGCAAAACATTGCTTATCGTTTTCTAGATTTAGTAACTCATATCTCCGACACGGCCATACTGACAAGACAAGTGTCCTCGCTTGTATCTGAAACAAACACGTACATCAGTAATCTTTGTCACCACTCGGTTACTCCTGACCAAATTATCTGTCTACGTAAAATCAACTCAACTCAAGGAAAATAATTTTATTCTTTGCAACTGAATTTAGGATCACTTAAAGTCAATTCAATACCATCAATTTAAATGCAAGACCAGACAAGTACCACCTGGCTTTCATAGCCACCTTTTACGTAAAACACATGACGGCAAACGTTCGGAAGCAGGTCTCTCATTCGTGGCCTATTGGTTATCACATAACCACACACTACGCGCATCCCCAAGGGATCGCCGAGTCAACCCTGACTCTACGGTCTCTACAAGACCCGACCTCCGCCAGAGCTTATCGCGCACCGCGTACCCACGGACTACTCAAAGGTAGACACCGACTTCTAACGGGCTACGGCTACGATCAAGCCTCTGGTACGGTCGACCAACCGAACTGAGAACCTCATCCTTCATGCCACAACAATCTTCATCTACTTCACGTGGTACTTGGCTTTCTAGCATTTTCATTAACAACAAAATGTTATCTGTATTTAATCATTTATGAACTTCAATTTGTTAGACAATTTTGATAGTGCCACCAGCTCAGTTTCAGTTACCAGTAAAATCAAAATTAAGGAAACACAAGTCACGTTTATGTCTATCGGAAACTCACATTGTGACATAGTCACCTCATCCCGTTTGACAACAATAACTTCTTTTGTGGCATTACCAAAATGATCTCAATTAATGAATGATTCAAATTAGTCAACCTCTCGACTCAAACGAAAACGTAAATTACTCAACCAGGTTACATCATAACCATCCGATTTCATTTCAGTCCATCGGATTGTTAGGATCCAATAACCTATCAGAAGTTAACCATCTCAGCCGCGTAAGTGCTACTCCTCGCAAAGAGTATACTGCACATAAAAAGCAGTCCACGTGCACCTTTTACATGCTCCGGAACTTCCGATGCGATTATTCGATCACGCTCAATCCCTCGGACTTGCTCTCGGTCCATTGAAAGCTCACATGACTGATGATTAGAACTCATTAAATTTAAAAATTACCCTTTCCGCATTTAAAGTAGTTAATAGATGATTTTAATGCCGCAATTCAGAATCATATTTTCTTAAGGTACTCGTTTAATCAACCCAGGGAATTAAAATCAACTTCATTAACATTCGAAATAGACTAGTCAGTCTAACTATGTACTTACTACTTTACTAGCCAGTAACCGACACAGTTCTACAATAGTCAAATGAAACACTTCAACAAACCAACAAATGGGTTGCAGTACTCACAGCAGTTACAATACTCCAGATGCTACACCCAGCAACTGAGTCTTAACAACCACCTACATGGCTGTCGCACAATCTAAACGCCTTGACCACATACACCATTAAACCAAACGAACGCCACTCACAATCGTGGCCTCACTGAGACGGAAAAATAGATCCGATTTTACACCTACGACTACGAATGATAAATGGTGTATGTAGTCTGAGAAAACTGAACCCAACAAAAATGTAAAAAGTTTCATTCCACGATTGCAAACTAATTGATTAATTTCAATAAAACTTACAATTTTAATTGAACTAAAGAAGTCAAACTGAAACTATTGACAGCCCAAATAATAAGAAATTATTATCATCACCATCATCATGACAGTCATCATGATCATCATCATGACCACCATCATGATCATCATCATGACCACCATCATTACCACCATCATGACCACCACCATGACCTTCATCATGACCTTCACCATGACCTTCATCATTACCTTCACCATGACCTTCATCATGACCTTCACCATGACCTTTATCATGACCTCACAGACAACATAACCTCAAGACGTAGCATAGCCGGGCGACCCCCTCTGTCACGCATACGGAGAATTCACTCCATATTAGAGCCACGCCTCCATTGCTAACTTCAGTCTGCGGCCGGCGTTCATGAGATAATTACGAAAGTTTTAACGTGATTTACATCATGCAAAATGCATTAATGTTGCGTGAAATTGTGTAGCAAGAATACAAAAACATCTAGTGTGCAAAAAGATGGTATTTCGTCTCACAAGTGAGCAATTTTTTATAAATTTCAATAAAAATTAAAAATAGTTTAAGCATAAAATCTCGTGCACTCGTTGATGTCTTTTTACAAAGTCTCTTTCTAATACTTTGCACGAAGTATAACTCCCTCCTTGTCTAGCGTAACGAGCAGGTAGGCCGTCTGAACTAGGGATGACCGTAGAGTATGTTTGTTTACTATCGATAAGGTAACTAAAGATAAATTAAAATCTTTATTCTCAATCGTACCCAGCAACAGACTCTGCGGTGGAGTCCCCGTATCCGAACTAGTGATGTCTATACCGGCAGTCTGTTTACTATCGATAAGATATTACGTTATATTCAATTATCCTCAAATAAATTCTGGTTTAGTGTAAAGTGTAGAAGTATAATTTTCAATAATACTATTATGTTAAATAATATTGTGTATCTTCTCTAAATGCCCAAACATGAAAGAAATGTGAATGCTACAAAACGGTCACATGATTGGTTTCCTGTTCCTAGCAGTGTGATATGTTCTCGACACTTTAAACCGGAATATTTCAAATTAACAAAAACGAATAATAGACGAATTTGATATAGAACGTATTTTAATGGTAGTTTTTTGGTAACTTTGTAACTACGAGTTAATGATTGTACAAATAAAAGTATATTTTATAAATTTTTTTTATTTATTATCTCAGAAAATATATATTGTGATATTAATATTTGACCGCAACTTTGTCTGCGTGGATGATGATGATAAAATAACTATCCTTTGTCCTTTCCCGGGTCTTAAACTATCTCGATTCCAAATTTCATCTAAACCGGTTTAAATGTGTAGATGAAGACACAGCAGACAGACAGTACAAATATTTTTTTTTATATAAAATGCATTTTATTTGTCACACCAGAAGTTGCGGGTAGAAGCTAGTATCATAATATATCTACATCTGCGGGGATGATGATGATAATGATGATGATGAATGAAATATCGTATGTCCTTTCCCGGGTCTTAAATAATCTCCATTCAAAAGTTCATCTAAATTGGTTCAGCGATTTATGCGTGTAGACTCAGTAAACTGACAGACATACTTTCGCATTTATGGTATGCTTTAGTACGGATATGGATTCACGGTTTTGTCGGTAAGTCAATGACTAATATCGAATTGTGAAAGCGATAGACATTGTAACCATCGATACTTTTATCGACATTCGGAAATCACTAGCGACCGGCGGACATTTTTGATTTACACCTCATTGACCTTGAAACGACGAATCACAACACAGTTAGCTCATGTTACGCCGCCCGCACCTCAGCATTTTTGGCAGCATCGGTTTAAATGAAATAATTGTCTAAAGCTACGTCTTTAGGTTATGTTGTCTGTGCATGACCTTCATCATGACCTTCATCATCATCGTCTGCATTTTCAATTTGATAAACTCAAAAGGATAATCCCGCGATTACTACTACAACATTAGTTTCACTAATCAGCCCAGGGCTCAAATAGCCCAACAAAATGTGAACTTCTCACCGGATCAACAACGCTGTCTGTTGTAATGGTGTGGGCACGCCACGCGTTGCACCACGTGTTCACGATAGGCAGAAGCGACACCAGTCTTCCTCTGCCACGCCGTCGGGACGTGATGACAGCAACAGCCATGATGCCGACAGGTTGCTCTGGTTAACCATGTTGAACTGAAAATATCAAATTGTACGGTATCAGTTTCATCACAGAAATAATTTGCACGCGGGCTCAGCCCGATGAGGTTGGGCTCTAACGAGACTAGAAAGTTAAGTTTAGGGTATTGGCATCTAGTACACTTTGTCATTAAAATAATGATGGACTTCACTTTACTACAACCAAGTTAATCTCGCAAATAATAAAACGTTTTGAGGACACAAAACTTCACGCTACAAACAAATGTAAACCGTTAATTTTTAAATGACTACTTCGAATTTTGCATTAAAACAATTGGAACGAAACCTGTCCTTTTATTTCTGTTGCTCCAAAACTCGCATCTTTGGCAGTTTTTCTCTTATTTTCGTGTACACCTTGCAATAAATTGTCATCACCACAGCATAGTCATCATGGACGAAACCGCTGACCACTCTCACAGTGATCTTGAGGTTGAACATCTGTAACGGTAATTTCACACGCATAGAAAACTTTTAACACAAGGCATGGATTGAAAATGTTTATCACTATCACAAATTAATTTTTGTAGACTCGAAAACAAAACAAAACAAAGGGCTACCTGCCCATATTTTGGTACTGCTAGTATTTCACAACTAAGTAAGTAATAAGTATGGGTCATGATATACTTTGAAATCACTAGAATTACTGTTTTTATTTTTTTTTCCAATAGGGTAGGATACCTACCCACACGTTTTCTTACAACAGTAATCACAAAAAAAGAACAAAGCAGTTTTCTAAATCACGACTCAAATCAAACTTAACTGCAAACATAGTGAACAATCATTACCTTACCAACTGTTGTCGATTTTAAACCTTACCGTTTACATGTGATACAATACCAGTACTCACTGTTACGTGAGCCTTGAGTCTTCATCCCACTTGCTGATATCGGGAACTCTAATGACAGCCGAGCTAAGAGGGGTAGGATTTTAGTTATCTGCCTCCTAGCTACTTGTTACTCGTTACTCAGAATCTTGTATCTACGCATCTACGCAGTAGTAGAAAACGAATGGAGAGTTCTAAGCTTGCGTCCATGCATAGATGCATACCCCATAGAAATAACTTCCTTCGTAAGAATGTAAACCCTTCACATAACAAGACAAGAGTGAATCGTTCTATGTCTAACACGGGAATGAATTGATGAACACTGCAGTAGTGACCTTTTATACTGTCAGGTCACCAGCCACCTGTTCATAGGTTGGTATCATCTACCTGCAAACCTGCATGGACCAAGCAAAGACCACTCCAAGCAAAACATTGCTTATCGTTTTCTAGATTTAGTAACTCATATCTCCGACATATATAATAATAACATAAGAATAAAATTATGTAACAGAAGATTAGAGATGTATAAGGTCTCCATGGACCTACGACACAATATGTGAGTGAGTTTAGTAAAACGTCCCACTTCGTCGTTTGCCATAAAGCCGCTTTGTCAGTTTATTCATATGAAAATACCATGAAATCTCGTCTTTATGGTAAGCGACAAAGTAGGACGTTTTACTTAAAACTAACACATATACTCTCGAAGTGCACAGGAGCTTCAAAACGTACGAAAGTCACACTTAGCAAATAAACATACATGTAAATTGCCCGCGACTACAACAATAATTGTCTGAATTACAATTATTTGCAAGCAGAGTTATAATGGCTCCGTTTAATTTACATCGCTGGTGTGACTTACATCCATCAATTGCATACTAGCACTTGGCCAGTGATGAACGTGAAACGGAGCCATTAATGAGTCCGTTCCGCTCGCAGTGTAAGGCGGGCATAAATCAGGGGGTTTACAAAGGAATAACGAAACTAGTCATATTCTTTGAAGGGCCATGGATATGGTGATTATAATAAATCAGAAAGTTTATGTAATCCTGCAAAGTCTTAGAGTTATATTATTAAGTAGGTATAACCATCCATTTATTCTAGAACACCGTAATTACAAATTAGATTTTTTTAAATCATTTAATTTATTAGCTTTTGTCCGAAGTCGACTGCTGGGAGATGTTGTTTAAAAAATAGTAATTATATGATTCTGCTCTGTGTAATCAGTCTTGCGATCGAATTTTATTGCTTGGGATATTCACCCACCTAGCCTCACATTTCTGATTTTGGTGTAGTTGGGTGGAGCTAGATTGCCCATTAGTTTCTAGGAAATGTAGCTTGGAACGTGCCTTTACTGCCTGTCTAGGTATTACCTGGGGGAGGGACCTAGTACAATCTACGAACTTCGTTAGTTTACAGATTAGTAATAATTTTATGAAAACGCTCCAGTACCTGTACCTACCTCTGATTGGTTTATGTACCTCCTCTTATGTATAATTTTTGTTTCTAGAAATTACTCATTTTTGTCAGATAACCTAATCATCTATACAACATCAACGTAAATTCAGGAAAAACATTGACGCTTCTTTTTCCTAATCACAGTATGACATTACTTTACTATCACCGCGGAAAATCACAATTTGCGTTACAACCTGGGTCGCGTTTCATAAAGTTACATTTCACAATTTCTCTGTTTACCTCTCTAACGCACGCACATATTGGTTAGAAAGAGAGGCAAACAACAAAATTGTAAATTGTAACTTTATAAAACGCGACCCTGTATTCAACTATCAATATTTATTCTCTGAAAATAGCTTTACTTTTATGTAAGCATGAAGTGATAATAATTTATTGTGGGATGAAATTTGTAATGCAAAATTCGATTTTCAATAGGGATGGCACATAATGTTTTATCGATATATTATTAATGTTAAGGCTGTTCGCACGGCATTCGATGTAGTTTCAAACCAATAACAGTTAATAACTTTTTTTTGCGGTTAAATGCCAAGATGTTCCGAGACTTTACAAATTACTTCCGGTATTTAACTTTTTAAAGTAGATTCCTTCCGGTAACCTTGCAGACTTAGGACTGCAAAATAGTTATGAAATGCCTTTACATATCAAGTTCAATCATCGAATCACCGAGATGGTACTTCTTGGTTCAATTTGACGTACGTAATGCTAACATTTCATTTCAAGTTTGAGAAATAGTTATTTGTTTTACTAGGGAGCAAAGTGATTGTTTAACTCTCGTGCAAATATTGAAACCCGAGCAAGTGAAAGATTCCAGAATCCAGAATGGAATCTTGAGGTTTTAAGGCACGAGAGTTGAACAAGCTTTGCTGCCGAGTGAAACACAACATTTTTCACCACACTAAAGCGAGGAAACATGCGAAATAAAACTCAAACATAACAAGTTACAGGTGTAGTGAGAAATTACTTGCCTTCGGAAACGTTCGTAAACACATGCTGTTTCAGGCAGAGTCACCGAGTCTGACTGAAGTAGCATGACAGCTATTACTGTCAGTCTCAGTGAGACTGAAACAGCATGACGTTGACGAACGTTTCCGAAGGCAAGTCATTTCTCACTACATCTGTAGAAGGTATTTATTTGCAAGTCCTCAACTTCCAAAAAATAAACAAATTAACAAATAATAAAACAATAACCTCAAATATATATATTGGCGTGGCTTGTAATTTTAAAAGAAAAAAATATTCGGATGCGTTCTCAAATTTGCATAGTGAAAACACTTTCATTTTCCTTTTGTTTTTATTGGTCGTATTTTCAGAACTTTTAATTAAAAGCCTTTTACAACAAAATGTGGTATTTAATTTGGATTTTAGCATATTGAATATAATATTATGAAAGGTTCATGTGTATGAATCTGTTTGAAACTATTGAGTTTTCGAACGTACTGTCTAGTTCAAACGTCAAAAAGCTTATTGCACTCTCAGGCCGTATAAGTTATTGCTTTAGTCTATCCAGAAGATCAAAAAAAAATTACTTTAACCTCTAGAGATTAAAACGCAGTTTTGCGCTCTGAAATTGAAGGACAAACAGCGTGTTTACGAGCTGTGTGGTGAAAATTATATTTTCCATAACAAGTTTTTGCGCGATGCGCAGGTACTATAACATACTTTTAGACAACAATACTTGAAAAAAAATCATATTTGGGAAAACAATCACAAAAATAGAAACACAGTTTTGTTTCAAATTATGAGCTTCTATTTTGTAGTACCTATATGAGTTATATCTAGTCAGTGTGTTATTATTCGTATACATGCGTGTCTACCGTCTATAAACGCAAGGCCACAGCTACAGCAATAAATTCAACGAGACCTTAAATATTCAAAAAGGTCCTATGTTTTCAGAAAACTCGTTTCAAATAGAACTTTGTACTTTCGTGGAGCATCTGATATAAGAAGGAAGAGTGTAAGGGCGCACACGGTTTCATTGCGATGAATTCATGAAGAAATCTTAAGTTTAATTGGTATAAAGTATGAGTCTCACTTCCTGTGAATATACAAGCATAGTGCGGCAAGATTTTACTTTATTACCTTTATTAAATAAAAGCTCTTTGTCCAAGGAAACGCACTTGATTCAAGAGGTTTCGTTTTCCCATTACAGGGAAGCAATAAAATGCTTACATCAAAGTATAAAATCTTCTTAAAAATATTTATTCAATCAAGACAAGACAACAATATCACATTATCATTTGGTCATCATGATCGTTTCAGCTATAAGATGTTGAATGCTGAACATAGGTCTCGGACTCCTCCTGCGGGTGTTATCATAGTGGACACATTACTGCGATCGCCAATCCGCTTGCCCAGCGTGGCGATTATGGGCATTTACCTCCTAATGCGTCTATACGCATTGTTAATAGGAGAGGCCTACTTCTAGCAGTGGACTATCATAGGCTGATGATGATGATGATAACATATATATCGTCGCTTAGTAGCAATGATGTATAAAATAGATAGATACGTATACGTACTTAAATAGATAGACACAGCCACGACCAAGGAACAAATATTTGTGCTAAATAAATACACAAATAGTGCCTTCGCCGGGATTCAAACCCGGAAGCTCCAGCTTCATAGGGCCCCTACCAACTAGGCTGCAGAGGCTGACTAACGCAGACGGGACAATACATTAGACGAAAAGGAGGTAGAAATCCTTCACCGAGTAATGAAACCTCAACACGGCAGCCGAAAACTTTTAGGATAAAATTCAGCGTGGTAAAGCGGCACTTAGTCCTCATTATCGCTTCGTTAATGTATTCGTTGTTATGCCTTAATATAGTAGCATTAGTGGTTCACACGAGCGAATAGCGTTGAGAGCTGATTTAGAGCCTTAAAAGCTCAAACTTGCGACACAAAGATCAGATAAAACGATGTATTGTAAAATGTTTACGGCTCTGTGGGGTTCCAACTTTTAAGACTTATAATATTAGTACGGTCAAATCGTACATAATTTTACCCTAAACTCGCAAATCAAGTAGTATCGCTGCATTTTTGGTATGTTGTTTAGACACCATAGGACACTATAAAACCATATTTTGCAAGCAAAAAAAAGTTGTGCTAGCTGGGTAGTACGTGAAAAACTGCGAAATTTACGGACATTTTTTAGTTTCTGATTTTTATTTAAAAAACCTTACGTTTTTTGATATCATATGTAATAAACGTTTAAAAACTAATAAATTTCCAACAAGTTGAGCTAACATACATTACCGTAGGTCTTATAGTTTCAGAGATTCGAGACTTTAAAAAGTACCCCTTTTTGTAAACTAGATAAAATTTTGTGTTTTGCTAACGTTTTCGACTTAATATCGCCTCACCTAATTATGCTACGAAAAACATGCAATAATGACCTTATAGCGCACTTAATATCGACACTGGAAGTTTCAAATGTCGTAAGGGACAAAGGTCCGCTTTTCAGGAGAGCCAAAAAACAAAAACCAAAATTTTAAAAAATCGTATTTTATTACATATTCATCCGAATTAGATGGTTCTTATATACAAAACTACGAAAAAGCTTTATCTTCATTAGACAATTAGGTATATATTTGTAAACTCAATAGTTTCGGAGATAGTGTCCCTTACGCCAGAAATTTACTAGACACATGTCCCTTACGCCCCAAAAATTTCTAGTATTTTTATGGAAATCTGTTACGACAAAACACTACCTCTTTGTCGTAACTGTCAAATAATATGCTACATTACAACTATTTTCTGTTGTAAAGTCATTCTAGTTTCCAGATTGATTGAAGTAAGTAGCGTAAAAATGCAAGAAAATATGAAGTTGTGTACTTACAATTGTATTATTTTCATAGACGGAGATCAATTTCATGTGTAATTTATTATATGTTAGATAACCCGTTACAATTTATAGGAAATAAATTCAAACATGTTAGGTATGTATATATTTTAGTCAGCTTAGTGTTGTGAAAAGAAGGAAACATATATCTAAAAATTGCTTTGAGAGCAACCTGAGCCCGAAACAAAAACATATATTAAGAAAAAAAATCTGGATAAGTAATCTAACTGCCTCCGCGAAGATCTGTGACCCTTTTTGATGATACTCGTGCTATTCAGACGTGCGGTCAAAAGAACTATCGAATTAGGGAATGAACCACTGACTGAAAACCTACATTTGTAGCCCAAAAAATGGTTAAGGAGCGCTGAGTTAGTGTAAGCCATTCAAATCGACTGGAAATTATGAAGTGTTTCCTACATTATCAAAACGAAATCAAGGCGTCCTCCTTCCGCACCTGGCAAAATATTTCGGGCAAGCATTGCATTGGGGTGTATACTGAGAAAATGGACTAGTATAGTAGTGTCAAGGTACGCTTTATACAAAAAAGCAAGAAAAACGAGTATAGATAATACTCGTTCTAAGTCCTTCAAACCTATTAGTCTAACATCTCTATTTCATTCACTACTTGGTGGCAAGATCGCTAAGTCTAAATCAACATGTTTACCAAAAACTACCACTTGATCTGGTCACAAGGTCCATAAAAGTAAGTAAGTTAGTAAGTAATTCTTTACTGCACCAGTAAGAAAATAACAGAAAGAAACAAAATAAAAATAAGCTAAGCACACGATACAGGTAACCAAAGCGGCGGTAAAGTCTAGAGAATAAGCAAACAGGTCGGTGTGTATTTCTTGATGTCGAAAGTGCTTTCGATAATAAACTCACAGAAACCATTCCTAATGAAATTAAATCAACGGGATGAAACCAAGACTATATGGGTACGAAGAGTGCTCTCTAACAGAATAGCTACTCCAACCCTCAGGATACAAATGAACCAACGACCAGAATGATTGTCGAAAATGGCACCACAGGTACAAGTGGGTGAGAGGCCTAAGGTCAGAGTTTGTGTTATGCAGAAAATGGCCTTCATTTTTAGACAGAAGTCAATATTATGATGATTTCCGCGCATAAATATTACATTATGTGTGGAAATCAATTTGGCCAGAAACCTAAAAACCAATATTACCTATTATCTACATCAACTCAAACAGTCAAGCTGAGATGCCTCTCACTAGAATCCCTCAAGGACAACTCTAGTCCAGTGCAGCAAGAATAAATTAAACGCCCTTGACTTTAATGAAGTTACACTTAGATGGGTATTAGGATATTCCAATATTGTTGGAAACGAAACAGCAGATGAGTTTACCTGAGAGAACGGCAACACACGCATTGTCAGCCCAGAGTCTTTCTATGGAATCACCAAACCGGAGCCATATTCTCTGCTGAACAAACTAGATATGATAAGATTAGATAAGAGCAATCGCACAGCTGAAGTCCATCAAAGTAACTCTCACTCGTAAGCTCTTATCCAAGGGTTCAATAATAGAAAACAATAAAGAGCTACTTGAGCTCAAAAGTAACAAAGCCTGTGAAGAATCGAGAATCCTAACTATTAACATATGTATAACAATCATGGGTAAGAAACAAGATGCAATATGTAGCTTCTGCCAAAAATCAGAGCAAACTACTGTGCAACGTTGCAACATATTGATTTGAACTATCAATTAATCTACTAGGATCTCCTCCTCCTCTGTTTCTGCAGACCACAAATGCATAAAAGAAGTATTCACCTAGGCAGACCTTATGATGTACACAAAATTGCAGCCTTCAGAATCTGGAATGTTCTGGCCTCGACAAGAATCAGTAATGACTTATAAAAAGGGCTGCGACAAAATATCATAACTGCTCGGTGCGGCGGATATTAGACCAAAACAACAATAATAAAGATGATAATATGGCAGATATCCGGACCTTACTACTATAGCCCTATCTCTGACCCATGCAGTGATCATAGCTCATTACACTTTTCAATAGCCTGCTGAGACTGGTTCACGGTTCACGTGTACTACAGAGTAAACTCGAATTGGCAAAATACAGCTAATTATAAATAACCCCATGATTCCCAGGGAGATAATAATAAGATTGGGGCAGCTTGTGGCGAGCTGTTCGGCAATAGCGACATCGTTTCAGGCATGTTTTCGTCGGTCGGAGTAGAATCCAAGAAGAACTGTAGGACTCGGCTTGCCTTGATTGGCCGTTGGCCGTCCAGAGAGGAATCGTTAGAGCGATGTATATGCTCCAGGGGTGGAAGTGGAAATGTGCGTGAGTCGCTGGTCGATGCAGTATCTATGTGGTAGTAAAAATACTGCTCTGCCCTCACCCCTCTTCCTGAGACGCCCCGGGTCAAGTCGCGCCGGCACTGTCGCAAGTACTATAAAAAACTAAACAAAATGTTATAACGTACACAAAAAAACTTTCAAGATTTTTAAGATCATCTTTTTTGAGGCGTAACTCTCATTCATGTACCGTATTTAATGTAGTAACGTGTACTTTATAAAATTAAAAGGTAAGTTACGACATGAAACTTAAAAATTATTTTGATTTATATGAACATACGACTCAGTTTATTAAGAGAATAGAGCCATACTATCTTCGAAATTGTGTTGTAACGCACAAAAGCCTAAAATATTTGTCCCTTACGCCATTGTGAATTCAAAGTTTCGTATTTATTTCATCAGACAGAATGTCGTAAAGGCACCTTCTTTTGCTCTAGTAACTAACCACATAGGGATTTATGAATAAGAAGGACATACTACGTTGAAAATGGAGACGTTATCCCTTCAAATTAAAAATTTGACCCATACACATTTTTTTTAAAGCAATTTGAAGTTACGACAAAATGAATTTACTTCATAACTTCTTTATTTGAAGCGATATCAAAAAGTTAATTATACAGATCGATAGAGATTTTTTTTTCTGAGTTCTATGCAATTCTAAGTGTACTTACGACAAAATGTCCCTTACGACATTTGAAATTTCCAGTGTCGAATATTCTTTAATTTTAGGGTAAAATTAGGTCAGTGAACTTTGTAGTTGAAAGTATAAACCCGAAATTCCAAAGGCAGGAGGCCCGCTATCTAAGTTTTTCATACAAATCGCAAGTCTAGTTGCAAAGCTGCAATTTTGGTACATTATAAAGGCCTTATAGATATATACGAAAATGCATATTAAAAGAAAAACAAAAAAATAATTTGGGCATAGGACGTAAAAAATGGGAAAAAATTCGCACTTTTTTTAGTTTTTGACGTTTAACTAAAAATCTATTATCTTTTTGATACTGATTGCTATAAAACTAAGAAAGAACATTAAATTTGAAAGGATTTGAGCTACGTTTCATTACCGTAAGTAATATATATTTTGAGATACGATATTTCATAAAGTGCCCTTTTATCAAAACATAAACAAATTTAGGTTACGTTAAAGCTATTCACTAAATATTGGCAAAACGTTCGCGCTAAGAAAAAAAAGTAATTGTAAATAATAATTACATTAAATTTGGAACAATTTGAGCCGATAACAATTACTGTAAGTCTTATAGTTGGGGGTATACGAGGCTTCAAAACATGCATTTATTTTCTTAATGAAGGGCACCTTTTGAAATGTCGTATCTCTAAATCTATATACTTTAAGGTAATGCAAGGTAGCTCAAATCCTTTCAAATTTAATATTCTTTTATAGTTTTATAGCAATTAGTATCAAAAAGTTATAGTTTTTTAGTTAAACGTCAAAAACTAAAAAAAGTCCGATTTTTTTTCAGTTTTTTACGTCCTATACCTAAATCCTTTTTTGTTTTTTCTTGTAATATGCATTTTCGTACATCCCTATAGAGCCTATACAATATACAAAAATTGCAGGTTTGCAACACGACTTGCCATTTGTATGAAAAACTTAGATAGCGGACCTCCTGCTTTTTGAATTTCGCGTTTTTAGTTTCAATTACAAAGTTTACTGACCTGATTTTACCCTTAAATGAAAGAATATTAATTGCGCTATAAGATAATTATTTCATGTTTTTCGTAGCATAATTAGGTAAGGCGATATTAAACCAAAAACGTTAGCAAAACTCAACATTTTATCTAGTTTACAAAACAGGGTACTATTTGAAGTCTCGAATCTCTGAAACTATAAGACCTACGGTAATGCATGTTATCTCATCTTGTTACAAATTTATTCATCTTTGAACGTTACCTGATACATATTGTCAAAAAACGTAAGGCTTTTTTTATAAAAATCAGAAACTAAAAATAGACAGTAAATTTCACAGTTTTTCCCGTATAACTCAGCTAGCACAACTTTTTTTTGCTTGCAAAATGTGGTTTTATACTGCCCTATGGTGTCTAAATAACATACCAAAAATGCAGCTTTACTACATGTTTTGCGAGTTTAATGTACGATTTGACCGTACTATATAAGGCATTTTATTTTATTTTCTATTGGCATAACTGACAGTTAACAATTTACGAAACTTATTTAGCCACAAATTTTATTTTTCGATTATCATTTAACTAGCGGCCCGTCCCGGCTTCGCACAAACAGTACAATAATGATACTAAGACCTTCCTTTCGAATCATACTATCTAGTGATGATAATATTTTATTTGCGTTTTTTTATTTCATTGACGTTAGAAAGAAAATCTTATTCTAGTGTCGATATTAATAGTTTGTATGTACGCTAAAATTTAATATAACAATCACTCTTTTGTAATGATATAACCAATAGTTTTTGTTTATTTTGGTGTAGATAATTTGTGTATTTTTGTGTAGTAATGACTGACTGGATGTGCGGCGTTACGCGTGCTGACCGCATTCGGAACGAGTACATCCGTGGCAGCATCACAGTCCGTCACGTAGCGCGCAGAGATGCTTCTAGAATGCCGTCTTTCGTGGTTTGGTCACGTTTGTCGTAGGCCACCTGTCTACATAGGAAACATATGCCTTAACCTAGCCCTTGAAGGCCCCCGACCCCGCGGCAGACCAAAGAAGCGATGGTTAGGTATCGTGAAGGCTGACATGAGTGTGAATAGGCTTACAATCGAAGACGCCCAGGATAGCGCAAAGTTGAAGAAATGTAGCAGGAAAGCGGATCCTGGCAAACGCTAGGTAGAAGAAGAAATTACTGACTGACTGAGAGTGAGTACAGATGAAATGACGTAACAAAACGGAATTTGTTTTTTGTACATAATTATATAGTTCGAACCATTAAGGCTTGAAGTTATCAACTTATCACTAACTTCCCATCACTGTTCAGTTGTGTAACGTGTTTTTGTTAGTATCTAACTTTATGCATGTTTCCGTTACATAAGGGAGATAATCCGCTAGTCTACTAGTATCTAATTGCTTCAAAAGGGTCGATAGCAAAAAAAAATTTCATTGTTCAGGAATTAATCAATACAAAAATCACGAACGCGTCAATAAGAGTTTTCTCGAAAACGTAGGCTACTAGTTAGCGCCACTTAGTCGTAAGGTCCCGCTAAGAAACACAATTATCTAGCCCCAAAGAAAAATTAGAAGGTATTTTTATTTTTTATTATAATTTTATTGACTCATACAAAACACCTTGTAAGGGATTGCATAGTCATACCCGAGAAAATTGACCGGTGGGTTGCTAAGACCGAGTGGCCGAGGGGTACAGGCATCAGCCGCGAATGCTGAGTACGTGGGTTCGATTCCCACCTCGGACGCTAGGTGATCTTGGTCGTTTTTGTTTGGTATATGACATCTAATATTTATAATTCATACAAAACACTTAAACACGAAACTATAGGCGCTCTGAGAATTTTGACAGAAACTTGTCTAAATTCCGGACTTGACGCCTCAGTGCTGCCGCCCTGGTGAGCGTCATTTCAGAAAACCATACAACCCGCGACATGTCGGACTTTGGCCGAGGGTGCTCCGGACGAGGACCCTCTTAATGGGTCGAAACATGTCGAGCAATCATCGACTTAAATACGTGAGTTTTTTAATAAGTTGTCTTTAAGCCTAGGTTACGTTTTACTTTAGTTAACAATACATATGCGTCTATTTAAAACAGGAAGATTCACGGTGTTGGCGTGGATGGTCAGTGATAATTCAATCCTTTAGTCGCCTCTTACAATACAACACCACGGGAAGAATTTGAATGGGGACAATTGTATTCTTGCTGCAGTTAGCACGCAACCAACTTTTTTTTACTTCATCATCATCATCATCATCATCATATCAGCCGAAAGACGTCCACTGCTGAACATAGGCCTCTCCCAAAGATTGCCACAATGACCGGTCCTGCGCCACCCGCATCCAGCGGACTCCTGCGACCTTCACCTTTACTTGCCAAGACTTAAATCGTGCGTTCCATTCACTTTTAAATAGTCATCTCATTTTTTGCCTGCCCAAATTATACAAATAATTTGCTTGTAGAAAATATTCCGCATTTCAATTTAGGTAAACAAAAAGGTTTTACATAAATTAAACGGAACCAGGAAGACGGAACAAACAAGATGTGTTATTACTTTATTAAAACATCCTTCATCGTCTACCCAAACCCACACACCTCAAAGCTTGAATAATTACAAAAATACCTATGTGGGGCTCTAAAGCAAACAAAGTTTCATGTAATTTACATTTTGCCTTGACCCGCCACCTGTTTTTCCTTCTCTAATTTATCTCTCACGTGTTAACACAGTAAAGTGGATTTGTAACAGTAAGTAAGTCAGCGACGGCATGGTAAGGTGTTTGTATGCGATTTTTTTACGCGTTTTTATTGTTCATTACCATCACCATTTTACTTTCCGTTTTATAAAAGCAAACTAGACTATTATGCCAGAATAGCAGACAAACATGCGTCTGCTACAAGATAACCGAAAATGACTCCACTATTTATACGCAGTCAATAATTTGGGAATGGTAATGACTTGATTGGTGCGACAGAATAATCGCATAGAACTACCCAGTACGTCTAGTGGTAAAGACCGAAAATTTTAATGAGGCAATTATTTCATTTTTGTATCTGTTTAGGGATTTTTGTAGTTGGATGCAATACTTTCAAATTTACTACTTATAAATTATAATTCAATTTTTTACCTTGTCGTTTTTTAATTGAATCTTGAATAATCATAAGGTGGAAGTACTAGTGCCTGACACTGTACCAATACTTGTCATCATAGTTTGAGTTGCCATTGATAAGATAAGATCAACCACTTTTAAACGCTGAAAAATGTGTGTGCTTTTAATGATGTACATAGCAATTTTAAAATAAAAGCTTATTTCTAATTTCTTTGCATACATTGAAGACGTGCTGACATTTATTAGGACTGACAGTTAATATTTCAAACTCCCAACATTTCACATTCAAATATGTACGAAGGTGTCATTTATTGGGACTGCCAGCAAAAGCACATGACTATTCCTGGTACTACCGGATTGACTAAGAAAATATATATCGACGCCGGAAAGGAGAAATTGGATAAGCGACACTTTTGAAGATATTGAGTTATATACACCGTTAGAATCGGCGTAGTTTTTCTGCATCGTATGAGCTAGGTTTCGTATCCATCTGACAACTTTTGTGTCGCTTATCCCATCGGTGATTTAGAGAACTTTCGACCATTTTTTATTACTAAACGACTTGGTTTTTGACAACTCTTAGGAAAATGGAGATTAGATAAAATATAATTCAACATAATTCATCTTGGATTATTTTACCTATTCGTCATGACAGGTAAAATTTTACTTGGATATTTTTGCCGTGTAACAACTAATCTTCACTTGTGGGTTAGCTATTTCTACCTGACTGTATGATATGTTCTCACGTCGTTTGGACAATTTTACCTTTATCTGAATTTAAAATTTAAGACGGTTAGACAATATTACTTGACTATGATATCATTGATATCTGAACTATTATTGGCGTTTAACCATTTTTATCTACATTTATTTATGAACCATTCCCTATTTCACTACTTACCTACTTTTTGGAATAAAGTTATAAAAATACCTAAAACCATGTTTGTTCTTTTTTCACGTGAAGTAAATTCGTTTACTAGTCACGGAATGTTACTCATGTAATTAAAATGACTGAATATGAAGTTTGAAATAGTTTCTTATTTTAAATATGTGGATATTTCTTAATGATATACACGATGATTCTTAATCCGTGATCAGGAGTAGAAAAACATTAAAAAGCCAAAATTAAACTTATTCGGCGAGGTCTAAAGTTATTTCTTTACTGTTTAATTAATTAAAAGTGAAAACCTAATTAAAACAAATTACCACTTAATACATGGTCATCCTACAGTATAAAGTTTAACTACGATACGTCAAGTGCCATCAGTATGGCGGGAAACGGGAATTTGACGGATCTTATGTCAATAAAGACTTCTATCTACTCATTATCTTATCAGTGCAACACTGATAACGACGAACATAATTGATAGGAGATTATGTTAACGTGCATTACCTAAACTTGGCAAAATCTTGAGAAAGTAAAGCAATTTGTTTTCATACAGTACAATTTAATAATTAAATAAAAACAATAAAACTGCATACCTGACCAACTAAAACAAAAATATTGTTTAAACATAATTTAACAAGTGTTCAAAATGTCCACCGTGTTGTTCTTGACACATATCCGCTTGATTGTTCCTGTGATTGGATTGATTCACTCGAAATCTTCATCAGCAAAGAATCTTAAGATGTGTTGATCCAGATCGTCAGGATGATGACAAGGTCGTCCGGGTGCTCGAGCATGTTGTGGCACTGTAAACTGTCCGAAGTCGCGAAGATTTTTGGTGCATGCGATTTATTAAATTGTGTCCGGGGATCGGAACGTTTGGATGAAGTTCGCGAAATAACTGTTGGGTTCGCCTTGTGCTATTCGTTTGTATTGACAAACGTACAGTATCGTAACGCTCCATGTTTGAGTACGGTCGTGGTAAAGGCATGATTTTTGGTGAATAATTATTATTTTTCTCATTCAATATTCGTAACTATGACTTTGTTTATTATGCGTATGACAAAAGTGATTGACAATGTCGTGGGCAAGGTTTACTCATAAATTGACAATTGCTAATAACTTTGTAAAGAGATTACAATACAACCTCATTAAAACCGATATGGTAGTAGTACAGTGACAAGGATTTTAGGATAAAATTTAATTCAAAATTAAAACATGATTAAAAAATAAATAAGTTTGTTTTCACGTAATTACTACTTTAACGTAATCCCTATCAATTACTGAGTTAGAAAAAAATATTCCTGATCACGGATTAAGAATCATCGTGTATATGCTATTAATATTTAACCACCACCGTTTTTGGTTTTGTGTTCATTATAATTGAGTTTTTTTTTTCAATAAATGATTATGCTATTTTATCAATTTATATATTTTTAACCGAATATAAAATAAGCCACTTCGGCAGTTACATAATTTTAACATGATGAATTTTTTATGTAAGTCTCGGGTAGACCTTTTTACCTTCCTTATTTCTAATACAATTTGTTGGTTAGATAATTTTACCTGAATCATATTTTCCGACCATTTTGCTTAAGCGACAGTAAATCCTTAAATAACACTTGATTACGTTAAATAATGAAAACATCATAAAGAAAACATATTTATGTCCATAAATAATGCTTCAATTATTTGATTTCGCCAGCTAATTAATTTTAATGATTTTTTTTCGAAAATCTGGGCGGTTTTTTGCCTCTCCTGTAAAGTATGCACTGTGTCGCTTATCCAATTTCTCCTTTCCAGCGTCGATATAATTTTGTCAAATTTCGATATTGTCACCCTATACAATAAATACTATTTAGCATAACTAACAAAATTCTCCGCTAAAACTCATGATACATAATACTTTTGGTAGGTAGATTTATAAATTACCATAATATCGTGATTCAGATAAATAATATATTTTCCGTTAACATGTTACGCACAGGTACTTTTACCTTAGTATCGGCTGTTTAGGGTGCGGCTCCACTGACGCGGAGCGGAGCGGAGCTGTGGGAGCTCGGCCAATGAGACCGCATCACAGTGTTTCGAATTTTGAATTTTAAGAAAGTTATTTTTTTTATGTTTTTTTATATACAGGGTGTTTTTTTTTCGACCGTTTTTCGAAATTGGCGGCATTACGCCGGCCGAAATGTATGAAACAGCTGATTTTTTTTTCGCGATTACGACTTTGTCCCCATAGTAAGAGTTGGTGAGTATGACCTACACATTCACTACGTAGAATTTGAACGGTCGAAAAAAAAACACCCTGTATACATATTTATTTTCAAAACTACAATTTATGTACATAGGTATATTAAATCTTACTAATCTACTTAACCTAACCTATATCTAAGATTGGCCCTTGTGGCATTGTACCGAGGATGCAGGCGGCATTTCCTCGCTGTATCGCAATACTGATGCGTTTTGCGAGGAAGTCGCCAGCTCTTCGGTCTTTAGATACATCAACCAGACGTTTCGCGATCTCAGCAAACAATTTGCGTGCGCTGGGGCCCCATGAACCTAAAGTTTCTATGTTACTGGTCAATTTTGCAGGTCTGCGTCAGTGGAGCCGCACCCTTACTGTTCCGACACGTGTGCTGTGTCTCCAGAGGGTTCTAGTACGTCCGGAAAAACAAAAGTTTTAAGTGCCGTTTCACTGGTTCACTTCTAAACAGGCTGTAGTTAAAAAGGTATTTGATGTTTCGTTTTCGAATGGTTTTATAATTTGAGCAAATCAAAGTTCTTATTAAGTGATATTTTTTTATTTCAGTATTTTCGAATAAAACGAATTTGTAGTAGTTAAACGGACTTTTAGGGTTACGTAGTAAACAAGGAACACTTTTAGTTTCGCCATGTTTATCTGTCCGCCTGTCTGTCTGTCCGCAGCATAGCTCAGTGGCCATTGGTACTAGATAATCTAGATATCTGCAATTTGGGACAGGTATACAATATAGTTACATATTAATCGCGCCGACAAAGTGGTAGAAAAAAATATATAAAAAAATCTGGTAACTCCCCTAGGCATAAAGTGGGGACGTTTTTTTTTATTATGCTGCAGTCCTATAGTGTGGTATGGGGAATACGAAATAAGCAAGGGTCTCGAAAAATATCATGAATGGCTTTTAGAATACTTACTTTAAAATAAAACTACTTCGAACACAATCGGCCAAACCGGTTTTTTGTGTTATGTTTACTGTAATAAAAATTCAATATTAGCGAATAAAATACGCAACAGCTAACTAAAAAATACATATTAATTCAACTGTCTTAATGTTATTTCGTTTTCCTTCGAAAAAGAAAAATATTTCTACAAATTAAGGGTCCACGGAAAGAACATGTCTAGTCAATTCAAATTACAGAAGGAAAAACCATCTTACTATTAACGGAATAAAGTGTAAATTTGCCCTGATTTTTTTTAGCACTGGGCATGTTTTTTCCGTGGATCCTTCAAATAAAATCTTTTGAAATACTTAATATAGATTGTCGGATTCACGTTCCAAAAGAACATTCTAAAGACATTTTATTTTTCATGGTTTATTAACATCACAGTTCTCTCTTTTAGTAATATGCTGCCTCATTTTCCTTCACATTTCTTGCCGCTTTGCCGCGCACGACACATTAATTTATACAAGTAGGTAGTATGAACGTTATATGACTATTATTTCATGTCTAGTTTATTCCCGTAGTCTTACGTGTGAGATATGGCCCGTTCTTTGCGCGTCATTAGTCTATTCTCACACTATATACAGTGTGGGTCTATGATACTGCCTTTTATCGAAACCGAGGAATGCGATGCAGATTTCTAGCCAAACCGTGAACATTATTCGATTCAAAATGATAATTTTAAAAGTAATTAACTTTCTAAGAAAAGTTAATTGAGAAGCAATGTACTTCAAAATGAATCGTTAATTTGCACTTGGTAATGACAGATCGCAGCCACTCACAACGTTTGACAATTAAGCAGTACACGCGTTACATTGATCGTTCGGAGGAAACAAAATTAATTGTACGGTCAATTTAATTATTTTTCCAATGTTAATACTTGAAAACGATTGCTGTCATGAAAACACACTGTATAGCGTGGTTAAGTCTTGTGTACACTGGCGCTAAACTCCGCTTGGCAAACTCCGTCCACTCATCTATACTTGCTTTTTATAGAATTTGCCAACAATATAAAGCAACCTTGTACCTATTTAAAAATGTGTGTAATCTAGGGGTCGGAACTATGGGTGCAAAACTTTAACAAAACTTTAAAATTGACATTATGGGAACACTTTAGCCAAGAAAAATACGAATATTATTGAAAAATCTGTATCCGATTTTATTCCCTATCTCGGAATCTTCAACTAATATTGTGTGAGTTGTGTAACTTATAATGTATAATTGTATATTGTATGGATGTATGTGCTATGTCAAGTCCACTTGAGAAGTTTTGTTAAAGTTTTGCACCCATAGTTCCGACCCCTAGTAATATCCATTGTATAAAAGCGCTTGTGGCCTAGCGGTAAAACGCACGGCTGCTACGCAGAGGTCGTGAGTTCGATCCCCGGCTCGTAAGAATGAGTTTTTCAAAAAAAATATGTACGAATTATCATTTGATATTCACAAGTGCTTTACGGTGAAGGAAAACATCGTGAGGAAACCTGCGTACACCTGCGAAGTAATTCAAGTCCCTAACAAGTACTGATCCAGCGTGGGGACCACGAAAAATAGGCACGTTTGATGTCGAGTTGTGGAAAAAAATTACCAGAATACAATATCCAATGTAGATCATCATCATCATCTCAGCCATAAGATGTCTACTGCTGAACATAGGCCTCCCCTCTGGATCTCCACACATACCGGTTAGATGCGCCCTGCATCCAGCGTGTCCCGGCGACCTTCATAAGGTCGTCTGTCCATCTTGGAAATCATCCTAGGCAAATTGTAGTTATATACATTGGCGTGGGACGTCCAATGTAGATAACTGCCTACATCTAATAAATTAATGGTAAATCTATGTTATTTAATCCATTCTTACCAATAGGCATATTACCAATAAACCATTAAAACAAGGAAACAGTGTCAGATTATGGATATTTCTTTGTCAGGTTTGTTTACATTGTTGTTCTTGTTGTTGTTGTTGTTGTTGTGTTCTGCCCACTTTTCCGCAACTCGACACCAAACGTGCCTATTTTGCGTGGTCTCAACGCTGGCCTAGAGTACTTGTTGGGTACTTCACATACAACCTAGAATTTCTTTGCAGGTGCATGCAGGTTTCCTCACGATATTTTCCTTCACCGCAAAGCACTTGTGAATAGTTTACATTTATCGCAATTTCTATAAAAACCAAGTATATGGTACAGCCAGGGTACAGCCAGGTAGGTCCAGTGTGCCATAGTATTTGTATAGCGAACTTGGTTTTAACAAGTGGACGTCACGCAAGCAGTGTGCCATCTAATATGACATTTACATAAGCTACAAGGCGCACGACACACACACGCGCACGCGCTGGTCTTCCATTGGAGCCATTAGTGAGGTCACGGTTAGTAACATAAAATAAAACAACCCCTTTAAACCTATTAATAAAATAAAAATAAAAAAACTTAAATTTAATTTAATTGTGTGACACTGCACACATATCCGATGTGGCATGTGGCTTGGTCTTCAATTTTATTGAGCTTACTGTGGGATTAGGTCGATTTATGTAAAAGTGTCTTGGGGTATTTATTATTACATTTTTCTACTCCCGTACTTTTATTTGTCATTTACATGGTCCACTTTCAAGCCCCTACCTTACAGATGTCAAGATAAGTCTATAATGTCTATTCCCTATAAACGCATTCGGGTTTACACGCAGTGCGTTTTTTGCATTTTAAGACACCTCGTGTATACAAGACTAAGGGCCTGTTTCACATTCTTTGGTTAACGCTATCTGCCGGTTAAAAATAGTATGGTCCCTTTCTTCTTCCAAGTGAAAGAAAGAGATAGTGATATTTTTTAATTGACAGATAGCGTTAACCAGAGATGGTGCAACAGGCCGTTAATGAAATACATGGCTGCCAACCTAATTTTAAATGTCATTTCTGATGAACAGGAAGCCAAAGAGGAGCTTTCTTTTTTAATTTTGTCGTCTCCCGCCCGACCTTGATGATTAATAAAATTGTGTTTGACTAAGAATATTTCTTAAATTTACAATTTTATTTGAAAATAAGTGTGTGGTCGTAGAAAAAATAGTGTATGCAACATTGTTTAACCGAGACAAAAAATGCTCGTGGCGTCTTTAATAACAATTTTCGGCTTCGCCTGAAATTGTTACCCAGGCCACTCACCTTTTTTGACCCCTCTTAAACAAGAGTTGCATAAAATACTATTATTCCCCAGATGGTGTATAGAACAGCGCAATATATAACCTTTCCCAATTCTACACCGTGTTTTTATTGATGTCCGTTAAATTTAAGGGAAGCTTACTTAGGTCAAAAATAATCAAGTTCTCTAAGAAACTAGTGTCTTAACCGATACTGTTATTGTGTTATTAAAAAAATAAGTTTAATGACTGTACAAGTGTATTGCAACCTTTATTACATCATAATGTTACTTATTTTGACATGTGCCGTCAGCAGCCGTCAGTCCCTGAGATGTTATTCTTAAGGTTCTCTCACACTTGGCAATGCAATTATTATGTATGAAAACCCACTAATAAAACAACTGTGAAGACAAGTGTCAGTGTCACTGACATACGTGACGTATCGGGTGCGTTCAGAAAGCGTCAATCAAGTTGCGTTTAGAAATCGTTTTGCGCTTGTTCCAAAACAACGCACAAAATGAATTGTTTGGGCTGTCATTTAAATATTGATAAGGAAGAGCTCCTTGCTTGTAAGAATAGATAGACACAGCCACGACCAAGGAACAAATATTTGTGCTAAATAAATACACAAATAGTGCCTTCGCCGGGATTCAAACCCGGAAGCTCCAGCTTCATAGGGCCCCTACCAACTAGGCTGCAGAGGCTGACTAACGCAGACGGGACAATACATTAGACGAAAAGGAGGTAGAAATCCTTCACCGAGTAATGAAACCTCAACACGGCAGCCGAAAAGTTTTAGGATAAAATTCAGCGTGGTAAAGCGGCACTTAGTCCTCATTATCGCTTCGTTAATGTATTCGTTGTTATGCCTTAATATAGTAGCATTAGTGGTTCACACGAGCGAATAGCGTTGAGAGCTGATTAAGAGCCTTAAAAGCTCACACTTGCGACACAAAGATAGTTAAAACGTGTATTGTAAAATGTTTACGGCTCTATGGGGTTCGAACTTTTAAGACTTTAAGGCATTTTATTTTTTTTTCTATTGGCATAACTGACAGTTAACAATTTACGAAACTTATTTAGCCACAAATTTTATTTTTCGATTATCATTTAACTAGCGGCCCGTCCCGGCTTCGCACAAACAGTACAATAATGATACTAAGACCTTCCTCTCGAATCATTATCTATTTTTAAAAACGCATCAAAATACGTTTCGTAGGTAGTTTTAAAGACTTAAGCATACATTAGAGGGTCATAGAGACAGAAAAACTGACTTCGTTTTATACTATCTAGTGATGATAATATTGATAATGTAACCCGTTTGTGCGTATCACTTTTATTCGCGTTTTTTTTATTTCATTGACATTAGAAAGAAAATCTTATTCTAGTGTCGGTTTTAATAGTCGTATTGTATGTGCGCTAAAATCTAATATAATAATCATTCTTTTGTAATGATATAACCAATAGTTTTTGTTTATTTTGGTGTAGATAATTTGTGTATTTTTGTGTAGTAATGACTGACTGGATGTGCGGCGTTATGCGTGCTGACCGCATTCGAAACGAGTACATCCGTGGCAGCATCACAGTCCGTCTCGTAGCGCGCAGAGAAGCTTCAAGAATGCCGTCTTTCGTGGTTTGGTCACGTTTGTCGTAGGCCACCTGACTACTTAGGAAACATATGTCTTAACCTAGCCCTTGAAAGCCCCCGACTCCAAAGAAGCGATGGTTAGATATCGTGAAGGCTGACATGAGTGTGAATAGGCTTACAATAGAAGACGCCCAGGATAGCGCAAAGTTCATTTCCTCCACTTTCACCTCCTCTAGCAGAAAAGCGGACCCTGGCAAAGGCCGGGATAACGCTAGGTAGAAGAGCAAGAATGACTGACTGACTGAGAGTGAGTACAGATGAAATGACGTAACAAAACGCAGATTGTTTTTTGTATAGATATATTTCGAACCATTAAGGCTTGAAGTTATCACTAACTTCCCATCACTATTCAGTTGTGTAACGTGTTTTTGTTAGTAGTTATCTAGTACATTTTATGTATGTTTCCGTTATATAAGGGAGATAATCCGCTGGTCTACTTAAATCGTGCGTTCCATTCACTTCTAAATAGTCATCTGATTTTTTGCTTGCCCAAATTACTATAATTATTACACATAATTTGCTTGTAGAAAATATTCCGCATATCAATTTAGGTAAACAAAAAGGTTTTACATAAATTAAACGGAACCAGGAAGACGGAACAAACAAGATGTGTTATTACTTTATTAAAACATCCTTCATCGTCTACCCAAACCCACACACCTCAAAGCTTGAATAATTACAAAAATACCTATGTGGGGCTCTAAAGCAAACAAAGTTTCATGTAATTTACATTTTGCCTTGACCCGCCACCTGTTTTTCCTTCTCTAATTTATCTCTCACGTGTTAACACAGTAAATTGGATTTGTAACAGTAAGTAAGTCAGCGACGGCATAGTAGGGTGTTTCTATGCGACTTTTTTTACGCTTTTTTATTGTTCATTACCATCGCCATTTTACTTTCCGTTTTGTAAAAGCAAACTGGGTCAAACTCAAAATTATGTTATGAGTCTTTCCGGTGGACATTTGAAAAGTTAAGGGCTATGAGAGTTAATTTTCTTATTAAACCCTTATTGTCATTTAAAGGCACTCCTTTCCTATTGAATTATATGATAAAAATCACGACTACACTCCTACCAGTTGCTTACTATTGGCTACAGGAAAGAGGGGCTCTACAGTTCAGCTGAACACACACTTTTTGTTTCCTGTGGTCGATAGTTAACAGCCTGTGGATAGGTAGTAATGATTTTTATCATACAACGCAATGAAGAAGGAGTACGTCTTAATGAAGATAAGGCTTTCATAAGAAAATCAAGCTTTATAGGCCTTAACTTTTAGATTGTCCACCGGAAAGACACTGAACATGGGTTTGCGTTTGACCCAACTAGACTATTATGCCAGAATAGCAGACAAACCATGCGTCTGCTACAAGATAACCGAAAATGACTCCACCATTTATACGCAGTCAATAATTTGGGAATGGTAAAGACTTGATTGATGCGACAGAATAATCATCGCATAGAAGTATATATGAGGCACTTTTTTCATTTTTGTATCTGTTTAGGGATTTTTGTAGTTGGATGCAATACTTTCAAATTTACTACTTATAAATTATAATTCTATTTTTCACCTTGTTGTTTTTTTTAAATTGAATCTTGAATAATCATAAGGTAAGGAAGTACTAGTGCCCGACGCTGTACTAATACTTGTCATCATAGCTTGAGTTGCCATTGATAAGATAAGATCAACTACTTTTAAATGCTGAAAAATGTGTGTGCCTTTAATGATGTACATAGCAATTTAAAAAAAAAGCTTATTTCTAATTTCTTAGCATAATTTTAAGACATGCTGACATTTATTAGGACTGACAGTTAATAGAAAAGCAAAAGCTGCCAGCTTATTCTGACTATTCCTGGTACAATCGACAACACAGCTGTGAATACAGACAAAGTGCCAGAAATATATTGTTACGTTCGTGGGGTGGGTTTTCTATAGAAAATGTATAAATAAGCCACTAATTAAAACTGATACTTTAATTACTTATTAAAAGAACAAACACTAAACTAAAACACTAATCACACACTTAACACGTCACACTGATTCACTTTTACACTCTCAAACTCGCCGTTAGAATCGCAGTCTTCGCTCTTAATGTTATCTCTTCGCTGTCTCAAGTGAAACTACTCCTTGGCCGGGACATGCTGGGTTTATATACCAGCCACTCAAATCTACAAAGTGCTAGATAATTCGACTCCAGAAAGTTCCCGAGTCAGGTCGGTCGGTAGGGCCCGTGCGCGAACATTCTAGGGTATCGCTGTCTCTTTCTACAGGTTTCTCTTTCACACCCGTCGAGAATGTTCTCTCTATAGCTGTCTCGTTCACATCCTTCCAGAACATTCTCTCGTGCTGTCTCTATCTAATAGTGCTTTCTCTTTCACTCCTATGGGAAATTTAGCTATATACCGATTTGTTCTTGAGAGGCCCGAAAGGGGTCCTGAAAACGCCTGAAAACGGGTTTTCAGGTTATTGCGCCATCGGATAGAGGGTATCCTGAAACGGCCCGAAAACATGTTTCAGGCGCCTGAAAACGACGGTATCTGGGGTGAATATTTGATTTTGTAGTATGTGAAAGAGGACCTTCTGAAACGGCCTGAAAACGCATTTCAGCCTGCTGAAAACGCTTCTAACGTGTCTAAAATCATATTTGTAGTTTTTATCATGCCACCGGCGTAACACTACCCCCTCTTAAGACATGCTCGTCCCGAGCATCATTATTTCCGTGGTATTTGGCGAGCCGGTCAACGTGAACAATCTTGCATGGGCTTCGTAAATTTCTCCGTATCCGATACGTAACGTCATTGATCTTCGTAACCACTCTGTACGGCCCGTCCCAATTCGGGGACAGTTTCGGAGACTTTCCTTTCTTTCTCATAGGGTTATGTAGCCACACCAATGAGCCTTCCTCGTACCCAATTTGGTTGGACTTCCTGTCATACCTGGTCTTCACCCTCGTGCTAGCTTGAAGTCCGTGCTCGCGAACTAGACTATAAACGTCATCCATCCGGTCTCTTAGATCGCACACATACTCTGTTATAGACCTCGGAGCATCTGGTGGTCGTCCTGTTAAGAAGTCAGCAGGTAAACGAAGCTCCCTTCCGAAATTGGCATATGCGGGAGTAACTGCAGTGCTTTCATGGGTGGCGGACCTGTATGACATCAAAAAGAGAGGGATGTGCCGGTCCCAATCTTTTTGGTGACATTCGACTACCTTGGCAAGATGTCTCTCCAGGGTCTGATTGAATCTCTCAACTATTCCATCGGACTGAGGATGATATGACGTAGTTCTTGTCTTATGCAATCCCATGATTCGACAGGTCTCTTGGAATACCGCAGATTCAAAGTTTCTACCTTGATCGCTGTGTATCTCCAGGGGTATTCCAAAACGGCAAATTACTTCATTGACTAACTTTTCCGCTATTGTGACTGCTTCCTGATTGGGAATAGCAAACACTTCAGGCCACTTGGTGAAATAGTCCATTACAACAAGAATGTACTTATTTCCAGAGTCTGATGTAGGGAACGGGCCTGCGACATCTAACGCAATCCTTTCCCAAGGTGCTCCAACATTGTAGATCTCCTCCTGTTTCGGGTATGCGGTCCTTTAACTGATGCACAGCTTACACACTTTCTACACCAATCATCGACATCCTCGCGGCAGTGGATCCAATAAAATCGTTGTCGAATTTTCATTAAAGTCCTTTTAACTCCAAGGTGTCCACCAGAAGTACCGTTGTGGTAGCTTTCTAAAACGTCTTTCACTCTTTTCCTTGGGACAACAACTTGTAGGTGGACATCTTTCCCATTCGCTGACTCCCATTTCCTGCATAATACGCCATTATGCATGACCAAACTATCCCATTGCGCCCAGTAGCTTTTTGTAACTGTCCCCATCGGAGCTACTTCACACCATTTTGGTTTAGGTACGCCTGCATTAACCCAGTCAAAAATGGGTTTTATGTCGGGATCTTCTTTTTGTGCACGTTGCATGGATTCATCACTCCATTCCTCGCTAACTGTTTCTGTTCGCAACCTCCTCAAGCATTCCTTGCCCTCTTGTCTAAGACAATGCTTGCAGTCATCAGGGCAAGGCATCCGAGAAGCTCCGGTGTCGATAATAAGGTTACATGGTATTCCACCCATTTCTCCCTTGACGACCAGACTATTCCCGTCGTTGACTTGCGAGATCACTACTGGGACATTTCGACCATCAGCCAGCACTCGTCCCTTAGTCCTGGCTCTTACTCGTTTCCCTGCTGCGGCTCTGGTCGTACAGAGCCCTTATTCCTGGTCACGGGGGATTCATCTCGTTCTCTCCTGCTACTTCTTTTCGGGCAACTAGTTTATATATGATCACGTTCTCCACAATGGTAACATCGTGGCCCAAACTCCCTATGAGGTGCAATCCTTCTTTTCGGGCAACTAGTTTGTATATGGCCCCATTCTCCACAATGATAACATCGCGGCCCAAACTCCCGACGAGGTGCAAACGGCTCCCTAGCAGATACCTCACGTAGCTTATACGATCTTGATGGATCTTGGCGTACAGCTTCAACTTCTAGGGCATGAGCTACGGCATCCTTAAGGCTTTCGTGGTGCCCTAGTCGTACTGCCGCCCTTACTTCCAAATCTCGGATCCCATCGACAAATGCCTGCACCAGCATGGTTTTTATCAAAGAGTCAGCTGAACGTTGGTATGCCTTTCTGACCAGCTTTTCAATTTCCAGGGCCCATTGTTGCAATGTCTCATTACGTCCCTGCGTTCTGTCTTTCAGCTGAGCTCGGTAGACATGTTCCAGATGACTGTCTCCGTAACGGGCTTCTAATGCTTCTAGAAGCCGGTCGTAAGTTTGCTCTTTTCCAAGAGCTTCTAGAATTGTAAGAGCCTCGTCACGAAGTGCCAGCGTCAGAGCCGTCATCGCTTGCTCCTTACTCCAACCGTTTGCTTTGGACACGGACTCAAACTGTAGCTTGTACGCTGCCCATGAAGATGTTCCGTCAAAAGGAGGTGCCTTAAATTTTCCACCTCCCGGCACAGATATCTCAGGTGATATGCCGGTGGTACTGATGCCACTAGCTACTTTTAATTCAAGCTTCTGGAGGCGACGCTCGACCGCTTCCTCTACAACATGAATCTTGTTCTCCATGTCACTGAGCTTCCCTTGGACTTCGTACATTTCTTGCTTCCATTCAGTAGCAGCCTTGTGCAACTCTTGAAGAATCAATTTCGACTGTTCTTCTTGTTTCCGCGACTGTTCTTCTTGTTTCCGTGACTGTTCTTCTTGTTTCCGCGACTGTTCATCTTGTTTGCGCGACTGTTCATCTTGTTTGCGTGACTGCTCCTTCAGGAGAATCAGAATAGTTCTGAGGTCTACGTCTTGAGTACTCTTAGCCTGCAAACCAGACGGACCGGGCTTGGATGCAGTATCCTCACATGCTGGAGGCTCTTCACGTACTGCAATATCCTCCTGCGCTGCAGGTTCCTCACGTGCAGTTTGGCTCCGGGTCACAACTCCTTTTGGCTCGGTCCCGTTGTCACGTGGCGTTATACCCATTTTCTATCCCGCTTCTGACACCAAATGTTACGTTCGTGGGGTGGGTTTTCTATAGAAAATGTATAAATAAGCCACTAATTAAAACTGATACTTTAATTACTTATTAAAAGAACAAACACTAAACTAAAACACTAATCACACACTTAACACGTCACACTGATTCACTTTTACACTCTCAAACTCGCCGTTAGAATCGCAGTCTTCGCTTTTAATGTTATCTCTTCGCTCGGCTGTCCCAGATCAAAGCCTAGTAAGTGTATTTAGCGAAATTTTACAGGAGAGGCAAATAAACATTTTGTTAAAAAAAAATAGTCGCAGAGACCTTTATCTCACAAGACTTTGTCTTACATAAAGAAGTATAACTTGCTTTATAAGACAAACTATTGAAACTTAATATATGTATCTTTTTAGAACTTTTATGTGCCTTACTAACAACTGATTACAAAAAAATAATAGAAATGTTATGTCAATTAGAAAACTGAAACCTAGCAAGTGGTACAAAAATGGTAAATTTTACTGCTTGTAAGCAAAATGTTAAATATAAAATCAAGCAAATGCTTACTTTGAAATCCGGATTAGGATTACCATTTTAATAAGGTAGTTAAAGGTAAAATTGTAGAATAGTGCATTGGGGTAATTTCAAACTACAGAAATTCTGCTCGGGTAATTTCGGAATGAATCTTTATTATGATAAAAATAACGGTGTGCTTTATGGTAATTTCAAATAAGACGACTTATGAAATGACTGCAAAGCACCCCATTTAATTGCAATCTAGGGGATTTCAATGATTTTGAAATTACTGACTACCAGTCCTTTCCCGCAGAGCTTCGCTGCAAAGTACTTACTAACAATTTACTACACATTGAAACTTCCCAAAAACATCATTCTAAGCCGATAAATGTCCACTGCTGGACTTAGGCCTCCCCCAGTAGGGTCATTGCCATAACGAGTCATTTTATTTAAAGTTGTCTCGCACTTGTTTTTTGTTTTTGTAACTTTTAATATGATTTCCACTCAGAATCGCGAGCTCTTTCGATCCTGATAGGAGAAAATGTTGGTATCATCTTCTGCTACGAGTGTATGCATGTGCAATAATTGTGCATACCATTCGAATATCACGTGTATAAACAGTACTACACACGCGACTATCGGCTTACCAGCGAAAATAAAAAAACGGCAATAAAAATTCAATCAGCAATAAGTTTTTCAAAAACTGTTGTACGAAATATCATTTGATATTCACAAGTCTTTGCGGTGAAGGAAAACATCGTGAGGAAACCTGCAGACACCTGCGAAGAAATTCCAGTGTGTATGTGAAGTCCCCAAAAAATACTGGACCAGCGTCGGGACCACGCAAAATAGGCACGTTTGATGTCGAGTTGTGGAAAGAAATGACAAACACAATATAATAGCAACAAACAAGTATTGACATTATTTGATTTGTTTTATCAATACCTTCGTCGTAATTTGAAGCTTCTGATAATTTGTCCAGGGTTCTATCATAGAGAAACAACGGACAATACTGACAAATAACGCACGACCGAACGATAGTGACGTTATGAATTATCGAAGATCCAATTTTGTTTATTATCAAATAGTACAATTTTTTGGTCGGTTCTTTGTCGGTTAACAACCAAAACGCCCTATACCAATCGTCAGTAGAAACTAAAATTATTGTAAACAAACCCTAAATAATTGCATAATTCCATAATCGCGCACTTTTAGAACACAATCTTGGTCTCGTCACTAACGTAAAACCTTAAGCCTTGAGTTCACATACACTTTTAGTTAAAATCATTAATATTTTGGCCACTTTGATGACGCTGCTGCCCGTCATCGATCGTCGATAAATAAATGGTCAATATCAATTCAATTCCTCAGTCGACTCTTACGACACCCGCGGGGCGGTGACAAAAACCGCAGGCAGGGAGCGCGGGAGCGGCGACCATTAGAACGCAAACTTCACTCATTACTGACTTGATAAGTTTTATTTATTGTTATATTTGAATTCCTTGTAAGACCCTTCGGCGATTATTAAAATCAAAAACCTAGTAAGGGACAATTTCCATTTTCAAAAACCTAGTGTGTTCCATTTACAAACTCAAAAACCTAGTATAGCATGCAGTTGCCAGGTTTTTGGACTTGAAAATGTTACTTACTAGGATTTTGAATATGTTGGTGGCATGTCAGAAATGCCCTTGCTAGGTTTGGTGGGTCTCGTAACTTTGATTCTAATTGAGATAGAAATACAGGTGTTTTTGCATTAGACGCAGCTCAGCATTTGGGGCAGATACATTAAAAAAACGTATTTTGACAAAAAATGTCCCTTGCTAGGTTTTGATTTGGGACAGCCGCGCTGTCTCAAGTGAAACTACTCCTTGGCCGGGACATGCTGGGTTTATATACCAGCCACTCAAATCTACAAAGTGCTAGATAATTCGACTCCAGAAAGTTCCCGAGTCAGGTCGGTCGGTAGGGCCCGTGCGCGAACATTCTAGGGTATCGCTGTCTCTTTCTACAGGTTTCTCTTTCACACCCGTCGAGAATGTTCTCTCTATAGCTGTCTCGTTCACATCCTTCCAGAACATTCTCTCGTGCTGTCTCTATCTAATAGTGCTTTCTCTTTCACTCCTATGGGAAATTTAGCTATATACCGATTTGTACTTGAGAGGCCCGAAAGGGGTCCTGAAAACGCCTGAAAACGGGTTTTCAGGTTATTGCGCCATCGGATAGAGGGTATCCTGAAACGGCCTGAAAACATGTTTCAGGCGCCTGAAAACGACGGTATCTGGGGTGAATATTTGATTTTGTAGTATGTGAAAGAGGACCTTCTGAAACGGCCTGAAAACGCATTTCAGCCTGCTGAAAACGCTTCTAACGTGTCTAAAATCATATTTGTAGTTTTTATCATGCCACCGGCGTAACAATATCTATACACCTTTATGTCCAGGCAATAAAGTTCTGTTTACATATTTTTGGCACTTTGCCTGTGTTCACAGGTGTGTTGTTGATTGTACTACCGGATTGACTAAGAAAATATATAATTTTGTCAAATTTCGATATTGTCACCCCATACAATAACTTAACCTAACCTATTTCTAAGATTGGCCCTTGTGGCATTGTACCGAGGATGCAGGCGGCATTTCCTCGCTGTATCGCAATACTGATGCGTTGTGCGAGGAAGTCGCCAGCTCTTCGGTCTTTAGTTACCTATACCAACCAGACGTTTCGCGATCCCAGCAAACAATTTGCATGCGCTGGGGCCTCATGAACCTAAAGTTTCTATGTTACTGGTCAATTTTGCAGCTCTGCGTCAGTGGAGGGTGCGGACCCTTACTGTTCCCGACACGTGTGCTGTGTCTCCAGAGGGTTCTAGTACGTCCGGAAAAACAAAAGTTTTAAGTGCCGTTTCACTGGTTCACTTCTAAACAGGCTGTAGTTAAAAAGGTATTTGATGTTTCGTTTTCGAATGGTTTTATAATTTAAGCAAATCAAAGTTCTTAATAAGTGATTATTTTTTATTTCAGTATTTTCGAATAAAACGAATTTGTAGTAGTTAAACGTACTTTTAGGGTTGCGTAGTAAACAAGGAACTCTTTTAGTTTCGCCATGTTTATCTGTCCGCCTGTCTGTCTGTCGGCAGCATAGCTCATTGGCCGTTGGTACTAGATAATCTAGATATCTGCAATTTGGGACAGGTATACAATATAGTTACATATTAATCGCGCCGACAAAGTGGTAGAAAAAAATATATAAAAAAATCTGGTACCTGCCCTAGGCATAAAGTGGGGACGTTTTTTTTATTATGCTGCAGTCATATAGTGTGTTGTAGGGTATTATTGAATAGGAAATTAATAAGGGTCTCAGAAAATATCATGAATGGCTTTTAGAATACTTACTTTAAAATAAAACTACTTCGAACACAATCGGCCCAACCGTTTTTGAACAACTACGGAACCTTACACTGAGCATGGCTCGACATGCCCTTGGCCGGTTTTTTGTGTTATGTTTACTGTAATATAAATTCAATACACATTCAACACAATTTCAATACACAAAAAACGCAACAGCTAACTAAAAAATACATATTCATTCAACTGTCTTAATGTTATTTCGTTTTCCTTCGAAAAAGTAAAATATTTCTAATTAAGGGTCCACGGAAAGAACATGTCTAGTCAATTCAAATTACAGAAGGAAAAACCACCTTACTGTTAACAGAATAAAGTGTAAATTTGCCCTGATTTTTTTAAGCACTGGACATGTTTTTTCCGTGGATCCTTCAAATAAAATCTTTTGAAATACTTAATATAGATTGTCGGATTCTCGTTCCAAAAGAACAGTCTAAAGACATTTCATTTTTCATGGTTTATTAACATCACAGTTCTCTCTTTTAATAATATGCTGCCTCATTTTCCTTCACATTTCTTGCCGCTTTGCCGCGCACGACACATTAATTTATACAAGTAGGTAGTATGAACGTTATATGACTATTATTTCATGTCTAGTTTGTTCCCGTAGTCTTACGTGTGAGATATGGCCCGTTCTTTGCACGTCATTAGTCTATTCTTACACTATATTATTATACAGTGTGGGTCTATGATACTGCCTTTTATCGAAACCGAGGAATGCGATGCAGATTTCTAGCCAAACCGTGAACATTATTCGATTCAAAATGATAATTTTAAAAGTAATTAACTTTCTAAGAAAAGTTAATTGAGAAGCAATGTACTTCAAAATGAATCGTTAATTTGCACTTGGTAATGACAGATCGCAGCCACTCACAACGTTTGACAATTAAGCAGTACACGCGTTACATTGATCGTTCGGAGGAAATAAAATTAATTGTACGGTCAATTTAATTATTTTTCCAATGTTAATACTTGAAAACGATTGCTAGTCATGCGTATTATTCCCCATTTTCGTAAAAGCCCGGGTCATGAAAACACACTGTATAGCGTGGTTAAGTCTTGTGTACACTGGCGCTAAACTCCGCTTGGTAAACTCCGTCCACTCATCTATACTTGCTTTTTATAGAATTTGCCAACAATGTAAAGCAACCTTGTATTTAAAAATGTGTGTAATCTAGGGGTCGGAACTATGGGTGCAAAACTTTAACAAAACTTTAAAATTGACATTATGGGAACACTTTAGCCAAGAAAAATACGAATATTATTGAAAAATCTGTATCCGATTTTATTCCCGATCTCGGAATCTTCAACTTATAATGTGCGAGTTGTGTAGATATGTATAATTGTATATTGTATGGATGTATGTGCTATGTCAAGTCCACTTAAGAAGTTTTGTTAAAGTTTTGCATCCATAGTAATATCCATTGTATAAAAGCGCTTGTGGCCTAGCGGTAAAACGCACGGCTGCTACGCAGAGGTCGTGAGTTCGATCCCCGGCTCGTAAGAATGAGTTTTTCAAAAAAATTATGTACGAATTATCATTTGATATTCACAAGTGCTTTACGGTGAAGGAAAACTTCGTGAGGAAACCTGCGTACACCTGCGAAATAATTCAGGGGTGTATGTGAAGTCCCTAACAAGCACTGATCCAGCGTGGGGACCACGCAAAATAGGCACGTTTGATGTCGAGTTGTGGAAAAAAATTACCAGAATACAATATCCAATGTAGATCATCATCATCATCTCAGCCATAAGATGTCTACTCCACTCTGGACCTGCACACATACCGGTTAGATGCGCCCTGCATCCAGCGTGTCCCGGCGACCTTTATAAGGTCGTCTGTCCATCTTGGAAATCATCCTAGGCAAATTGTAGTTGTATATATGCAAATTGTATACATTGGCGTGCGACGTCCAATGTAGATAACTACATCTAATAAATTAATGGTAAATCTATGTTATTTAATCCATTCTTACCAATAGGTAACCCTAAACCATTAAAACAACGAAAACGGTGTCAGATTATGGATATTTCTTTGAAAGGTTTGTTTACATTGTTGTTGTTGTTGTGTTCTGGCCACTTTTCCGCAACTCGACACCAAACGTGCCTATTTTGCGTGGTCTCAACGCTGGCCTAGTACTTGTTGGGGACTTCACATACAACCTAGAATTTCTTTGCAGCTGCATGCAGGTTTCCTCACGATGTTTTCCTTCACCGCAAAGCACTTGTGAATAGTTTACATTTATCGTAATTTCTATAAAAACCAAGTATATGGTACAGCCAGGTAGGTCCAGTTCGCCATAGTATTTGTATAGCGAACTTGGTTTTAACAAGTGGGCGGGTACATGCCACACTGGCACGTGCACGCCACGCAAGCGGTGTGCCAACTAAAAGTATTAACAGACGTTTTTTTCGAATATGATCAACTCCGCACCGCGAACTTGGTCCACTCCGTACGTGCGCTCGACTCGCCACACCATCGCACCGTTCAAAAACGGTCCAGTCCAGTGCTTTTCGTGCTACTAGACAGTGATCACGTGGATATGCCTCCGATTTTATCCAAAAAAGCTAAAATCACTTTAGTTGTGGCAACCATCGTCGCTACAACACCAATTAATAAACAGAAAAGAATGGACAAAATTTTATTTATTTAAAAGACAAAGAGTCATATAGTCATACGTGACTTATTAGAGACCTCGATGACGAAGATTTTCGTATACAGGGTGGTCCAAACCTTGACGTCAAAAAATTTTTTTTAGATTCCTCACGTCATCAGCTATCAGAATATACCCCATGTACGTTAGCCGATTTTTTATAGTTTTCGAGTTATAAATACTTGAAAAAATTGTTTTGAGAAATTCTGGAATGAAGAAATTTATTAATAAAAAAAAACTATTGGGTTATTTAACTAGTTTCTTTTTGTAAAAGTATTACTACAAATAAAGCATTTACTGACAAAAAAATTAGCGTCCTCACTTTGATACAAGTAGGATAAAAAATACCAAATTAAAATTTTTACACTAAAAACGCATCAAAATAGCATTAATGTACGTAAATAAAAAAAATAAACCATATCCCAAGGAATTTTCGTATTCTAAAGACCGCCTTAGACCTTGAGCCTTCGTAAAAAAAGGATTTTCCGGAGTAGTCGGTCAAATAAACTTAAATCTATATGAACGTCTATTAATACTTTTACATAAGCTACAAGGCGCACGCCACACACACGCGAACGCGTTCGTACTGCACACATATCCGATGTGGCTTGGTCTTAAATTTTATTGAGCTTACTGTGAGATTAGGTCGATTTATGTAAAAGTGTCTTGGGGTATTATTTATTATTACATTTTTCTACTCCCGTACTTTTATTTGTCATTTACATGGTCGGGAACACATTTTCAAGCCCCTACCTTACAGATGTCAAGACAAGTCTATATTGTCTATTCCCTATAAACGCATTCGGGTTTACACGCAGTGCGTTTTTTGCATCTTAAGACACCTCGTGTATACAAGACTTAATGAAATACATGGCTGCCAACCTAATTTTAAATGTCATTTCTGATGAACAGGAAGCCATAGAGGGGCTTTCTTTTTTAATTTTGACGTCTCCCGCCCGACCTTGATGATTAATAAAATTGTGTTTGACTAGGAATATTTCTTAAATTTACAATTTTATTTGAAAATAAGTGTGTGGTCGTAGAAAAAATATTGTATGCAACATTGTTTAACCGAGACAAAAATGCTCGTGGCGTCTTTAATAACAATTTTCGGCTTCGCCTCAAATTGTTACCCAGGCCACTCACCTTTTTTGACCCCTCTTAAACAAGAGTTGCATAAAATACTATTATTCCCCAAATCGTGTATAGAACAGCGCAATAACCTTTCCTAATTCTATATAGTTGATTCAGAACTATCGAGCAAAAATAAAGCCTTTGTGTACTCTAGCGTAGTCGTTTAAAAACTGTTCTGAATATCACACACTACCAGGTTAAAGCGTACAGAAAATAACATTGCTCCAAATTGTATGTTCTGAAACAAAACTCGAGATAGCAATTTAAAAATGTATGCACCCCAAATGCTATCCGTGAACTCTATTTCGAAGGCACTAAGCTCATTTTCAAATACATAGTAAATGCAAAGGCAGAAGCACTCGTAAATAAATTGGGGACGGTTATCACATTCTAATTATCTATGAAAGGGCTTTATTTAAAAATAATCTGTCGCTTTATAACTTAATCTTAGAAAGGTTGAGTGCGGGTCGAGTCATGAATATTCTGTTCCAAACACTCGAGAGAGCTATAGAAATAATAAATAATTTTCCTAACTAGCGCGGAATTAATTTCAACCAACTTGTATGGCTCATGCTGTAAATGTACACCGTGTCTAAATAAAGAACGGAGTCTGACTGAGACAACCTTGTAGAAAGCCATAGCGAAACCTCGGTAAATACCCACAGCTGCTGCTATACAGATGAGAGAGAAGAAACAGAATAAATCATACAATAGTGCTGAAGTCAAGGTATAAATATGAATTGAAGCAGTACGAGTAGAATGCTCATAGCGATCCTTCGTCACCCCGTCAAAAGCGGAGATGGTACTCGTTGGTTTTTTAGACGGTAGTGGAGGTGAATGTTCCGTAGTCTGTCATACCTGTCTCACGACAGGATGCGTGAAAGCATGTACCCAACGTGAAAAAAAAAAATAAGGCATATAAACATGAAACAAAACGTTCCCATCATTGTAAACGTATCAGTCTGTACATAAATGTGTAACATTTGTCGTATACTCGGTGATGTCACATTAATTGAGCATGTATTTAAAGTTACCAAACATAACCATTTCCATACACTATCGCGTCACGTGACTTATCGCTTATCGTATACGATTGCAGTACGGCATTTTGGCTTGTCCTACAGTATCTATATTCAATTAAATAATTGATGGAAATATATTTACCCTTAGACGCAAGTCTAATTATGTTAATTAACATAATTAAATAATTACTTTCTCATTTTTAGTATAGAAATACAATTACTATAAAAGCGGCATTTATTTTAAATTTATTTTCTAAATGCTAGCAAATTTTGTTTCTAATAATAAAATATTGTTATTGTTTCAGGTAAACTTGATTGGTTGAATGCTATGTACGTGAGTGTAAACATGAAGAAAATAGTCAGGAATTCAGAATTAGGCACTGGTCTCACCGCGTGCTACTAAGCGATGAATTTTCGGCTATGACGTGGTGTAATACATATTGATATTGTATATCGATATACCGACTGTAATTTAACTTTTGAACTAAAATAGTCTATTTTTGTCTCGCTAATTGTCATTCTTCAATCGAGGACATTACGTAGTGAAAGACTAACTAATGTCGATGCACAAACTTTCACGAATATTAAAGGGATTCCCAACAAAGAAAAAAAGGAAAACCAACTCGTAATTTGATTTTTACATTATTTATGCGGCGACTGCGTAGGACTTTCCGGCTTCCGGTTTATAAATTAGTAAGAAGGTATTCAGGTAAGTGAATTGCGGGTATTTTCTTTAGTTATAGTTTTAGGGGCACAGACAAAATAGTATTTTTCTCAAACTTGCAATGAAATGTTGTAGTTACGTGCCTAAAAAGTGGCCGGGAAGTACCTCGTTGCCGGCCTAGGCCGGCAAGTACCTCTTTTTTAATTTTCATTTGACATAGGGTTGTGACCTGGCATCTTGGCTTTTAGCCAATAATTATCTGTAAGTAATATTAGTATAAAAAAAATGATTGGCAAATTTTTGCAGTTATAATTAGGTATTTAGATTATATCATTTAAAATAAATGTACAATAACTACTTAAAATAATATTTAAAAAGCAGTATTATACGGCGCGATCCGTCGGCCCCGATCACTGCATGCGATTAATTGGACCCAACCGACCGCGTCGTCTAATACCGCTTTTTTAAATTAAAAATTTGCAACTTTCAAACAGATCAATCTTAAAAAAAATGAGGTGTCGGTGTCGTATTTGACTTTTGTTGTGTTTTAAAGACTTAGTTATGTAGTTGACTTATAATTTCTTAGAAAGAAGATACATTTTTTGTTTCGTTTCATTGCATGTTTGAGAAAAGCATTATACATACCTCGGCCATGAAGTGACGGGTTGCCGTCCGAATACCATTCGGCCTCGCTTCGCTCGGCCGTCTACATATATTCGGCCGGCAACCAGTCACTTCTCGGCCTCGGTAGTAATGTACTATTATGCAACTCTTGTTTAAGAGAGGTCAAAAAAGGTGAATGACAATTTGAGGCGAAGCCGAAAACTGTTATTAAATACGCCACGACCATTTTTTGACTCAGTTAAACAATGTTGCATACAATACTTTTTCTACGATCACACACTTATTTTCAAATAAAATTGTAAATTTGAGAAATATTTTTACTCAAACACAATTTTATTAATAATCAAGGTCGGGCGGGAGACGTCAAAATTAAAAAAGAAAGCTCCTCTGTGGTTTACTGTTCATCAGAAATGTCATTTTATAATTAGGTTGGCAGCCATGTATTTCATTAAGTCGTATATGCACGGGGTGTCTTAAAATCCAAAAAACGCACTGCGTGTATGCCCCATTGCCTTTATAGGGAATAGACAATATACTTAGATTTATCTTGACATCTATAAGGTAGGGGCTTAAAGGTGTGTTCACGACTGTAAAAGAAAAATGCATTAATACACGGTGATTAGGACCATCGCGAGAGATTATAACCGTACATTTTTGACGTCAAAAAAGGCAACAAAATTATGACGTAAAAATCCAACCTTATTGACGTAAACTAATGTTCCTTTGATTAAAAATAAAGCATTTGATTACTTTATTTTAATAACATCTTTTTAATAATAACTTTTGACTAAACCACGCATTCAGATATTTTGATACATTAAAAAAGGAAATTTGAAGGTTAGCAAGTTGTTTAAATAAGGATGAATAGGCCATGTACCTATACATACACAACACTTACAATGAGAGGACTTGAATTTCTACCTACTTGGTTTTGTTTAGCTGTATTCTACGATGGGGTAGACTATATCGTTTATTTTTGGAAGGTTAAGTACTCTTTATGTTACATTGTTTATTGTATTTTAGATACATTTTGTTCGTGTGAAATAATCCATTTAATTTGCTAACCACTCGAACGGAATAATCTTTGTTAGGAAATATTTGAACGGCTCCAATTTGATTAATTACTTCGGGAATTTAATGCTTTCGTCCAAAAGTTTTCCTTTTATGAGGTTTCTATGATTTATGAATTTCTAAAATCCCAAAATAGTTGTTTACTCAAAATAGAGTGGGGTTCGGGTTAATATTGTAATATGAGGGCCTCCTTACCATAGTTGGTAATATAGCATTGCCTGAAAAGCCTTGCCGTGTGGTGACGGCAGTAAGAATACATTTGTCACTACCCCAACTCCTCCTGCGGATGTCGTAAGAGTCGACTAAGGGATTGAAGTGTCACTGACCATTCTACAAGATTGATGATGGGCAGCAGCGTCATCATAGTGGACAGATTACTGCGATCGCCAATCCGCTTGCCCAGCGTGGTGATTATGGGCATTTACCTCCTAATGCGTCTATACGCAAAGTTAATAGGAAAGGCCTATGTCCAGCAGTGGACTAATATAGGCTGATGATGATGAAAAGCTGAAGCTCCTGGGTTCCGAATCCCGGTGAAGCAAAATTTTTTTATCCTTGGTCTGTGTTATTTCCTGTATGTATGTATTTATGTTGTTGTTGTTGTTTTCTGGCCACCAAACAACTCGACATCAAACGTGCCTATTTTGCGTGGTCCCAACGCTGGCCCTGTAATTGTTAGGGACTTCACATACACCCTTGAATTTCTTCGCAGGTGTATGCAGGTTTTCTCACGATGTTTTCTTTCACCGTTTAATATATTTAATAATTATATACTCAACTCAAAACCTTACTTAAGCTTAACATAGTTTGTGTTAGAAAAAAAATGTGTCATTATTTTGTTATTATGATTTAATATTAAAGTCATGACCCTTGGAGACATTCCTCTCATCGTTTTAAAAATGCAAAATAATGACAAAATGTTCAAAATGATACAAAATTAAAATGGAGTTAGTCGTGTCGGCTTACTCAAAGTCAAACGATTCTCTATTCAAATAGGCATAGCAACAAGCACTTTTTAATCATTATACACAATATAAAGTTTCAAAATTAAATCTATCTCCAGTTCCAACCCGACACCACTGACCCAAGGAGTTATATAATTCTTTCAATCCAGAAACTCTGCGGTTTTTAACTCTGACAACGCAACCTCATAGAAATTTACACCTTTCGCGCCTAAACTGCTTAAACACACGTACGAAATATTAAAAATTGTTGTACCAGAAATATAAATGAATGTAACGGATACATATTAAGCTAAAAGGTATTTCGCTGGCAAATAATCAGCGGGGACGCATTCAACCGGAATAATCGAAACCACAGCGGAACTATGGAACGTACGGATATAATTTGGGTAAATACTAAGTAAAAAATACTAGGTTTGTTGACTGTACAATAGTGTCCCGTCAATGTATGGAAAAAAAAATTATGAGCTACAGTTTTGCGAGAGGCATCAATTTTTTCGTAAATATACACACATGCCGAAACAAGTAAAAAAAAAGTCATCTTTAGGGCTCTACCGCAGTGTAAAGGTTTGATTTTTTTTTTCTATTTTTCCGAAAAAAACATGCTAAAATAATATGTTTACATATAATTGTAATATTCTTTTATCTAAATAAATTAAATAAACGAAAATAGGAAATATATAATTTAAAAAAACCCATATTAGATTAAATATTTTTTCTTCTCATTTTTAATTTTATAGGTTGTTTTGCATATATATTGCATGAACATAATCATTTTTTAATTTTCAGCTTAGGGAGCCAATTAAAAAGTTTTTATTTTAAAACTTCAAACGATGGTAGAGCCCTAATGATGTAGTCTAATCTTTTTTCCGTAATCTACAATTTATTTAGAGGCTTTTGGTAGGTCTCGCGTAAAAAAGTCGAATTCGGGACACTCTACTGTACAAGCTCTTCAAATAGTCAAAGGTTGTAGGCACGTTTTTATACCATTTAGTTTTTAGCAAATTAGTTTGTAACAAAAGAAACATATTTAGGTTTCACAAAATCTTGAATTACTAATTAAGTACATAGTTTTACACAAGAAAATGTTATAATGAGTGTACCTAACTATACATACTTTTAATATAAATTCATTAGGTACCCATAAAAGTCAAAATTAGATTTTTAAGGTCAAGCTTGAAAATGTTGTAAAATATTTAAATGAAATGATCTAACTATACTGTATGGGTATTTGGTTTAAATTTATCGTCTTGCCTACATGTGTCTTGCTCAAAGTATAAGTAAAGCCCACCAAAAGTATTTTTTTTTTAATTCTATGTCAATTTCCAGTGTGATTTGCAAATTGTGACATAATATATTATGTGACATAAAAGCAATGTCCTCAGTCCGACACGATCAAATAGTTTTAACATTTTAATTAAATCATAGATACATATTTAAATACATGTAAAATATAAACTAAAGGAAACTGCCACGAACGGTGTTTTTTAAATAATAATGATAATGAATGAATTCGTAAGTTGTATTAAACTTGATTTTATTTTAAATTAATATCTGTATTTGGCCGCTTCGGTATAAAGATGGCAATTTTACTTACATAACAAGCAATTCCAGAAAAAGTAGATTACAACAAGAGCATAAAGTGACCCATTTTTACCCGGGGCAATTTTTATTATTTATTTTCAAAATCAGTAGACGAGGGTAAAAATTGACAAACATTTACGCCCTTGTTGTACACTCTGCTTTTCACTTCGTTTGCGAGGAAAGTAAAACACATTTCCACTGCAATTTACACGAAGTTGTCGTTAAGCGAAGGAAGTAATATATAAAATATTATCGAACCGGGTTACTCACGTATTTAAGTCGATGGTTGCTCGACATGTTTCGACCCATTAAGAGACAGTCATATATTAAGAGATAGTGATATATATAAATAAATAAATAAATAAACAATAAATAAATAAATGCCTCATCTGTGATCAATTTTAAACAGACTTGGCAATTATTTAAAAAAATTATACCTAGGTATCCAAAAATAAAAACTGTGTTAAAAATCTAGTGCAGCAAATAGCTGCTAGTGTATTAATTGATATAATAATAATTATTAGCGAAATTTATACGAAGCCAAAGTATTTCCGACCGCAAATACCAAGTATTTCATACTCAAACACGTGCCGCCATTAACCCGATCGACCGTATAGCACCAAAAGGAAAAAGGGTGTTTTTTCCCGTCCTCGGCCGATACGTAATTGACTCGTAACAACGTGCGGACTCGATAAAAGACCTCTTCATTGAGAATCTCATTAGGTCGTGAGCAATAACGGTTGTGTTTGAATTTGGAATTCTCTTTTCTAATTTTAACGTTGTACATGACAAGGGATATAAATGTATAAGGTAAAGTAGGTTCAGAGTATGATATCATTACTAATTATATGGTTTACAGCTTAACTAAATAGATAATGGACGATGGACGTGTCACCCTACTAAACTACATACTTACTAAAAAGACAGATATAAATTCGATTTATGTTTTAAATTATGGCCACTGAAATTTTACTTATCTTTTATAAATACATAAAAAAATCTTGGTATGCTCACGATTTGTGTTACGAGAATTAAGATTTTAATACTTCATTACATTTTTGTTTTTTTTTTGCACGCATTAGATACTTTTTCTACTCCCGTACTTTTATTTGTCATTTACAGAGTCGTGAACACACCTTTAACCCCTACCTTACAGATGTCAAGATAAGGATACACGCAGTGCGTTTTTGGATTTTAAGACAGCTCGTGTATACAAGACTTAATGAAATACATGACTGCCAACCCAATTTTAAATGTCATTTCTGACGAATCGTAAACCATAGAGGAGTTTTCTTTATTAATTTTGACGTATCCCGCCCTACCTTGATGGTTAAAAAAAATGTGTTTGACTAAGAATATTTGTCAAATATACAATTTTATTTGAAAATTAGTCTGTCATCGTAGAAAGAGTATTGTATGCAACATTGTTTAACTGAGTCAGACTGAACTGAATATACAAACGATACTCCTCCTGGAGTATGTGTGGCTGCTCCCGCGTTTCCGCTACTGCAGCTGTGGCCGGGTCGCATCCCACAAGGGTGGGACGGTCGTTGCACCGTCATTTGGGGACGGTGTTGAGAGGCTGTTGAAGGAAGATTTGCCATGGGCATGGCGAGAGAGAAAAATGATTTTGGTGATGATGATGCGGTAAAGGCAAGTTAAGGCAAGGCAAAGTTCGATCTGAGAGAGATCTGAAAAGGAAGACAGATGGAGAGAGAGAGAGGCTGGTGCTCGATGCTCGATGCGCGGCTGTCGGCGCGTCGCTTGCGGCGTTGAGAGTCTGCTGCTAGAGAGGAGAGAAAATGGTGACCCAGCGGGGGCACCCGGGCAGGGCCCCGCTGGGTCGAGAGAGAGAGCTGCTGGTGTCAGTCGTCTGGCGGCTGGTGGAGCAACGCTCGGGGGAGATCCCGAGCGTTGAAGTCAGGTGGCCTGACATAGTGGGGCGCAATGCCCTGGAGATGTTTGTGGACCGAGTTGTCCGCACGGTCATACATGACCCGTGCGAGCCTCTCGACAAACTTGTCCAGTTTGCGCCACTTCAGGCCCTGCTCAATAGAGGCATTGCGCACATAGCGCGGGGCTGCGACTATGGTGCGTAGCGCTTTGGACTCCACAGTCCAAAGCTTCTTCTTGGTGGACCTGGAACAGAAAGAATACCATGCAGGTGCGGCATAAGTTAGGCGTAGCCAAGTTTGGTTCGCAGAGGCAGCTTGCTGCAAAATAGTGGCCGGAGTTTGAAGCGAGCCACGTTCGCTCGTTGGACGGTCTCGGCAACGTGTGGCCCCATGCGCAGCCTCCTGTCGATGGTCACCCCCAGGTATTTCACTGTGGGTGCCCATGACAGTGGCTGACCTAGAAGGGAAGGAGGATCTGGTAGGGTCCGTTTACTACCAGTAATGAGAGTCTGAGTTTTACCCACGTTGACTGAAAGTCTCCACTTGGAGAGCCAGTCAGGAAGGGCGTCGAGAGTCGGCTAGATCTTGGCGACCGCGTGCCGCATCTTGTAGGAGCTGGCGAAGTAGGCTGCGTCATCTGCAAAGAGAGCGAGTTGTGTGTTGCCAACGACTGGTATGTCGTTGGTATACCACCCATAGCATGCTGGTGACAGGCAGCTCCCTTGCGGAACGCCCGCCAGGATGGGGCGCTCTTGGGAGAGGCTGCCCTCCACTTTGACGTGGAAGCGCCGCTCTGCCAGGAATGCAGCTATGAGCCTCACGATGCGGCGGGGTGCTGTGGACAGAGAAAGTTTATAAATTAGACCTTCGTGCCACACTCGGTCGAAGGCTTTCTCCATGTCCAATAGAACGGCCACGGTGAATTCCTTCTTGTTGAGTGCTGCACCCATGTGGTGCAGCACTCGAGTGAGTTGGAGAGTGGTGGAGTGGTGCGCCCTAAAACCGAATTGCTCCGGTCTAGGGGCAATGTGAGGACGGAGGTGTGTGAGCAACAACCTCTCGAATACTTTCGAGAGGGTGCTCAACAGCGTGATAGGCCGGTAGCTGTCCGGCCTAGTCGGGTCCTTCCCCGGCTTGGGCAGGGCAATGACTTGCCCTGCCTTCCAGGAGGTCGGGAAGTGCCCCGATCGCATGATCCCATTGAACAGGCGCGCCACTGCCGCTAAAGTGTTTAGCGGCAGTTGGCGGAGAGCCATGTTTGGGATCAGATCGGGGCCGGGCGCCTTTCTGGGGGTGCAGTGATGCTTGATCGTCTGCTGGACCTGCGAAGGAGAGAAGAAAATTGGATCATCGTGCGGCAGTAAGGGCACGCTGAGATATTCTCGAACGCGCTCTTCGATGTCCGTGGTGTGCTGTTGGTTGGTGGCTGGATTGGGTTTGAATTGCTGCTCGAGACTGAGAGAGAGTAACTCTGCTCGGTCTCGGGCAGCATATTGCAAGTGTCCATTGGCGTCCCGTAGCGGCCGCGCCGGCTCGGCGGTGTTGGTGAGTGCTCTGCATAACCTGTGGATAGAGGGAACATGATCAGAAACGTCATCAATATGCGCTTCCCAGCTTTCAGCGCGGTGCTCTCTGAGCTTTTCCCTAAGCAGTCGCTCAAGGCGGTTGAGCTCAGTCTTGAGGGACTGAGCTCTAAGCCTTTGCCACTGCCGTCTATACCATCGCTTTTTCTCCAAAAGCGCCTGAATTGGCCTTGGGAGAGGTTTGCGGCGGTCGGTGTGCGGGATCGTCTCTGCGGCTGTGTCGAGGGCCGCCCTGATGTGCCCGGTGATTGCGGCTGTTGCCTCCTCTACGTCTGCGGCTGTTGAGATGGGACCTGTGCGGGGAGTAATTACCAAAGCTTCTGAGAAAGCCTGCCAGTTGTAGCGGCGTCCCGGTCCTCTGGTGAGTCTCGATGTCGGTAGGTCGTCGATAGACAGCAGCACTGGTCGGTGGTCTGATGTGAGGTCGTCGAATACCTCGTGTCGCATGACAGAGTCGACCCCTCGAGAAACTGCGAAATCAATATTAGTACCTCTAGGGATACTGTTACCAACGACATGATCGCTGTAGTGGGTGGGGTAGAGGGCCCCACCCACTACGAGGTCCAGCTCGTCCACGAGCTGGTAGATGCGCGTGCCGGCCTGGGACTCGGCTGACGAGTTCCAGGCCGGGTGCTCGGCGTTGAAGTCCCCGGCCAGGATGGTCGGCACGGGGGAGTCGACCAGGAGCTGCGTCAGGTCGCTGCGCATGTCGGCAATGCGGCAGTATCCACAGGGCCTGTAAATAGAATACAGGCGTAAGTGGTGTTTCGTGAGGCTTATGTCTACCCCGAGGGCAGACATAGCTGAAAGGTGCTGCGGCGGGTCCACCAGTTGGTGGACGATGGTCCTCTTCACTAGGATGGCCAGTCCCCTGTAAGGACGGCCATCCGCTGCCTGCTCGTGTGTTTGGTACTCGTTGTACCCTCCGATGCGGAACAGCGAGGATGCCTTGAGCATCGTCTCGCAGATCAGCATGATGTCGATGTCCTGGCTGTGAAGGAAATGGCGAATCTCATTAGTTTTTCCGGTTAGGGATTGAGCGTTCCAATACACAACACGTAAGAATGTACTACACATATTGAGATTGGTAAGATGGATGGGGTAGCGTGGTAGTTTGGTTGGGGTCAACCAACTACATTAGCGCGAGAGTTGGTAAGGTCTCGGCTAGTACCTTTGTTACCGCTATAGAAATGGCCGAGGCCAAAGCGGCGAAGTGCGGCGGGATGTCCTGCTGGTCCGGCTGCGGCTGCTGCGTGCGGGCTGTGTTGGCGCGGCGCGGTGGCTGCGCTGACAGTCCTCCCGTGCGGGCCCTAGGGGGATTGGCTTGCGCCATGAGAGATTGCGGAGCGGACTCCGTAACCTCTCCCGACCTTACAGTGTGCCTGGTGTCAGGCCCCTTGCGTTGTTGCTGCCGTTGTTGTTGCTGCTGGCGGCGGCGGTGAGTGAAGGCCCTCGTGCCTCCTCTGCCCTTCGCCCAGTTGCGGAGCTCCTCCTGAAATACCCTACACTGCTTGTGATTTGCAGGGTGGTCTCCCCCGCAATGCGAGCAGGTCGCTGGCTCCTCTTTTGGGCGTGGGCACTCCCGAGACAGATGGTTGCCTGCGCAACTTACACAGACCGCAGGCCTCCGGCACCCCAGGGATGAGTGCCTGAATCCCTGGCACCCGAGGCACTGCGGGGGCCCGGCTTTGCCCCTCCAGGGTTCGACCCGGATCTTGTTGGTGATGCCGCAGAGCTCGGTGATGTCCAGGAATGCCGCGCATTCCCTGGCCGAGCCCTCCAGCCGCACGAAGTAGAGGCTGCCTCCTCGTCCTCTGCCACCTGAAATAAGCTTTGCATGCTCCACCGTGTACCCCTTCACGGCGCATGCATCCTTCACCTCCTGTGGGGTCATGCCTGGCGGTAGGCCGCGGATTGCGGCCTTGAGCGGCAGCGACGCCTTATCCTTGTAGACGTCTGGCGTGATATGTATGCGGCCTGCGAGATCTGTTAAGAAATGATCCACTGCCCTGTATTCCTCCCCGGATCGAGGGAGGAAGCGGAGGCCACGGTTGTCCCCCGTGGCCTCACAGGTGGCCTTGTAGCCGAGCTGCGTGGACAGGTCTTCGAGATGTAGCTGCCAGTCCGGGAAGTCCTCTACCACGATGCTCGGGTACTTGGCCGCGGGCGCTGGAGCGGGACCTGTGGAAGGGGCGGGAGCGGCAGAGCAAGCGGCACGCTTGCTCTTTGCCTTACTTTTGGGAGCGGCGGGTGTTCTCGCTGCGTCAGCGAACGATGGGCGCGCGGTCGCCGTTGAAGGCGCGGTGAGGCACAGCTGCGGCTGGTGCGAGACCTGTGGGTAGACGGCGGGATGAGGACCTCCGCGGAGCACAGGGGAGATGCGGTTGCATTCGCGCTTTTCCTCCTGTGCCGGCGGGCTGTCCTCCTCCCGACGCCTCTTCTGCTGACGCTCGCTAGCGTGCTTCAGCAGGGTGTCGAGAAGCTTAGTCTCGAGTGGGTCCAAGGCACTCCTGTTCATTGATCCTTTCGAAACTTGTTCAAGTTTTGAAAAGATGTCTGACCAGGCGCTGTGGCTCAACTCCAGGCTAAACTCCTGCGGTACTATGCGGCGGGGCGATGCACGACGGCCGGGGTGCGCCTTTGCGGGCGTCTCCTCGTCCGTCGAGTGATTAGACAGGTTTGAACCTGTCCCACGTGGTATTTTGTCGCCATTCGGTTCATCGTCCGACGATGACTCACCGATAGGTGATGATTCACCGATCGGCGACAAAACCCCACGCGACGAGTTGCGACTTGCGCACCGGTCCGACCCCTCGTCCTCGGGGGCTTCGGCACTGCCCGAGCCAACGTTCGCATCCCCCGTACCGGCGTCATTCTCCGATTCGCACGCTCCAGCCTCCACCTCCGATTCCATGGATTCGTCGGTGGAGTACTGTGCGTCCTCATCTGTGAATGACCCCGATTTCGGGATCTGTTTACGCTTCGGCTTTGGCGGCGCCGAAGTCCCTTTGGTAGCGGAGGGCTGTACCGGCGCGATACCTGACTCTGATGCGGCTTCCTCTGCTGACGGCTGTGCTGGTGGCTGCGCTGCTGCTGCCTTGCGGCCTTTGCGGGGCGAGTGTTGCACTGCCATTCTGCTGCTCACTCACTATTCACTGGACACTGAAACAGACAAGAAAAAGTCTGTGATTAACTAGCGCTAACGGTAGCGGTAGTCGCGGACACTGAGTTGACACTAGCGCGAAAACGGGTACGTGAGATCGATAGGATACACGGGTCTCTGGGATTCGGCCTCAGAGCGCACTTGTGTTCCTTTAGAAAACGCGTCGCGATTTGTTTGCACTAGCGCGGCACTTAGTGACAGAGAGAGAGAGCGAGATAGATAGTGAGCGGCTGAGGTACAGAGAGCGCACGTCTGTTCCCTTCGGCAGCGCGTCAGCGAATGCTCAATGTTGAATACTGAGTCAGAAAATGCTCGTGGCGTCTTTAATAACAATTTTCGGCTTCGCCTCAAATTGTTACCCACGCCACTCATCTTTTTTGACCTCTCTTAAACAAGGGTTGCATTAAATACTATACCTACGGATTACTTAAAACACTACCTTAAGTAAATTGCAAGGCAAGGATGACAGTAAGAAATATGGAAAATTATAAATGAACTTTCTCGCTTCGAATCTATTGAACTTCGACCACTGTAGTGTGGAATAAAAGTGTTGCCAAGTTTTCCTGATTTCTTATATTGAAGAGAAATCGGCGTACAGTATTTTCTGTGACAAAATACACCAGACTCGTAATATATTTGATCATGCGCAAATGTATAGTGTAATAGATATTTTTTATTAATAGGAAAATTGTTCCGGAAAATTATAATAATTGAAAACCTAATGCTTTCTTAGAATCCTTGAACGTATTATGACAATGTTCTAGTTCACTGCTCAAATTAATTATGGCTCGTACCTAGCACAGAGTTGAACATAATGAAATATTCCATCATTTGTGTGGTTTGATATAGAAGGCACGGGCACAGGCACTATTGTAATATATTATTATGTCTTTCAAAATTATTAAATCATTGTTTCTTTAGTTGGTCGACTCGATTTTGAAAGTAATATCCCTGCCTGTAGGCATTCATTCACCGCGAGTGTAAATGCCAGAGACCGGAACCGGTGTTTTACAGAAACCTTTAAATATCCCAATATTTTAAAATAATTTTATTTTAAAAATTAAGAGTATAAAACCTCTTTATACAGTGTGTTAACATGAGACTGGCTTTTATTGAAACCGAGGAATGCGATGCAGATTTTTAGCCAGACCGGGAACATTATTCGATTCAAAATGCTAATTTTAAAAGTAATTAACTTTCTAAGAAAAGTTAATTGAGAAGCAATGTACTTCAAAATGAATCGTTAATTTGCACTTGACAATGACAGATCGCAGCCACTCATAACGTTTGACAACTAAGCAGTACACGCGTTACATTGATCGTTCGGAGGAAATAAAATTAACTGTACGGTCAATTTAATTATTTCTCAAATGTTAATAATTGAAAACGATTGCTAGTAATGCGTATTATTACCCATTTTCGTTAAAGCCCGGGTCATGGTAACACACTGTATACTGCTCAATATGTTATGTTATTTAGAGTATAAAATTCTTAAATTACTTCATTAACTTACAATTTATATAGGTATCGAAGAACGAAAAAGAACCGTTCTTTTCGTATGAAGAAAATAACGGTTCTGGTCCCTAGTAGTAGATGACACCGCTGCACCAGAAATGCTAGGAAACTTAATATATTATGGCTCATATTTACCTACTTAAAGTGCATTAATAAATATTAGGGCCAATCAACTTTTCGATCGACACTATTTTGTCCAATAACGCAGATGACAATTTCATTAAGTTTATGAGTGATAATCGTGAAAGTTTAAATCAATTCATTAAGTTTGCTAGAAAAAATGCGTTAGGCACACAAGTTCACATGCATGTATCGAACATTTAGGTTCCAACTGTTTTTCATTGTAAATACGTGTGTAGTATTAATTGACGTACATTTGTAAGTTCATGTAAAGTAACGCAGCAGACTGAAAATATGTCGATCGAAATATTGATTGGCCCATTACCTATGCACTTTAAACAATGAAAACAATGTTCAGTACAGATATTAACATGATTTATAAGTCATGCCATTTGTTCCTAAATAAGTAGAAAAAGCATTTTTAGAGTTTCCTGCAGCTGACAATAAGTAATGCACTGGAAAAATTCACATGGAATGGAACACGTAAAAACGGGCGTTAATGCACAACGTGTAACAATTTACTTGCTAAGTTTGGGGCTGTGTGGATTTATAAGTCAATGGATTCAGCGTTTTAAAAATAAATTATACAAATAGTGTCTAAATAAATTGTATTACATTAATTAACATTTTCAAAATAATAATACAAAATGATATGCGCACTATACTTACCATTCGTGACATAAATTTATTTACAAATATGTAATTACTATTCCATCAAATTTTCCTGAGCTGTATTTATTTTCTGTTCTCTGATTTCTTATAGCATGACATTGACATTCCCTTTCTGTTTCCTTTATTGATTTATTTATTATAATTGTTTCTTTATTTTTTATATTTTACATTAACTTTACTGCTAGGAACTATTAAAGTTCAATGACATGCCATTAGAATCATAATTTATATTGTACGCCATATAATGGTTGATTGTGACGATCTGTCCCTACTGAATGACTGATACCTTATAATTATTGGGGTGAATACCTAAGCGTTTCAACCGCCTAATTTTGGTGGCATCATTTTTGCTGAAGTTTCTAAACGTCTCAAAAAGTAAAATCAACGCGAGCTAGGAATTTCCTTTACGCACTGTCTTAGTGTGAGTCGATGACCGGGAGACTGCCTCACTATCAACTGAAGACAAATATGAGAAGGCTTCTACGTTCGCTTTGACTTTACCGGTAAGAGAACTATTACCACCCGTCTCTGGCGTTCTCAAGGCCCTATAAGAAAAAGAAAGGAGAGCGAACCAAGGGATATAAATGTAAAAGGTAAAGTAGGTTCAGAGCAGGGATCGGAAACCGGTTTTTTCTCCATAAAAAGAACGGGTCTAATTTCGTTCTTTTTTAAAATCTTTTATATAAAATCTTTGTTAATGAAGCATTTTAAAAATACGATGTTGTTAATTACATTAAATTTTGAGTACCTACTTCATGAAGCATACAAAACATTTTAGAATATTAGGCTGTGTCGAGGTTTTTTTAAAAACCAGTTTCAATCCCTGGTTCAGATTATGATTTTTTGACCCTTATAATACCACTATTGCATAAAATACTATTATATACTGCTCAATATGTTATGTTATTTAGAGTATAATATTCTTAAATTACTTCATTAACTTACCATTTATATACCGAAGAACGAAAAAGAACCGTTCTTTTTGTATGAAGAAAATAACGGTTCTGGTCCCTAGTAGATGACACCGCTGCACCAGAAATGCTAGGAAACTTAATATATTATAGCTCATATTTACCTACTTAAAGTGCATTAATAAATATTAGGGCCAATCAACTTTTCGATCGACACTATTTTGTCCAATAACGCAGATGACAATTTCATCAAGTTTGCTAGAAAAAGTGCGTTACGCCCCACACAAGTTCACATGCTTGTATCTAACATTTAGGTTCCAACTGTTTTTCATTGTAAATATGTGTGTAGTCGATACCTTTAGGCTCAAAGGGCGTAAACGCCAAATTGCCACTTTACAGGAGAAGCAAAAAAAGAAAAGTATTTTAGGAAAAAAATCATAACTTCTTTGTTTTTTGGCACAATAACTTAAATTTCGGCCAACGTACTTGAATTTTTAAGATAAACATTTTGAATATCAACCATTTAGGATAAATTAATAAATAAAGAAAAAGGGTGTGTTATACTCCCTTAACTTTTTGAAATAATGGCGCTTACGCCCTTAAACTTCACATAATATGCAAAGAATGTAGGGAGTATTGGTTACGAAACGTTTGAGTTTTGGTCTAAATGGGGCGTATGTCACAATTACCATAGTTATAATCGGTCTTATAAACTCATTCATAACATAGGCAATGCTCTGAATGGGTGTATAATACACCATGGGATTAAAAAAATACTTACAATCAATTAAAAGGTTGCTGCTTTTATTAAAAAAAATGTTTGACACTGACTATGCTGTTGCTGATTATATTTTTCTTTTATGTCTAGGGATAAAAATAATGTTAATGGCGTTATTGGACAATTAAGCTACTACCAAAACCCAGATTAAAATGCGATATGAAACCAGTAAAACAAACAACAATTGTTCATAAATTTAAGAGTCAAACTCTTGTCGACGTAACTGATGAATGTAACTGTATCCATCTAACTCTGGCTAAAACCACCTCCTTGACTTCCTTATACGACACGACGTCTACTTTCTCTTTTATTTGTTTCATGTAACTTCCTCTAGCTCTCCCTCTTCCTCGCTTTCCTTCAATTCTTCCTTCTATTATGTTTTTTTATCAAAGCATCAAGTCGTATCAGGTGACTAAACATTTTCCCTCTCCTATTTTATATTATCTTTAGCAAACTCCTTTTTTCATTCACTCTTTTAAGCACTTCTTCATTTGTGATATTTTTTGTCCAACTTATCTTCTCCATTCATCTCCAGCTCCACATTTAAAAAGGACCATTTAAAAAAGCCTTTGGCTTCCAGTATCTCTCTGTCCTTTTTCGTCATGGCCCACGCCTGACACCCATATAATGCTATACTCCAGATGAAAGTTTTGATGAGCTTCTTACAAACAGCAATTAATAATGACAACATCTTTATTATATATATATATATCTTTTAATAATATCCTCTAGACGCACTGTAAGGTACATTTACTCTCATTTAGTATTATTTTCCTTATAATTACCAACACATACATATGAACTACTAAATTAAATATAATACAATGCTTTTAGAAGACTAATAATCACAAATCTTTATCTTTTGTTTTTTATAAAACCTATAGACACAACTTAAGATCTTTTACTCTCACAAAGCATTTCTTTCTTTTTATAATTACCAACATATAATTATGTAGATATTAATTACATACTAAATGGAGTAGAAGACTTTTCAAATACTTAATCATTAAATTAAATTTATGTTCAAAACGCACAGAACCAAAAAATACAACTGTGCGTACTGTAAATTAAAAATGTCGACTGAAATTGAACGTAAATTTATACACATTATACACAATGTCTCCCATTTTTATCACATTATCTGTCTATGCTTTTCGTTTCACACTTGCAACATAGGTACGCCAGTATACAGGTAAGTATACATAGATTTAGAATGATGGTCATTCGGTTCTATACTGTAGTTTTAATAACGCAATAACTGTTCATTCTTACTTTATAATTGGATAATGACAATGAATCATTACTATCGTATAGGTACACAGTACGTAAGCAATTTTGAAATAATAAAATAACTTGAGCCTAAAAGTCATAATTTGTATATTTCTTGGGGCGTATAAGTCAAAAAGTTTTGTTATCATAGGGCGTAAGAGACAAAACATTTCACAATTCCACGGCGTACAAACAGACCTTATTAGTAACCAGTTAAAGTACTAATGCGATACGCCTTAAAATAAACAGACACCAGCATAGATATAAACATCTTTAACCGATTTAGAGTACCGGACTCATTCAATAAAAGCTCCGAAAACAGAGTTTTGGTCGTAGCTCTGAAAAACCTATCCCACGACATTAACATTGATTGACATATTTTACATTAATTTTCATCACACTTGCTGTCTAAGCGCGCCATTGCTTGCGCGCGTAGCAGGAGTAATAGAAAAGTGATATTCCCTAGGGAGTAATAGAAATGTCAGTACGGCATTTAATAATATTATGTCTTAAAACTTATGTTTTTGTCGGCAAGTGTGATGAAAAACATTGTATGCATCACGGTAGGTAAGCGGAATACTAACTCGAGTCATAAAAGCCCTCCGCCTAACGGCGTCGGGCTTCTAACACTCTCGTTAGTAATTCCGTACTTACCTCCCTTGATGCAAAATGTACTATTATCACATTAACTGTACAGTTTCATTTCAATGAGTACTAACTAATCGCGGTAATCGAAGACTATCACATTACCTACTTAACAATATTGTGAAAAAGACTTACCTATTATTTCGTAAGAGTTAATAACCAATAATTCATCCAATCTAAACGATAGAATCTGTACTAACATGAGTTTATTAAAATAACTATTTTATAAACGCACCATTCCGAATCCCATCCATAAAAAAATAGGTAAGTCAAATACAAACTTATCAACTTACCTTAGAAACAAACGACGACGGGCAGCTAACATCACTCTCATCAGCTCACATCTTTTCGTCGCATAAATACTGTCTCGCTTGCACATAGGGCTATCAACGAGGCGCAGCATGCCTACTACGTTACGGCGTATGAGTCATTTTAAAATGTACAATGCAAGGATACGGGCGTATAAACCTAATTTAGCCTACTACAGTCATACTACCTAAATTAAGTAGCATAATTTCTACGTCGTATGAGCTTGTTTAGTTTTGTATGATAAACATTTTATAACAACTTGGTTATAAGACCTCCTTATTTTTTTTATTACTGAACTTATTACCTTAATAAACAAAAAATTGTGTAAATGTATCAAATACGCCTCTTGCTTTTAAAAAATCTCCTAGAAATACGTGGGTCGTATATGCCCTAAATTGTCGAATTTCGTTGTTTTAACTACACATATCGATAGAGAAAAAAAAACTGAACAAAACTGCATTAAAAACTCATTTTGGCCAAAATGGCGTTTACGCCCTTTGAGCCTAAAGGTATCGTAGTAGTAATTGACGCACATCTGTAAGTTCATGTAAAGTATCGCAGCAGACTCAAAATATGTCGATCGAAAATTTGATTGGCCCATTATGCACTTTAAACAATGAAAACAATGTTCAGTACAGATATGAACATGATTTATAAGTCATGCCAATTGTTCCTAAATAACTAGAAAAAGCATTTTTAAAGTTTTCTGCAGCTGACAATAAGTAATGCACTGGAAAAATTCACATGGAATGGAACACGTAAAAAACGTTAATGCACAACGTGTAACAATTTACTTGCCAAGTTTGGAGCTGTGTGGATTTATAAGTCAATGGATTTAGCGTTTTAAAAATCAATTATTCAAATGGTGTATAAATAAATTGTACTATGACATTAATGAACATTTTCAAAATAATAATACAGTATGATATACGCACTATACTTACCATTCGTGACATCAATTTATTTACAAACATGTAATTACTATTCCATCTAATTTTCCTTTGCTGTATTTATTTTCTGTTCTCTGCTTTCTTATAGCATGAAATTGACATTCCCTTTTATTTATTGATTTATTTATTATAATTGTTTCTTTATTTTTTTATATATTTGACATTAACTTTACTGCTAGAAACTATTAAAGTTCAATGACATGCCATTAGAATCATAATTTATATTGTACGCCATATAATGGTTGATTGTGACGATCTGTCCCTACTGAATGACTGATACCTTATAATTATTGAGGTGAATGCCTGAGCGTTTCAACCACCTAATTTTGGTGGCATCATTTTTGCTGAAGTTTCTAAACGACTCAAAAAGTAAAATCAACGCGAGCTAGGAATTTCCTTTTCGCACATGTATCGTACGAAGTTTTTCAGTACAGATGGCACTCCGAAGTTTCGATCTGACAAGAAATGAACCACTTCTCTCACTAGCGCGTATAAAAAAACCATCTGTAGGTACTGAAAAATTATTTTTTTAGTTGGTTGGGTCACTATATTGACCAACCATATAAGATGACCGATATAATGTTTGTCAGCCTCCGTAGCCTAGTTGGTAGACTTGGTAGTGACCCTGCCTACGAAGCTGGAGGTTCCGGGTAGAATCCGAGCGAGGGCATTATTTCTGTATTTATTTATCACAAATAAGTATTTGTTCCTTGGTTATGACTGTCTATGCATTAAAGTATCTATATGTATATAATGATAATCACCACACGGTGTATAAAGAATAGGCGAAATTGCGTTTCTCTGTAAGCGAAAGAATTTTATTTAAATAAATTATTCTTCTACCTGACTAAACAATATTTAATTATTACAGTACTTACCTGTAAGCGAAAGAAACTACATTTAAAGCCCTTTCTTTAGCAGTTCTTTATATAACAATTATGTTTTGTATCAATGAACAAATCTTTCTATATTTTATCCGTCATTCAAGACAATGTCAATTATGACACCGAACTTAGTTGATGGCCAATGCCAATAGACAAGTTTGGTATTAAAGAAAGAGGTATATACTGATTTTCTTTACATCTCCCCTCCTAAGAGATAACAATTGCGAAGTAAACATTCGTAATTGTTATTTAAGAGCTAAACACTAATGGATACAGCTTTGTAATGTGATAAAGGTTCGATTCGGGTTTTCTATGTCCGGCGTCAATTTCATATATTGAATTAGAGATCTTTTTGAGGATTTTAAATGGTCCGATTCTCAATTCATCCATTTTTCTTCTATTTAGTCGATTCCCGTTTTCTACGTAGACTACGTCGCCTTCTTCAAATTGATGTTGTTTTCTATGCCGGTCGAATTTTTCTTTATTGTAATCGTGAGACTTTATTGAGTTTTTGTAGGCTAGGTCTCTATCTCTTTGCAAATCATCTTTCGAGCATATTGCTTTTAATTCCAATGGCAAAATATTTACGTTTTCGCCTTCCAAGAGGTATTTAGGAGCGAATTTCGTTACAGTGTGTTCTGTTTCATTATATTTTTCAACACATCTCTGGGCAATTGTAGACCATGCCAATTTCTTATCACTTTCATTTATTGTGCATCGTATTTTATTAACTAAAGTTTGATTTAAGCGTTCATTAAGACCATTAGAAAACGGTGCGTCTACGGCCGTAAATATCAATTTTATATTCTCATCATTTAAAAAGTTTTTAAATTCTTTAGAATTTATGCCAGGGTATTGATCTGTTAATACCATGTCAATATTATAACTCTGTGTCACATTCTTCATTAATTTGATGAAATCACCAGAGCTTTGATTTCTTGATGTCAAAATGTATGCATATCTCGTGAAATGATCCACTAAAAGATGTAAATATTTTTTTGTTGACCGTGAGCCTCCAAAGCCACCGATCGTATCAATGGACACAATTTCAAATGGTCTTGTGGCTGGACCTAGATGTGACAGTAAACCATATTTAGACTTTCTCCTTGATTTATTCTTTATACATATCTCACATTCATCGCAAATCTTCTTAATGTTATTGAAAATTTTCTTTGCTGTATAAAATGGAGTAATTTTATTTATCATTTGACTTCTACCAATGTGACAGTATACGTTGTGAACATTTTTAATAAAAGTTTTGCTAAGTGCTTCTGAAAGTATAATTTTGTGTCTTCTTTTATTTTCTTTGTAATAAATGTTGTCTTTCAATATTATGTTTGTTTTTTTGTTTTGTAAGTCTTGATTGTTTTGTTGGTCTTTTTTTATATCTTCTAGGTTTATTAGGTTTACTACTTTCAAAATGTCATCAGTATTGTCATATGACTCTAAAACTGGGTTTCTACTTAAGCAATCCGCTTCTTGATTAGATTGGCCTGGGTTATATTTTATTTGAAAATTATATTGGGAAAGGTAATAAGTCATATCACCAAGTTCTTCGTCAGTTCTAGCCTTTATATTCATATTTTCCAGAGGCTTATGATCAGAAAACACCGTAAATTCTTTTCCCATAAGCCAGTGCTGCCAATACTTAACAGCTTCTTTTATTGCAAGGCACTCTAGGTATATGGCCTTTTTCCTTTTTTGTGTCTCAGTCAATTTCTTTGAGAAGTATGCCACGGGCTTACTTTCTCCACTTTTATCCGTTTGTTTCAAAACCGCTCCAACTCCGCTGACACTAGCATCTGTATAAATACTTATTGGTAGTTCAGGATCATAAATTTTTAAAATTGGTTTAGAACACAGTAATTCTTTAATTTTATCAAACGATTCTTGACATGCCGCTGACCATAAAAATGGTACTTCTTTTCGTAATAAATTGTGTAATGGGTCCAGGATAATTGCAGTATGTGGTATAAATTTATGATGAAAGTTTACTTTTCCCAGAAATTGACGAATATTCTTTTTTGTTTTTGGAACTGGAAAGTCTTTCACAGCAGTTAAGTAATCTTTAAGTGGTCTCACTGAATCATTCTCAATTATATGTCCCAAATATTTGGCATGATTATTAGCGAAACTGCATTTTGAAAATTTTAATCTGAAACCTTCTCTTAGTATTGCTTCCAGTAATCTAGATATATGTTCAATGTGTTCCTCAAAAGTTTTTGAAAAAATCAATATGTCGTCTATATAGTTTACGGCGAAATCAGAAAGATCGTTTTTTCTTATGATGTTGCTCAATATTCTTTGGAAAATTGCTGAAGCCGTCTTTAAACCATATGGGAGGCAATTCCATTGAAAATGGCCCTCTTGGGTAACAAAGGCAGTTTTGTATCTGTCTTGAATTTTCAAAGGTATAGACCAAAAAGCGGAATTTACGTCAAATGTAGAAAAGTACTTACAGTTTACAGTTTTTACCATCAAATCCTCAATTAGTGGGAAAGGTTGTGACTGTGGGACGACAATTTTATTTAACTCTCTGAAGTCCACACACATCCTCGTTCTCTTTCCATCTTCTTTTTTATAGGCAAGCGTCACAGGTGCAGCAAATGGGCTGTACGATTCTTGAATTAAATTGTTTTTCAATAGTTTTGATATCTGACCTTCTATTTCTTTTCTGTCTTCTGTGTTACATCTATATGGGCGTTTGCTGCAATATTTATCTACCATCAAATCTATGTGAGCTTCATAATCACGTACAGTACCTATGTCATATTTGTCCTTAGCGAAAACTGTTTTATATTTTTCAATCAATTTGTCAATTTCTGCTTGTTGATATGGATCAAGGTGTTTCACTGACATTTCAAATTGTTCTGGATTTATATGTTCGTTAAAATTAATTTTATATTGGTTTTTCAACTCTTGGTTTAATATTGTTTCAGTACAAGTAATATTTTCATCTGTGTCACCTAGTGCATCAGGAATATTGACATTGGATTTTTTTGAAGAATTACTTGTCAGGATTTCTTTATCTATATTCTCTGCCAGTAAGAACTTCTTCTTATCTTCTGGACTATTATTTTGTAAGATGTTTAATTCGTCATCTTGCATTAATCTGAACTTTTTTATGCAGTCCAAACCTATCAGAAAATCGTAAGGAAGATTTTCTATTACAAAAATATCCATATCTGTCTCAATCTTAAATATTTTCACTTTAAGTGTTATCATACCCTTTGTGTTCTTCGCACCATTAATAGTATTCAAGTTTGCTGTTTCTATATCAGTCACTTTTTCTTTATCTTTTATCTTTAATATCTTAGAATTTATTAACGTAACGTTTGAACCTGGATCATAAATCCCGGAAACTTTTAAAGTATCATTTAACAGCAACTTTATTTTTATTAATGGTGGTACATCTAGTTTTTTGGATTTTGTTCATTCAGTTCAACTTCTAATTCTGAGTGATTCACACTCTTCACGGGTCCTTTATGATTTTTTATTTTAAACCAACAGTTTGCCTCAGGATGGTAACGAGTTCCTTTATTTTCGGCAATGCAAATTGGGCACGGCTTTTTTTCTTCTATTTTTTTAGGTTTTATGTTAGAAGATGCAGTATTTTGTTTATCATAATTGTTTCTCCCAACCATGTGCTCCAATTTACCTAGTTCACTATATAAATCTTCAGTCTGTTGTAAGGTTTCTCTATCAATCTTATCCGCTACATAATTTGGCAGACCAAGTACTATAAGATCAACCAGTGTTCCAGTATCTATTGATTTTCTTATTTCCAGTAACAATTTCTCCTTTTTTAAGGCATACTCAAGTAAAGAACCTGTTTGATATTTAAAGGTAAGAGCATATCTGATGGGTGACCATCCTTTGTTCGCAAATGTCTCACAAAAAATTTTTTCCCACTTGCTCCACTCAGATTCCACAGTAAATTTCATTATCATACAATTGTACCAGTCAACACTGGAATATTCAAGAAAGTTCTTTAGAATTTCTATCTTTTTCCGGTCTTCATCAATTTGGAAGCGTTCACATTCTTTGTTAAAATCTTGAATCCACTGAAAGGCATTCGAGTTTCTTCCCGAAAATTTATTGATCATAAAGTCCTTAGCAATTTTTCCAAGATTTTGTGTTTCAGACTTTTTCTGTTTATCTGCAAGTAATTTTTCTAGAAGTTTTTCCAGGGTTTCGTTTGACTTGTTAGGGGTAGGTTCAGCATGTGTTTCTAAAACTTCTTCCAAATATACATCATTACACTGTATGTTTTGTTCTTCATCCAAGTACACTTTTGAAATTTGATCCGTCAATGCTATCCAGATTTTTCTTGTTTGATGTCTTTTCGTTAAGGATTTTCTTATTTTGGCAAAGTTGGATGTATTTATTATTTCTGGATGCATATGTACAGGCTGGTATTCTGGTGGTAATCCGAAAATTTTTCCTTCGGGAGTAGCGATTGTTGTTATACAAATGACATTTGATTTTCCATCTATTGCCGGTTTCACAGTAAAATCAAACCTTAGCTTTTCCATATTTCACGAATCGTGAAATATTTGCAATTTAAATGTAGTTTTATAATGATAATCACCACACGGTGTATAAAGAATAGGCGAAATTGCGTTTCTCTGTAAGCGAAAGAATTTTATTTAAATAAATTATTCTTCTACCTGACTAAACAATATTTAATTATTACAGTACTTACCTGTAAGCGAAAGAAACTACATTTAAAGCCCTTTCTTTAGCAGTTCTTTATATAACAATTATGTTTTGTATCAATGAACAAATCTTTCTATATTTTATCCGTCATTCAAGACAATGTCAATTATGACACCGAACTTAGTTGATGGCCAATGCCAATAGACAAGTTTGGTATTAAAGAAAGAGGTATATACTGATTTTCTTTACATGTATCTATGTATTATATATATCGTCGCCTGGTACCCACATCACAAGCCTTAATTGAGCTTACCGTGGGACTGGGTCGATTTGTCTAAGATGTCCCAAGGTATTTATTTATTTATTTATAATGTGGGTCTTCCGTCGTCAACACGGTGCATTTGTACGTGACCTTAACCCTTTAATTATATTTACACAAATAAAAGTTTATGTTGGTGGCATTGTATTAAATTAGCAGAAACCGTTGAAACCAGATGGCGTGCGAGGGTTGTCTTTGGGGGCATATTATGTGCCGTGTGTCGTTTAATGAACGTTTTACAGAACGCTTTAATTAATGACGGGTATAATAGCATTTTTATTAAATTGACATACTACACCCATGTTTAAATTGATACCTACGTTATGAAATGTACCGTTAGCAAAATAACCTATGGCGTTTCATATGGAGAATTTTGAGGAAAGCCTATTTTCCATTAAAAAAAAGGTTTTATTAATTGATGTCAAAAACAAACCAAATCAATTTTGGCTAATAATATTTAATAAATAAATAAATAAATAAATATCTTGGGACATCTTACACAAATCAACCTAGTCCCACGGTAAGCTCAATTAAGGCTTGTGTTGTGGGTACCAGGCGACGATATATATAATAGATAGATACGTATAGATACTTAGATACATACACAGCCATGACCAAGGAACAAACATTTGTGATAAATAAATACACAAAGAATGCCCTCGCCGGGATTCGAACCCGGAACCTCCAGCTTCGTAGGCAGGGTCATTACCAACTAGGCTACAGAGGCTGACTATTTAATACTTCTAATGAGTATTTTTTGTAATTTTATAAAACTTGATACCATCATAAAATACGTATTCGAAACATTTGAACCGGTATTATATGGCAAAACTTGTTTACATGGCTTATTGCACAGTTGAAACAAAAAAAACATATCGAAGTTATTATTTAGATAGGTACCTACCTAATAAAGTTAGGGATTAACTAGAGTCTATGACCAAAATATTATTGCCTTTGTTTACTGTACACTCAGTCTTGTATTTCTTATGTACTGCTGTTAATGACCCAAAAAAAAAACGCCAATTGCTTAGGTAGATAATAACCCAATATTAATCACACAGTAGCCGTGCAGTGAGTTGACAAGTAAGGCTTACTCGATACGTAAAGCAGTCTTTCTCGGTCTTGCTGATGTATTTGAGCGAAACGTTAAAGTGCATTCAACTAATCACGTTTTGTGTAACGAACGTATTTCGTAGAGTGGGGGATAGAATAGCGAAAGCTCGTTTGATCTGATTGCACCTTTACATCTAAAACAAGGTACCTACTGCTACAAATAATGACCGAAACGCTCTTATCTTGAACCAGATCTCGTGAACATGCAAATTCTGGAACCGAGTTCCTACCCCACTTTTTATGAATAATGCCCGAATTATAACATATGGAAATCCACATACGGCGTAAATGCGAAGGTTCTGTTACAGTATCGAACGGTGAATATTAATGCGTTAAAAATACTGAGGCTTTTAGCGTTCTTTCATACATACTCGTACATGCATATATCATCAGCCTAACTCAGTGCACTGCTGGACATATGCCTATTACCATGCATGAACGCATTTAGGAGGTAAATATCTATAATCGCCTCACTGGGCAAGCTGTTTGCCGATCGCAATGGCGTGTCCACTATGATGATGCTGCTGCCCATCAGCTGAGGGCTTTGTTCGGCAGTGGACTGATATAGGCTGATGATGTGATTACGATCTGACAGATTTTATTCGGGGATGAAACAGCAACGCCCTATAAATAAATAAAACATGGAAGCCACACGCCATACTAAATTGCTTTTCAAAAACGGTCCTGAATTTTAACTGACAAGTGTCGCCCCTTCTTTAATACACCACGGTTATGAATTTCAATATCAACCTATAAAAACTTAAACCGCCATTTAAAAATAGTTGTCATTAGTCAATAAAAATTTTGATTGACTAAACATTTGTCAAAGATGTTGCGCCGAAATATGCGCGGTGTTAAGATAAGCACTATATCGTGTCCATCTTGGACCATTGAACAATTGTTTTCGGGGGCATTTTTGAGCTGGCTTTAGACGTCCATGTTATATATGGTCGCAGGCTAGACCCAACAACAATTTTATTGGCAGAATGTTTACCTGCTCTTTTTCTTTTATGCGCCAATACCACAAAATAGGTAGTTCAAATAGATGTTAATTAACTTTCGGCGAATAGTGTCCAGGGTGTCGAACATTCTTGTCACGTTCAGCCTTAAGTGCCCTTATTTAGGTCACAGACTAGGTAATAGGCTCCTAAATATGTTAACGACTTTGATCCTTGTGCCGTTCGAAATACGTTCTTAAGAGTATCGATATTAGATGAACACCTACGGCAGTTGCAAAATTCTCATTCAAACGAAACTGTCTTGAATTAAGTACATATACTATATAATAGTATATATACTTAATTCAAGGCAGTTTCTATATCAATTGGCCGTGTGGTGACGGCAGTAAGAATACATTTGTCACCACCCCAACTCCTCCTGCGGGTGTCGTAAGAGTCGACTAAGGGATTGAAGTGTCACTGACCGTTATTTGATAAAATATTGATGATGGGCAGCAGCGTCGTCATAGTGGACACATTACTGCGATCGCCAATCCGCTTGCCCAGCTTGGCGATTATGGGCATTTCCCTCCTAATGCGTCTATACGCATAGTTAATAGGAGAGGCCTATGTCCAGCAGTGGACTATCACAAGCTGATGATGTGATGTCATAATGAAGAGTATTTTTAAAAAAAACCTTGTAATCCATGATTACACTAATGAATCCCATACCTGGTTTAATTGATCGCCCGTATTAGATTTACACACTGTATATCGTCTGCTGACAAGCAAAACTCACTATAAAAACTGTCACTACTCTTAGCAACCTCTTATGTCATTATTGAATCAGAACTGAGATACAAGCTTTATTTCAAGTAGGTATTTGTTACTTAATGAGTTTTGCTTGCCACCCGTCGATATTATCATCTTACTCTATCTTATAACATAATGGAATATTATTAACCAACTACTACTGGTATAGAAAAAAAAACATTGTGCGTGCATTGCGACATTTTATTAATTTAATGGGTTACATCCGCGACCATAAACAGGCTGATCAATTGAAATGGATCAGTATGGAGGTTTTGGAAATAACAGACAGCGAAATCTTGTCTTAGAAACCATGAGATCGATTTTAGTAAAAAGAAAAACTGCATTCATACACCTACAAAATTACGTGTCTGGCCCATGAATCGAACCTGCACTTTTTGAAAAATACAAATTCGTTATTTTCTTTTGCATGTCGGTTCCCGTGCTTAGCTCTTAAATAGTAACTGTTACTAAGAAACATGATATCTAAAACTGATAAAATGCATTATTTTTAAACAGTGAAGTTATAGTAAATACCTACTTCAGTGCCGCTGTTGGCCCTTTGATTTTGTATGGGGAAGTTACAAACTATAAGAGATATCGAAATCTGTTCTTTGGAACCATGGGGTTATTCCCACCTGTTACCACCAACTTGACACCAGTGGTAACAACTGGGAATTTTTTTCCCACCTGTTACCACCAGAGTACTTGGTGGTAACTACTGGGAAAAAGAATTCCCAGTAGTTACCACCAATCACTTTAGTGGTAACTACTGGGAAAAATAAATCCCAGTTGTTACCACCAAGTACTTTACTAGTAATGTGCTTGTTTTAATAGAATATACACAAAATACTTTGCCAGTTATTAATAAGGAGCTAATTTTATGAATATTACTTTATTTATAAAATATCTTATTAAACATCGAATTTTACTAAAAATAAATAAATACATGTTGAAAATATTTTTTTAACTTTTTTTTAAATATGTTGTCAGTATTACCTACTCTGAATCTGAACCAAAAATATTAAGAACTACTGACTTGATTATCACAGGGGCAGGTAAAAAGGGATGACGGGTGACCGGCTCGTAGAAGGGATAACTTTCATTTTTCATTGTGTTGTTTTAACTGATTACGAATCTCAATCCTTTTTTAAGATTATTATAACACCTACAAGGTTTTAGGTACTTACACGAAAAATGAAATATTGAAATATTCTTGTTTTGAATAAAAAATCTGTGTAATTCGTCTTTATTTGTAGTATAACATTTTATAATAATTCTAGTCTCTGGAAATTGTTACCATTGTATAACAAAATTTATGGATACTAGGTATCCTATTGCAATAGGACTACTAAATATTAACTTAGTGGTAACTACTGGGAAAAAGAATTCCCAGTAGTTACCACCAATTAGTTTAGTGGTAACAGTTGGGAATTTTAATTCCCAGTTTTTCCCAGTGGTAACAGGTGGGAAAAAATTCCCAGTTGTTACCACTGGTGGTAACAGGTGGGAATAACCCGAACCATGGCTTCGTTTTTGGATTTAATAATAATGTCATATTTCCTAAAAACAGATTTCGATATTTGTTATGGTTTCCAAAACCTTCACACTGACCCATTTGGATTGATCACTCTGTATAAACATGGACGTCCAACGCGGGTTCGAAAATGACCCCAAAACCATTGTACAACGTTGACAAGTGCTACAATTGTAAATTTACTGTTTCTCCAATCGGGGTTGTCTATAAGCTACGGTTACCGCTTACCATTGGAAGGGCCGTGCGTTTGTTTGCCACCAACATTAAATGCGATCCAGGAACTTTAATAAATCAACAGTAAATAACTACTTTTTACGAAGCAAAATTACAATTATCACTGAAAACACGACAATTGTAGCGAAATTCCGACATGAGCCGAACCTCACGTCAAGATTTAATGCAAATTGTACTAAATCTTGTGACGATTGGCACGGGTTTCGGAAAATAAAAAGTAGTTTATTAACGACATAATAACGTTGTTATTAATCATTTCATGTTGGTGGCACATGGACCGTCCGTTAGTAAGTGGTAGCCGTAGCCTACGGAGGCCTGTGATGTTAGTAAACATGATATTTTAGAATTGTCACACTTGTAATTATGGAGAAATAGGCCACAGGTTTTATTTTTTCGTAGACTTGCCTCACAATAGAGCAAAATCTCACAAATTTAAATTTTCAGAAAAAGTGTGCACAACGAAATATTTAATGAGCAATTCTTTTTATTTTTGCCACTAAAATGAAATATGAAATTTTAGGTAAATTTTATACTATTTCTACTCAGAATCACAAGCAGATTCCATTTCCGTCGAAAAAAAAAGTGTCCCATGATTTTTTTTCCTATTGTGTTACTATTTTCCATACACCTTCTATGGCGGTAACACAAGAGGATATTCGAAATATGTATGAAATTTTTGGGACAGCTTTTTTTCGCCGGAAATGGAATCAGCTCGTGATTCTGAGTAGAAATAGTATAAAATTTACCCAAATTTTCATATTTCATTTTAGTGGCAAAAATAAAAAGAATTGCTCTAATCGTTTCCAGAATGGCTTAGTAAGTGACACACAAAAATGTTACCACTGAGATGGATTCCTTCTTCACTCGATTTTACACGGAACCCAAAAACAGTAATGTCAAGAATATCCTTTGAAGTCAACCGAAAAAACCTTAGCGTCGTAAAACGCTCCCTACATCAGCCACACATGTCGTATATGATCACATTAAAAATATTACCAGGAAGGATATTAGACCGGATTACTCGGGATATATACGGCCCTCGAAAATTAAGGACTGTGTCGCATAAGTATGTAATAAGGATCATTGACCTAGAAAAGCGATGCGGATTCTCAGCGAAAATGTGATCTGAATTACCTCCAAATAAGTTATTTTGGAGGTGGGTCATTCCATTTGATTTCAACAAATTTGAACTAAAAAGTGTGCCGCTTGATTTTTGATTTGAATGAGGTATGTGAGATATTTGGTGATTATGAATATTATTACTTTATTCGATGTATACCTGGGGCCCAAAGATATTAGACTAATAACATAAAATGGGCGCCTACGATGGTGATGCTTTCGAAATTGTGCGTCACTCTCGCACTTACCCATTAGTTAGAACGTGACTGAAATATAAACAAAGAGCCCCTAAACACGGTACCAACATCATAAGCCTGTTGATTTCTACTCCCTGACTTCGAATTCGTTACATGGACGTGTTGACAACCCTATCTCATATATTGATTTAAACTTTCACGATGAATCCTGCAGACAGTCCTGCGACCACGGGTTTAACGTCATGCCCGAAACGTCAGGATATAATTAAACGTAATTTTACGCGATTAAGACCCGTTCGTCCTTAAAATATAACCCTATCGAAAGGGTCCACGGAAAAACCATGTCTCCACTGCTAAAAAAAAATGGGGAAATTCACACGTTATTCTGTTAAAAGTAAGGTGGTTTTTCCTTCTGTAATTTGAATTGATTAGACATGTTCTTTAAGTGGACCCGTCATCTAATAATAATCACGAAAAGATCAAAGGCATATTCCCTATTCTGAGTATAAGGTTATCCACTAAAATCAATAGGTGCTCGTTATCTAAACTGTTACATAGTTTTCATTAAAGATCTAAATTACCGTAGTCGCCGTATAGACGCTAAAATGACTTTTTTATTGCTACTTAAGCTAGCTGTTTAGGTTATCTGTTTCGCTGTTTCTCATTAGGTTGGAAGTGACTATAAATTGATAATTTCACGGATCGAAAGGTTCTAGCAATATCAACGCTAAGGGTTGCCATAATATGTTAGGATTTGTCAAGATTTTTTTGTAATGTGCTCAATGCTCATTTAAAATAACGAAATGATGCAACATACGAGATAATAAGAAGTGTCAAGACTTTTCGGGATATGTCAGAATTATCACGTACCTAGGTATCTATAATATTTAAACTTACTTTTCTTATTTAGTAAGCAATTTTTTATCCTGTAAATAAACTAGACTAGCGGTCATAGATAAAAATACTGAAAAAATGCGCAAATTATTATTTTTTTTCACTTTTTAATTTACAGTACAAATAAAACCGTTTTGAACATCAGATTGTATCGGAATTTCCATGAATGATGAGATCCTCTAAATTGATTGAAACTATTGAAGGTTGCATATGTGCATACTGGCCAATCATCCATATTACGTTATGACTGATAATTGAATTAACTATCCATAGTAACGGATTATTTATACTTGTTGTTATTAGAGTATGGTTTGTCCACTCTGTCATGTTGCCTTCAAAGAAATATAGTTTTAGCCACGATAACTAACTTTGTATTATTACACTATCGAGTTCCACTATTCTGCTGCAGTCCTTTATTTTTTTTCAATGGAAACATGTCGAGTAATTATCGACTTAAGGCTGCGTTTCCACCAGAGATATGCGAGGATGTGTTTCCATACAAATGACACCTATTAATGACTCGAGTGAGGTGTCATTTGTTTGGAAACACATCCTCGTACATCTCTGGTAGAAACGCAGCCTAAATTACGTGAATACCCCGTTTCGCTAAATATTCAAATGAATATTATTAAGTCTCACGTTAGTTATAATTCTAAAATATCCTCAGATTTTATTTCACGCCTTATAGTAGATAACACAATAAGAATTCGTCGGCTATCTCAATCCAGCTCACGTCTAGCTCAAACCTGCTTTTGCGTGTTTCACAAAACAAAGATATGAATAAAAGATCATTGCTAGGCTCATCACGAATTATCCATGACAGTGATGTGAGATAGATACACACGGGTGTTTTGAATGATGAACTTTATTATACATATGTAAGTGTACATCATCAGCCTATGATAGGCCAATGCTGTACGTCCAGTTATGGATAGTTAATTAAAATATCAGTCGTAACGTAATATAGATGATTGTTATGGCCAGTTTGCACATATGCATCCTCCAATTATACTTTAATTAAACGTGTTTATTTTATAAAGTAGGACTATATAGTTACAAAATCAACATTTTTAATTTTTATTATATTAAACTGATAAACACATACTATTTTATAAAGTAGGATTATATAGTTACAAAATCAACATTCTTAATTTTTATTATATTAAACTGATAAACACATACCTAAAGTGATCTTCTTATTGGGATTGGACCTAGTCGTCATTTTTTTTTTCAGTATATTTTCTATAAGTACATTTTATATATTATTGGTAGTTTTAATAACGTACCTACCTACGTTACAATTTTTTAAAGAAGTAACATAAAAATATGAGCGTAATGATGTTATAACAAGAACCTAAAAACGAAATACTTATTGTAACTACGTACCTAATATATAAATCATTTTAACTGAGCATTTTATATGTAACTAAGTACGATTTGTCAAAACTGAGGTAATTATATTTGAATAGTCAAATACGCTGCAGGATGTAATTATATAGGCTTCATACTCTCAATACTCATTGATTGATGATAATTATTAAAGCTATGGGAACATAAGACATTAAACAAAATAAAATTATAAATCACGACTTTGCATTCAAGCCTCGTAGATAAGTGAATTTGTAAATGTGAAGTAGCATATTATAATTCCCTTTCATTTTAACATTATTAGTTTCGTTTGCAGACTTTTCTGCTATTACAAAGTTAAAGAAACACTGTATTTTTCCTAACATATTACATTAATTTAAAATGAGGCAGGTAGAATACTTGTAAGATATCAGGTTAACACGCCTTTTAGTTCTAGAAAACAATAATATTCTTTGTACTTTTACAAGTATTTACCTACTGAAAACATAATTAAAATTTGTTGATTGACTGTATATTTAACTGAAGGCGCTGCGTGTATAGTCCCCCCACAAGGTGGACTGATGACCTGGTGAATGTAGCAGGAGTCTGCTAGAGGCGGGTGGCACGGGATCGGTCATTGTGGCAGTCTTTGGGGGAGGCCTATGTTCAGTGGACGTCTTTCGGCTGACATGATGATGATGATGAAGTTAACTGATAAAACTTGGGTGCTTTCTTGTTTATTTCTAAGTAAATTGCTCTAATTTTAGTACTTATAAATGAAAAATGAAAAAAAAAGTTTTTTTTTATCTTTTAAACGTATATCATGTCGCTATTTTTAATTGAGCAACTGATTTTTAGAATTATAACTAGCGTGAGACTCAAACATATTTAAATAGGTATTTATCATACAGGTTACTCACGTAATTTTAAGTCGTGAAAAAGAAATACAAGTGCACCGGGTATTTTTATATACGGAGTCGAAACAGTAACTAAAAGCGTGACAGAGCGGTTTGAAACAAGACAATGAAAATAATGTTGACCCGATTGCATTAAAGCAGCTGGAGACCGTAGCCATAGATATAAAATACACTGATTCACCCACAAAAACGTTTTTTTTGTAATAAATCATTAAGTTGTATGAATATTTATTTTCCAATTTTGTGTCATTATTTTGAACATAATAGACAGGAAAAATCGTTATTATGCTTAAAGACATATAATAGCACTATTTCACAACATTATCTCATAGTAAGCAATGATTATTCGGTATATAAAGCACTTACTGCGGCACTATTCCACATTCTGCATTTAGCTACGCTAATATACAATAGAACATTTATTTTCGCATCCGATATATAAAATTCCTACTCTTACTTTGAAATGAAGGAACCTGTTGAATGCGATTTTCACGGCTTTAGACATCGCCCGTTTGGAAACGATGGACCCCATGGACATCATGGGCATCATGATCATCGATTCCATGGACCAAGACCTCATAGTCACTTCGGCCCTTGGATGATAAGACCTTTCAAGCCTTTTAACCCATGTGACCAAGACTACAAGTGTTTCGACAAACGTTGCGGACCAATGGACGGACTTGGGTCTAAGGGTGGACCCAGCTACCCAAGAGGATCCGGTTACCAGTTCGTACGGGGTTCTCAAGGTCACGGGCTCCACAGGTGTTGTGACGATCTGCCAGAGTTAGAGTGTGACGAATGTTGCACACCAATCAATGGACCAGGATGCCCGGTGAACGTACCTTTTAGTCCGTGGGGACAAGGATGTCAGAGGCGTCATCGTGAACACCCTGGACGTGATGGATCTCGTCGACCAATGGATGGTCCTGGATGCGAGAATATACCTAGACATCCGTGTGGATGTACCAGGCGTCGTGAAGATCGAGGTGGCCCTGAACATGATGGACATTGCAGACAAGATGGACATGAACATGGAAGGAAAGGCTTCAAGGATACAAATATGGGACAGCGTTCTTGCAACAAAATTAACAAGAAAGACCAAGGAACCCAAGCAATTATCATCGAAAGAGTCATTATTGATAATGACGCTCGATGCAATTCAGTTTAAAACGAGGAAACAACATGGTAATAAGTCACAAAAACACTACTTCACGCTGCAATACCTACATAAAAAGTAAAAAACATAAAAGTATTTGTGATAAATCACCATCAACGGTTGATAGTCGGTGACTGCTGGACATAGGCCTACGCCACAGCATGTAATATAGACCAATGGATTTCAGTCATCTGATACCAGATCATGTCTGGTCTGAGATACATTTGCTAGCGTTGGGTAAGAGTGACTTAATGACCTGGATTGGCAGTTCGTATAAGTATTTGTTATTTATGTTAAACGATCACCACTGTTGGCAGATTCAAAATAGAAAACTGATTTATTAAAAATACTGCACGATTTATTTTGATTTTTATGCAAAATTTAAAATACAATTGAAAGTGTATGTGAGAACCAGAAAATGCGTTGCTTCTAGGGAAACCGTAATCACAGTAGCGTTTTATTCACAAATGTCAATGAATTTGCTTTTGTATCAAATATGAATATGAAATAATTCAAAATTAATTTCTCAAACTCAAGATTACATTATACGTAAGTAATATAATTATATTAATACAAAAATGTGATTTATTTCATTTTGATTCTAATCTTATTGTTCCTTTCTACTCTGGAATCTGAATAAGTAATTACGTAATATATATGCTCGTAAATTGACGAAATCTACTCGCAGTTAAATTTTTATATGCAAGTTGAACTCCAGCTCCATTATGATCTGTTCACATCGGGAATGGCAAGTCTGATGAACGAATGTAAGGAAATGCTTGTGAATGAATGTATGTGACAATTATATTTGTAATACTAAGTTTGCAATGCTATGGCCCTAGCTGTAAGTTACAAATGTAATTTAAATAAACAAATAAAGGACATAAATAAATAATACGGGTCAGGTGTAAAAACTAAATTCTGCTAATAGGCTGATTTGAAATCAACCCATCTAACAAAGGACCATGCGTCAAAATTGCCCCAAGACCAACAAACATGAGAGTTAGATCATTTAATAGGTCTTTAACTTTACTTCATTTCATTATATGGGCACGAAATCGAATTCCATTGCAGAACTGAGATATTCATATATTTGTCAGCCTGAATACGAGCTAATTCAGTAGAAAACCTCTGTAGATTTAGCCACTAGTTTATTTTGGTAGCTGCAGCTACCAGTGATCACCCTTATTTTGTATGTAAAAAAAAGGCTAATGTCAAAAGAAAAAAGAAACTAAGCGAGTGAGGTGGTTAACATACAATCACGTGTGCACAATCTTTTTTTTTACACACTTCGATATCCTAATGATTAATGACCAGTATCTCTGATCTATGAGATATTCATATTTTTGTCAGTGTGAATACAATCTTCACATTGACAAATATGAATATCTCAGTTCTGCAATGGAATTCATCTTGGTGCCCATAGAATTAAATGAAGTAGATTTAAAGACCTATTCAACAATGTAACTTTTAGCTGTGTTGACTTTGGGGCAAAGTTCCATACAAAGTTGGGCATGGTCCTTTCATTTTAATAAATCATAAGTGGCCATTATGGGCATCTACCTCCTAATGCGTCTATACGCAATTACGCATGGTTAATAGAAAAGGCCTACGTCCAGCAGTCGTAAGTAAAATAAAAACAATAAGTAATTTACTTTTGACTACAATATGGAGTCGGGTATCTTGGTACAGGAAAACATCGTAGTTTTAGACCAAAACTTACACGCAAATCTTGTGCGAGTTAGAGTAATAACTTTTTCTCAAACATGCAATGAAATGTTGTCATTATGTTCGTTATAATAGGCTTTAAAGTATGACGTTGCAGGCGGATGACCTCGAGATAATAGTAAAGGATTTTCATACGAATTTAACGGCCTAGGCCGGTAAGTAATATTTTTTTAAAACATGGCGTCTGTTTTCATGAACAGGCTAAACAGCTAAATTCTGTTTTTTTGATTATCGTATTTTTTATTTCGTTGCATATGTTTGAGAAAAGCACTAAATATACATACCTCGCCGTGAAACGGGCTTACCGGCTTCGTATCACTGTCCATACCTACCCAGCCGGTAAGCCCATCTTTCCCGGCGTCTGTAGTAATGTGATATAAATAATAGTTGGCCACAAGCCTAAAGCTTGTATTGTATAACTGTTACACAATAAAGCGCTATAATACGTACTTACTTACCCGCGCCGACTTGCTATACATATAAAAAAAACCGGAGATGTGTTCGGAATATAATCACCAATTTTTTTCTAAGCCGACTTCAACCGATTTCTCCAAGATAAAGGACCACTTGGTTTATTTTGAGGTCGATTAAAAAACAATTATCGAAATCGGTTGGAGTGATATTGAGTTATTCGCCCATTTGTCGTGCATATACTTTGTACTTAATGCAAATTTATGACCCGAGTATATATTATGGTTTTCTCGTGGATTCCATTGTCAGAACTGGACCAAATTAATATAGGACGAATCGGGAACCATCAACTTTCAAATAAAAAAGTTATGAGGTAACGAAAAAAAATTATAGTCGAATTGAGAACCTCCTCATTTTTGTAAAGTCCGTTGAAAACTCTACAACACGTTCAGTTCGTAAAGCGATAATATCTAAAAATCCGCTGCTGATAAAATATTAGTCAATAATCTAAAAATAATCCTATGCATGGGATATGCAGTAGTATGTTACAAAATTGAAGATTTCTGTCTACAAGTCAATGGCCATTGGCCCAAACATGATGATGATCGATTAAGGAACAAACAATTCAATTCTATACTGTAGTGATGTAACAAAATAGGTATATAAATTAACTCTTCCCAGTCTGTATGTTTGTATAACATGTAACTAACATGTAACAGTCTAATTTACATTTTTACAAATAAAATTAATTTAAACGGCTCCTGTTTTATTCTAAATCGTTGCTCGACTTCCATGGCCCTGTGTCCTCCGTCTAACGGATAGGCCACGAATAAAACGAGTCGCGGCGCGACAAGCGTTTTATCCGTTCACTGCGCGGTCGGCACGCGCAAAGGGCAGTGGTTAGTTGAGATCACACGCAATGGGCCGATTATGATCGAAATAGTTTTACTTTAAAGTATTTCATATTTTTTGACCCATGGATCAAAAGTTCGAGGGGGGCACACCTTTTTTTTTATTCTGAAGCGGTTATCTCCGAAAATATAGACTTTAGAAAAAAACTTTTTTTTGGGACTATAATTCTTTTTCAAAAACCTATTTAACAATACCCCACACTAAAGAATTACAGCATAATAAAAAAATAATCATCACTTTACTACTAGGAGATGTAGGTACCAGAAAAAAATTTTTTTTGTTCATTTTATCCTACCACTTTGTCGGTGTGATTTAATATATGTATACCTGTAACAAATTGGAAATTTCTAGTACTAACGGCCACTGAGCTAAGCTGCGGACAGACAGACGGACGTAGCGAAACTACAAAGTTTCCTAGTTTACTACGGAACCCTAATGTCCCGGCCACGACATTGGTTTAAGGCGATCAGCGGCGAGCGAATCCATGAGTTGGAGCGGTATGTATGCCGATATGGGTACGAGAGGGACACCACGGATGATAGATCAAGCAAACGTTATCTACTTAGCGTGTCAAATGAACTCAGTGAAATTTACTGAGTTGTCCGTCTTTAATTGCAGCTTGCAGCTTTCGGGCGTCAAATTTTGTAAGTTGAAGTGAACAAAAATATTAATAATGCCTCCTTAAGTAATATTAATTGCAACAACACAAAAAAATATGAATACTCAAGGGCCAGACACATATTTAAAATCATAGGCAAGTAACAACTTCAGTACAAAATCTGACACGCTCGGCCGTCATACAAATGAATGAACTTGTTTCTTCTATCCAAATCTAATTCTGTGGGGAGCACCATACATTTTCCGCTAAGCCGGTCGCCTTGGACCGATGTCGTGACCAGGCCGTAAAAACGTTTGCCGCTCCGCTATTCGCGCGTGTATGTGGCCCAGCCGTAAACGTCAGCCTCCATCATCCAAGGCTTCTCGTCGCGTCCGACTCATTTCGCGCCCGACAGAGCTCTTTGATGCCCTTCATTATCCAGAGTTCAAACTAAAACCGATTGCGGGAAAACACGGGAAAATACGACAACGCGATGGCTGTGAAATGAAAATGGGTTGCGTATCATTGACAGAATGAAATGAGCTGTTGGTACTTTGAGCTACGTGCAGAGACTGGGTGGTTCTATGTATTAACGGTTTTCTCACATTGCGTTTTAGATTTTGGGATTATTGTTTCATTTCCATTCAAAGTTACGAGCTTTTTCTATAATGAAATACAGAAATAGTGTCTCCAGAATTTGCCAATAGTATATATATATGTTTTTACAAAACTACTCTAAATAATTTCTCAAATTCAGGGATGACTTAAAATTATCATTTTTATAACAGAAATCGCCTGCGTGGGGCGGCCGGCGCCGCGCTAGTGCGACGTAATGTTGTGTGAAAATCCTTGATTGCCCTAGGGCGTAATGACGTTTCTACGACGCGAATCATCTCAGCGCATTGGCGCACTTACTGAAAAGGTGTGATGAAAATTATATTATTTATCCGCAATGTGTCGTCTTTCTTGTGTGTGTAGAAGTCGTTCTGTAATCAATAACGACAATAACACAAACATGTTCGAAAGTTCAGGACAATAATAAATCTATGCGTGCGCAAAAACGGCTTCATAATATCGATACCTTTAGGCTCAAAGGGCGTAAACGCCATTTTGGCCAAAATGAGTTTTTAATGCAGTTTTGTTCAGTTTTTTTTTCTCTATCGATATGTGTAGTTAAAACAACGAAATTCGACAATTTAGGGCATATACGACCCACGTATTTATAGGAGATTTTTTAAAAGCAAGAGGCGTATTTGATACTTTTACACATTTTTTTGTTTATTTAGGTAATAAGTTCAATAATAAAAAAATGAAGAGGTTTTATAACCAAGTTGTTATAAAATGTTTATCATACAAAACTAAACAAGCTCATACGACGTAGAAATTATGCTACTTTATTTAGGTAGTATGACTCTAGTAGGCTAAATTAGGTTCATACGCCCGTATCCTTGCATTGTAAATTATAAAATTTACTCATAAGCCCTAACGTAGTAGGCATGCAGCGCCTCGCTGATAGCCCTATGTACTATGTGCAAGCGCGATAGTATTCATGCGACTAAAAGATGTGAGCTGATGAGAGTGATGTTAGATGCCCGTCGTCGTTTGTTTATAAGGTATGTTGATAAGTTTGCATTAGAATTACCTATTTTTTAGTATAATAATTATAAGAAGGTGTTTATTTATATGGATGGGATTCGGGATGGTACGTTTATAAAATAGTTATTTTAATAAACTCATTACTCACTTTCATGTAACAATACCTACCTGCACATAATGTCAGCGATAAGTAGTTATCTGAACGATAGCTAATAATAATAATAATACGTAGATGTTAGTACAGATTCTATCGTTAAGATTGGATGAATTATTGGTTATTAACTCTTACGAAATAATAGGTAAGTCTTTTATCACAATATTGTTAATTATTTTGTGAATTAGTTGGTACTCATTGAATTAAAACTGTACAGTTAATGTGATAAATTAATGTAAAATATGTCAATCAATAATAATGTCATGGAATTTTTTTTTAGCTCCAACCAAAACTCCGTTTTTGGAGCTTTTATGGAATCAGTCCGTTACTGTAAATCGGTTAAAGATGTTTATTTCTATGCTGGTATCTGTTTATTTTAAGGCGTATCGCATTAGTACTTTAACTGGTTACTAATAAGGTCTGTGTGTACGCCGCAAATTTGTGTAATGTTTTGCCTCTTACGCCCCATGATAACAAAACTTTTTGACTTATACGCCCCAAGAAATATACATATTATGGATTTTAGGCTCGTTAAGTTATTTTAATATTGTAAAACCGATAACGTACTGTTTACCTATACTATAGTAATGATTAATTGTCATTATCCAATTATAAAGTAAGAATGAACAGTTATTGTGTTAGTAAACCTACAGTATAGAACCGAATGATCATCATTCTAAATCTATGTATACTTACCTGGATACTGGCGTATGTTGCAAGTGTGAAATGAAAAGTATAGACAGATAATGTGATAAGAATGGGTGACATTGCGTATAAATTTACGTTGAATTCCAGTCGACATTTTTAATTTACAGTACGCACAGTTATATTTTTTTGGTGCTGTGCGTTTTAAACATAAATTTAATTTAATGATAAAGTATTTGAAAAGTCTTCTACTTTATTTAGTATGTAATGAATATCTACATAATTATGAAATGATAATTATAAAAAGAAAGAAATGCTATGTGGGAGTAAAAGATCTTAAGTTGTGTCTATCTAGGTTTTACAGAAAACAAAAGATAAAGATTTGTGATTATTAGTCTTCTAAAAGCATGCTATTATATTTGATTTAGTAGTTAATATGTATGTGTTGTTAATTATAAGGAAAAATAATACTAAATAAGAGTACTTAAACATACCTTACATTGCGTCTAGAATATATTTGAAAAAAATTTTTTTTTTTTTTTATGCTATAGGTGGCAAACGAACAGACGAATCGCCTGATGGAAAGCGATTAACGTCGCCCATGGACATTCGCAACACCAGAGGCGCCGCAAATGCGTTGCCGGCCTTTAAGGTGGGAGTACGCTCTTTTCTTGAAGGTTTGAAGGTCGTATCGGTCCGGAAACACCGCTTGTGACAACAAATAATAAAGATGTTATCATTATTATTTGTTGTTTGTAAGAAGCTCATCAAAACTTTTATCTGGAGTATAGCATTATATGGGTGTCAGGCGTGGACCATGACGAAAAAGGACAGAGAGATACTGGAAGCCTTTGGAATGTGGAGCTGGAGAAGAATGGAGAAGATAAGTTGGACAGAAAAAACACAAATGAAGAAGTGCTTAAAAGAGTGAATGAAAAAAGGAGTTTGCTAAAGATAATAGAACATAGGAGAGGGAAAATGTTTGGTCACCTTATGCGACATGACGCTTTGATAAAAAAACATAATAGAAGGAAGGATTGAAGGAAAGCGAGGAAGAGGGAGACCTAGAGGAAGTTACATGAAACAAATAAAAGAGAAAGTAGACGTTGTGTCGTATAAGGAAGTCAAGAAGGTGCCTTTAGACAGAGTTAGATGGAGACAGTTACATTCATCAGTTACGCCGACAAGAGTTTGACTCTTAAATTTATGATGAATTGTTGTTTGTTTTACTGGTTTCATATCGCATTTCTTCGCAAATCTGCGTTTTGGTAGTAGCTTAATTGTCCAATAACGCCATTAACATTATTTTTATCCCTAGACATAAAAGAAAAATATAATCAGCAACAGCATAGTCATTGTAGACATTTTTTTTTTAATATTAGCAGCAACCTTTTAATTATTTGTAAGATTTTTTTTAATCCCACTGTGTATTATACACCCATTCAGAGCATTGCCTATGCTATGAATGAGTTTATAAGACCGATTATAACTATAGTAGTTGTGATATACGCCCCATTTAGACCAAAACTCAAACGTTTAGTAACCAATACTCCCTACATTCTTTGCATATTATGTGAAGTTTAAGGGCGTAAACGCCATTATTTCAAAAAGTTAAGGGAGTATAACACACCCTTTTTCTTTATTTATTAATTTATCCTAAATGATTGATATTCAAAATGTTTATCTTAAAAATTCAAGTACGTTGGCCAAAATTTAAGTTATTCTGCCAAAAAACAAAGAAGTTATGATTTTTTTTCTAAAACACTTTTCTTTTTTTGCTTCTCCTGTAAAGTGGCAATTTGGCGTTTACGCCCTTTGAGCCTAAAGGTATCGATATGTTCAAATAAATGTGAAGAGATATTTAAGCATAATATTTTTGAGACCCATTTTACATATTTTTTTGTAAACGCCCTAATACCAGGAAAATGATTAAAGGTTAACAACCCTTAAGACACTCAAGACAATTAACTGAACCTCTTTTTAAGTAAGATACTCAATTATTTTTATATCAATAAGAGTATTAGATTCTGCCCGAGAGTTTTCTCTTCGTAGATTAATAAAAACTGCCGTCCAGAACTTGGACACTTCACAATCAATTTTGTTCGACCCGATGTAAGAGAGTGAAGAGGTTACAGATAGACATAAATATATGTGTATTGTATGCATATATATATGTTTATTGTGTGTGTGTGCATATGTATATCGACGGTAGAAAGGCTAATTGACTTAACCGACATTTTATGAACTTTACAGAAGAGCCGTTTAAAGTTTTATTTTTTAGAAAAAAAATCGCTACAGAAAAAGTAACAGGTATATTGTAACGCAACTGCCATCAAATATTCAAGATATAAAGGCGCATACTTTGGTTCCTACCTTGATAAAATTAGTTTATTATGTCTCGAAATAAAGGTCGCTTAAGACAAATCTGCCAAAAATGAGAGAAAGGCTAATTGGTTCAAATACCAACAGCGTCTGCCACCGGAAGCAAGTCAAATGACTGTAGTGTACAAGTGCACTTTTTTAAAAAGAAGGCTAAATGAGCTAAGCGCTATTTTTACTATACAACGGGGTAAGGCTAAACAGTTTAAGCGATTCTTTAATGGAAATAAGTGGCGATTCTAATTGACTTAATGATACACACTCATTGAAAAACGGATTGCTTAAATCTCATGAATTATACGAATATGATTAAACATGGTGGTTGAAGCTCGGATATTTAGAGACAAAGGTATAATTATTTACTCTGCAGGTCTAAAGAAAACAAAATGAATGAAAATCGTTTTTCTCAATTTTTATTGCTATATAAAGAAAAATATTTGCTTCTAATAACATAATTAGATAGTTATTTGGCAGAATCAGTCTTAGTAAAATTGGGGATATTGATTACAGCGTTTCATCCGCAATAACCTTTCTGTCGCTTTTACTGGAAAAAAATGGTCTTTTTGCCTAACATCTTCAATTAATTTATTACTACACTTGATAGTTACGTTACATTTTTTAATCTTAATTTTTATTATATCTGTAGTCAGTTTTTTTTTACAATATAAGCGGCAGAAATACTTAAGTAAGTATTTAGACTTAAACTATAATTATTATTAAATAATCAAGAAATAACAATGAAAATAATTAAATTATTTCATAATGTGAAATACACGATTTCAGTATCACACACAAATCACTACGGCACATGCGCCTACCGGCACATACTACAAGTGATTGACGCGCCCGCACGGGGGGCGGCGGTAGTTATAGGCGAGCGGCTCAAAAAGCACCGACGGCGGCAAGAGTGTGATTGTACCGCCGAGTCAAAAGTTTCTCATAGAAATTTTTGATGATTTAAGCTACACTGATATGATGCATTATGATTTTATTATAAGGATTTAAATGACACAGGTCAAACAAATATTCTATTTCAACCGACATTCTCATCTATAAAAAGAGGTTCAAAATGCATAAGTAACATACATTTTATGGTTTAGGGTTTTACGTATTTGGTTGAAGCGACCCATGACCTAAAAAATTGGGAAGAGCTAAATGGTTCAAGCGACATGCTTCATTTATTTTAAATGGAGGTTAAATGCTTCAAACGCCTATGGTGGCACTTTTTTGTTGAAGTACAATTGACTTAAACGACTATGCTCGTATGTGATGCAGTAAAGCTAAAAGGTTCAAATCAAAACGAATGGCAAAGTTGGGAAAGTAAAAACCGCTTAAGCGGGAACCAACCAAACATGCTTGTGGGTCAAGTCACGTTTCATTCAAAAATGCAATTTTTTGTGTTGCGTCATGCCTTGATTTTTTTAAGGCTGTACCAAATTTCAGAAGTGTTAACCGCCATCAAAATCGTCTGATCGCTATGAAACCGAGCTCAATCGACGGAGAAAAATCTGCCGAATCCAATGATATAAATAACTCAATATCGCCCAAAGTGTAGCTTAAGCCAATTAGCCTTTCTACCGTCGATTATGTTTATTGTATACAATCATACATAGTTTATTTGTAATTTGTAATTTTGTGTAGGGATTTATCGTACGCGTAGAGTTTTTAATCACATAAAGGTGCATTCAGACCAAAAAAGCATTCGCTGTTCTATCCCCCGCTCTACGAAATCAACCAATCACGTTTTGTGTAATATCATGTCTTAAGGTGCATTCAGACCAAACGAGCATTCACTATTCTAACCCCCTACTCTACAGAATTCGATCGTTAGACAAGACGTGATTGGTTTCATTGCGTAGAGCGGGGGCCCATAAGTAAAACATATAAACACAACACGTAAAAACTTGGACTCCTTTGATAATCTTAACATGTAGCAGGATTAGCAGGAACTAGAGAACCGTTCCCGGAAAATTATCAATGCGACTATGATGAGGTAACTTAGCATTTGGAATATTCCCTGTACTACTTAGTGGGGAACACTACACTACAGGGTGAACGATATGAAGTGTTACCATGGTCAAAGGACTGCGATTTTTAGTTGCAACAATTTATTACTATAAGTAAGAAAAAATATTACATTTTGTGATTTAATTTACTTTTCGTCAATATGATAATTTGCTCGCAGCACGTTTGTAATCTAGTGGTAGTGGTATGTGCCAGTGAAATACGATCGCCTTCTTCATTGCATTTATACAAGCTCTCACCTTTCTCTTCAAAATAGACCAGATAAAAAGTCCGAAACACACTGCACTGGAGAAATGACACCTGAAATTAGATTTTCAGCAATTTTTGGTTCTTACGGGCTTTATAAGACGAAAAGCTCAGTTTCGTTCTTAGGTTTGCGGTCTACAACCCAATTGTTTGCGTGCCTATGACTTCAATGCATTGTCCAAAACATATTTCCAATAATAAGCCGCTATTACTTTGACACAGGACTTAATGAAATCTACTTGGTAACACTTCATATCGTTCACCCTGTATCAGCACGGTGCAGTGTTATCTATTATCTGACTGTGGTACTGCGGTATTTGCGGTACCTATAGATCTAGTACCTCTTTGTTCATAATCTCGCTTCTATGCCTGTATACAAAAGGCAAACTAAATTTATAGGCTCTGACCTGCTTAAGCAATGTAGTTGACTATCTGACTTAAAGCCTTTTTATTTTATTAGAAAAACCCGTACCGGTTTTAAAATTAAACTTTATTCTTGCTTGGTTACTAATCCAGCGGCTCTGGCAAGTCTGGCACAGCACAGTGAGGGTTCTCTTTTTATTTTTTTGCCACTAGGCGGCGCTACGTAGGCGTCTGGTACAAACAGCTGTCAGATTCATAGGTCATAAAATATCCTGACTGACATAAAATATCGAGTTTCACTGAAGTTGGAAGTTTATTGATTTTGTAATGTATAACGATTAGTAGAGCAATTCTTTTTATTTTTGCCACTAAAATGAAACATGAAATTTTAGGTAAATTTTATACTATTTCTACTCAGAATCACAAGCCGATTCCATTTCCGTCGAAAAAAAAAGTGTCCCATGATTTTTTTTCCTATTATGTTTGCATTTATACAGTGGGTCAAAGACTGTTCTTTGTGACGAACATTGCCAAATGAAGGGTCAGGTACTAAAAAAATCACTAGAACTTTGTTCATTTCATGGAAATTGACTTGGTCCTGATAATTTTATTTATTTTTGAAAAAAAATCCTAATTAATGGTTTTAAGAATAAATAAATCAAAAAATAAATAGAACATTAAATTCGCGTATTTATTTTGACAGTTCGTTGGACCTTACGCACAGTGCTGCCATCTCACCATCCCATAATGGCAGAAAAAGTATCAAAAACCCTCATTGTAAAGAGCCAGCTTGTTCCCGGCGAAATAAACGCCTATCACCGTCTTATTAATATAGATAGATAGTGACAGGTATCTATCTCACTTGCGATATACTTTATCTTTACTCTTCTGCAGGCTTAGCACATGATTGGTGCGACAGTATGTCGCCGCGAGATAGATCTCCCGCCCTTTACTAGCTATATTAACAAAAGAGGGACGGATAGACTATCTCGCGGCGAGATACTGTCCCGCCAATCATGTGCTAAGCATACTGCTACTCCTTTCCCTTAGTTATTTTAATAATATCACATCCCTACGAACAAAATAGACTTGAAAAAATTGTATTTAGGGTGTTTCTATGCGATTTTTTCACGCGTTTTTATTGTTCATTACCATCACCACTTTATTTTCCGTTTTATAAAAGCAAACGAGACTATTATGCCAGAATAGTAGACAAAATGCGTCTGCTAAAAGATAACCGAAAATGACTCCACTATTTATATACGTATTATGCAGTTCGTCAATAATTTGGGAATGGTAATGACTTGATTGGTGCGACAGAATAATCGCATAGAACTACCCATTCATTGGAAAATATAATTGTCGCAGGCACATTTTGCATACTTGTGAAACAGTTACATGATACAATTTCATATAATGATCGTTAATAAAAAATACCTTTAGTTTGATGTGAAAAATAAAACGCAGATAGTAGCAGTCACACCTTCGAGATATTATTAACCAGTCTGTGTAAAAAGTTATTTGTAACACTGAATTATCGAATATTCCTTTCGACTGTTAAAATAATTTATTTTGATAACAGTCCGATTTCCAATTATATAGTGGTATAATTCATATCACATGTCACGCGATACGCCATCGTTCGTATCTCATACATAATTCATAAAAAAATCCATGTGACCGAAATTAGGGGAATACTTTGTTTACTAGTAGGTATGTATGTATACGGAGTATATTTTTAATCGGCTTCAATATCGGGTTCAAGCTTTACCGAAGTATAGAAGCTCTCTTAAAATCTTTTACTCGTTGAGTATCCGACTTAGGTATCGAGTGCTGGATACCTTGTCCTTGTCTTCGCAAATGATACTCAACCATCCTTAAAGGAAAAGGTAAAATACAAGTATGCCATTACATTAATACTGATCTTAGTCCATAAAGAAACGTATAAAGAAATCGCAAAGAATATTCCGGAATAAAACAAAATCCTTGCGCTTGAATTCGAAGTTTATCAAAGATTTCTGAGAGTCTTTGTCAAGGAAAGAGCTTTTCGATTTGAGCCGTCACTTGTTTGAATATTTTAAACTTGTCTGAGAACGGCAAGTGCAAAGCTTAATATCAAACCCACACCTATTAACATAGTCTCCGTGAGTATACGTAATTTCACCAGAGTTGAGGTTAATGATTACACACACATCAAAATGAAGTACTAATTGCAAAAATATAGTGAATGAATGAATGACTTGCGTCGAAATATTGAACGGATCCCTTGAACAAACTTTTTGTCAATCTTACAGTTGCAATTGGGTTTCCTGTCAGTACGAAAAAAGAACACTAATTTGAAATTCCCCGTGTATTTACATGGCATGTTGATGTGTGCGTGACTTCAACTCTCGTGGAACTTTCTATACCTACTCGTATTATAATTGTGGAAAGCTGTCAATTCCTTCAGGGAAGAAATAGTACAAGAATCCGTTTTCATTTTCAAATGTGTAATTTTACACAACGGAACGAAAAATGCAATGTTATGTAAAAAAATTAAAAATTACTCGCATTTTCGGAATTCAATTACGCTTTTAAATTCATGCTTTAAAATGTATACAAATTGACATTCGCAACAGTAATCATAAAATGCGGATCAGAATTTTTATATCGATTTTAATTGCATAAATTATTCGGCAGTGTAAAATAGATTCCATTCATTTAACATTAATTTTGTCGGGTTACTATAAAATCTTAACTATATTTTTTTCTATATACTATAGAAAGTAAAGAACGGAGGAAGTAGACTCTTCTCTGATTTATAAATTAAAATGTTAAACCTTTTAACTAAAGTGCACGTCTAAAATAGAATTCTAATTAAGGAGAATTTAACTGATTTTTAATGTTGCGGTCAGTGATCTAGTTTAATATAATTCGGCTGCTCTACATATTTATTATTCCTACAAATAATAGTACATTGTGCATCAAGGGAGGTAAGTACGGAATTACTAACGAGGGTGTTAGAAGCTTTTAATGACTCGAGTTAGTATTCTACTTACCGAACGTGATGCATACAATGTTGTTCATCACACTTGCCGACAAAAAAATAAGTTTTAAGACAATAGTACATTGTGCATCAAGGGAGGTAAGTACGAAATTACTAACGAGAGTGTTAGAAGCCCGACGCCATCAGGCGGAGGGCTTTTATGACTCGACTTTTTCATCACACTTGCCGACAAAAAAAAAGTTTTAAGACATAATATTATTAAATGACGTACTGACACTTCTACTATTACTCCCTAGGGAATTTCACTTTTCTATTACTCCCGCTACGCACGCAAGCAATGGTGCGCTTAGACAGCAAGTGTGATGAAATAGTACATTGTGCATCAAGGGAGGTAAGTACGGAATTAGTAACGAGAGTGTTAGAAGCTCGACGCCGTCGGCGGAAGGCTTTCAATGACTCGAGTTAGTATTTCGCTTACCAACCGTGATGCATACAATGTTTTTCATCACACTTGCCAACAAAAAACTAAGTTTTGAGACAAAATATTATTAAATGACGTACTGACATTTCTATTACTCCCTAAGTAATTTCACTTCTCTATTACTCCCGCTACGCATGCATATTAGATAAATAGAATAGTCTTTATTGCACAAATGCACAACTTAACAAAAAAGAAAACATGGTTAAAACAAACGAGTATAAAAATATATGTACATATAGGTACACAACAGGTTTAATTTTTTTTCTCATAGTAAATGTTTGTCAGCCTCTGTAGCCTAGTTGGTAGTGACCCTGTCTACGAAGCTGGAGGTTCCGGGTTCGAATCCCAGCGAGGGCATTCTTTGTGTATTTATTTATCACAAATGTTTGTTCCTTGGTCATGGCTGTGTATGTATCTAAGTATCTATACGTATCTATCTATTATATATATCGTCGCCTGGTACCCACAACACAAGCCTTAATTGAGCTTAGTGTGGGACTAGGTTGATTTGTGTAAGATGTCCCAAGATATTTATTTATTTATTATTTATTAAAAAATGTATGAAAACAGTTTTCTTTAAATTTTAAATATAAATTATTGGCACAGGATAGGAATGGAATCTACCAACTAGACTACGGAGGCTGACAAACAATAACACACTATTGATGAATTTTGAAACACTAGTGATCAGAGCTACGAATCAGCAACGCACATGTGAAACCCCTGGCGTTTCAAACATAAGCTAAGGTAGCTTACCATTAGGTATTTGATTACCACCGTCACCAAAATAGCGATGTAAGGTACCAATGCCGTCGTGTGGTGACGGCAATAAGAATACATTTGTCACCACCCCAACTCATCCTGCGGGTGTCGTAAGAGTCGACTAAGGGATGACCATTATTTGATAAAAGATTGATGATGGGCTGTAGCCTCATCATAGCGGACACATTACTGCGATCGCCAATCCGCTTGCCCAGCGTGGCGATTATGGCTATTTACCTCCTAATGCGTTTATACGCATAGTTAATAGGAGAGGCCTACGTCTAGCCGTGGACTATCATGGGCTGATGATGATGATGATCAAGGTAGCATTGAATTTTTAAAGCTGATATGTAGTCTATATTATTGTAAGGTCTCCATACATACATGTATTGTAAATATATGCTCACGTATATAACATGTGAACGTGTGGAGCGAGAATGACTTCGAAGTAACAGCTACTTTAATAAGTGAAATTGTACGGAAACTGAAGAAATAAGGTCCAGAATCGCTTAGCCACACAACAATAAGTCAATGGGCGGAAGCAGAACCCTATTTTATTTCGGCGGCTGTCATTGTAGTAAACTGTTGTCAAGGCATGAGAGAGCTTGACATATTCACTGTCAGAATAGATAAAAAAGAAATACATAGAAAACTTAATCATTAATTATTCTAAAATATATAATCAAAGGCGAAATACGGTGCATATAAAATGCTCAAAAAGACGCCTCATCATCATCATCATCATCAGCCTACGATAGTTCACTGTTGGTTGTAGACCTCTCCTATTGACTATACGTATAGACGCATTAGGAGGTAAATGCCCATAATCGCCACGCTGGGCATGCGGATTGGCGATCGCAGTAATGTGTCCACTATGATGACGCTGCATTAATCTTTTATCAAATAATGGTCAGTGACACTTCAATCCTTTAGTCGACCCTTACGATACCCGCAGGAGGAGTTGGGGTTGACAAATGTATTCACAAATTGTAACACGGCCGGCAAAATATGTTTCAGTGCACTTTAATTCAATGTACAGTCAAAGACAAAATTAGGTGTACACAAAAATGTTCAAAAATATGTCCTGTGTAATAAGAACGTCGTAACATATTTATGAGCGGATTCTTTCGATACTTATTTTTGCACTTGACTGTAATACGAACATAGTAAGACATTTATAAGAGGATTCTTCCGATACATGTCATATCCTTGCACTTGACTGTAGCAAAATAAATAGTAAATTACATGCGAAGGCCGTTTAAGTGTGAAATGTCTCAGATGACGTGTAATTGTAGAGTCGACAAACATGTGATCCGAGGCTTTCCATTTAACGGCCGAGGTGTGTATATATTTTTTCTGCTAAACGGAGCCGGCAGGCGGCAACTTAGTTTAGCGCAGCGGCCGGCAAAATGCTGTTTGCCGACCGGAGGGCAGAAATAGTTATTTGTTATACAAGGGTGCAAAGTTGTATTTTACCCGCGAGTATGAAATTGAAACACGAGCAAGCGAAAGGATTCTATAGTTGAACCACGAGCGAAGCGATTGGTTCTAAAATAGAATCCTGAGCAGCGAGTGTTTTAACATACGAGAAGTAAAATACATTTGCACCCGTGTGTAACACAAAACTTTTCCCCTCACTATAGCGAGGAAACTCAAAAAGGTAATTATTTGTTCACATTACAATCATCATCGGGTTAGTGATAGTAATTTTCCAAATGCATCATGTATTTAATGCAAGATTTTGTCGCAGTAAACTTACCACGAAAAAGTAAACGCAGCACGATTTTAACACATTCCTGTAGTTGCACACCAACGCCAATGCATTATTAAATCATTCTCATTCATTATTTTTACAAAATTATAACAGAACATCCTGAAAGTTGTTTAGTTTACTATTTTTATGCGTGTTCGAGTCGGTAAATAAAGATTATAACCTATAATATTCTTTGACAATGTTGACGTTGACATTTTCTGCGTTTTGTGATTGCATCTAGTCATCTTATCATCATTCACTAAAACAATTGTTACTTATGGAATTTTAGGATTTATATGTTAAAATCATCATATTATATAAAGGTTTGTATTTTACACTAAATTCTCAAACAAATTATTTAATTATCATTAATATGGAACAATTTCCATGAGCATTTTACGTTTTGTTATTCCAAAACCAAGATCATTACTTTGCCACACAAGTGAATAATATGCGTTTTTACACGTTCGTATTAAAGGATAAACGAGCACTTTACGAGCTAGTGAGGGGAAAAATGTATTACACTTCAAGAATAATTCTTATAAACTTATAAAACATTTCCAGACGCTCTGTTGCTAAGACGAAGCTGTGATTGAAGTGCACAAGGTACTTACGCGCACTTCTTGTATTTACACGACACACACATTGACAATATCTGTCGTAGATTATGACGTACCTGTCAGTGTCAGTCTTAACGAAATATCTATGATTTCTTCACTGATGCCACACTAAAAGTAATAAAATCAATATATGCCGCAGTGTGTTTTGCACAGCTGCAAAAATGCTACAGGGTAAATGAATAATTTCATTTGCCGATGAAAATATTTCTCAATCCTTACCTTTCCTTTGTTTAAATAAATTATGGATACTGATTTAGCCGCACACATTCAAACCGATGCTACCGACCGATGGCTATTAAAAAATCACATTGCGTTGTATACTGCATACCGATGGGTAATCCGTAATATTTAATTCATCCATGAGGGATCCAAAAAAGTTAACAATTTCCCTCATGAAAACTATATTCAGAGATGTATTGTCATGAGAACTTCAGGTACCTACTATATTCTGTGAAAAGCACAAATACACGTTTATTTGTCATTCACGCAGGCAGAACAATGTAATGTTACGCCGCAAATAATTATAATAATGGCTGTTTTACCCAGTAATTAAAGTAATAAATTCGCCGCATCCTATGACTTGAACACACAACCCCTTTCTAGCGAGGATCGGCTAAGTGGCTATTAACCTCATTATGGGTTCCGTTCACATGTGGCTTTTATTCCTTTCTGAACAACTTTCCAACGATCGGTCGATTAGTACTCGCAATAGAGATGTTCATAGTGTAGTTGGAGGACAATAAACCGTTATACTGTAGTCTAAAGTTATAAAAGTTAAAATCAGACATCGAATTCCGTCGGGCGAATTTACTAAGCTAGGGACTTCATTATATCGATAAATGCATTTATCGTTACTAGTTCTGCATACTAGTGACCGCCTCCAACATATATGTATTTTTTGTAACTATGTATTGGTCTGAAGACAAGTATGAAAATCTCCACTCTCCGGCATCTTTAACCAATTTATATTTATGAGTGAAAATAAATAATGCGCATTCAAAAAATAGAAGACTTGCTTAAAAGTAACTATTTAAAACTTATAAGAATGTAAGATTTGCCCCACGGAATCCGATGTCTGGTTATAATGGTTCACTATGACGTTTAATTGCGCACGTAGTATGACCGTGTGGTGACGGCAGTAAGAACATATTTGTCACCACCCCAACTCTTCCCGCGGGTGTTGTAAGAGCCGACTAAGGGATTGAAGTGTCACAATAATGTGTCCCCTAAGATGGGGAGCAGCGTCATCATAGGGGACACATTATTATGATCGCCAATCCGCTTGCCCAGCGTGGCGATTATGGGCATTTACGTCTATACGCATAGTTAATAGGGGAGGCCTACGTCCAGCAGTGGACTGAGATAGGCTGATGGTGTGTATTTAGTTACGCTGCGTGGAGAAGTAAGTTGAGTATATTTTGACTACCAGCCCAACTCCTTTTCGTTGTCGACTAAGAGATTGAAATGTCATTCAACATTCATTTATTCAAAATTGATGGCCGCAGCGTCATAGCGTGTAGACACTACTGTGATCGCCTATCCATAATTATTATTATGGACACCTCTTGATTTGAATAGCGTAGATAACATTCAAAGTACCTACATACGTCATTAAAATACGCTACTTTACATAACCTTAAACTAAATTAACAAAGAATTCGGACATTGCCCTCAAGAAGGCAAGTATATACCAATTTTCGGTTGTTATTGCACAAAATTTAGAATAGGGAGCAACAAAAATATTTTTACAGTTTTCTGTAGGTAAAATACAGTTATTAACTTTAAAATTGAGCTGAATTATTAAGTAGGTACCTATGTGTCGGAGTTTCGAAACTTTGCTTTGTTTATTTTTATTTCATCGGGGGCTTTTCAGGTTTAACGTATTAATTTTAACCACGTACCGGACGACGCGGCGGATAGGCCCTCCACTGATGACTTGGTGAAGGTCGCAGGAGTCCCCTGCATGTGAGTGGCGCAGAAGGGAATTTCTCAAAGCGTAAACAGACATCTCATTCATCTGGTCAGGTTTTTTGGAAGTGGCTGAGTGATTTGAGGTGGGATACCCCCATTTGCCAGAATTTCATTTGCCATAATTTTATTTGCCATCCTATTCAACACACATAATATTGTTTCTCATAACATCTTATGCCATACTTATTATTTACTATATTAATCATTTGCCAGAAACTTTGTTTCCCATAAAGTCAATTTTCATAATGTCATTTGTCAGAATCATCGAAATCCCTAATTATCACATGCCACAACATCGTTTGTCATCCAAATTAGCTACCAGAAAAGACAATTTCCATAATGTTTTTTGTCAGAATCATCGGAAACCGTAAATATTACATGCCATAACATAACTTGTCATCCAAATGACCCTCCACAAAGTGAAACTGCTATTAAAAAGTATAACGTCGTCCTAAATTTTTTGACCGAGAATATTTGTCATAATGTTAAATGGCATCCTACTCGTTTAGCCTACTTAATTTTGTGCATACACAGTGCTAGGTCAATGGTTTAAAAATATGTTCAAGTAATAAACCAGGGCAAAACCAACTTGGATTGGTTAGGTTTCTATGGTAGGGCGGAGTTAAAAGCGTTGACTAAAAAATACTTAAGTATTTTTAATTAATTGTTTACGCATCCTCATTTTTGTAAAACCAAAAAAGGGGGGCTCGGGGGGCGAAGCCCCCCGCATTAAAAAAGAATATATTGTAGTTCCCCTACCCTAACCTGGATAGGTTCGTTAGGTACCTTTCATCCCTTAGAGCAGAAATAGAAGCCCCGCGCAGCGGGGCTTCGTCGACCGGTTCCCAGAAGCCCGTTTTTTCAAACGCTTGTAACTTTTAATAATATAGCTAGTACTTATTTGAAAAAACTGATAATTACTGATGGCGTTTGAATATTCCATTAAATAATATTATTGCACTTAATATTATGGCCAACAATTAATATGGCAACAATTGCTTCTGGCATTTGAATATTCTATTAAACCATATTATACGTATTGCACTTAATAATATGGAAAATAAATAGGATGGCATTGTATGATTATGGAAGGTAATATTCGGGTAAACAAGCAGTAGGTATGTCATACAATTTTTATGGTAAACAAATCATTCGGGCAAATGAAATTCGGGCAAGTTAGATTCGGGTATATGAATATTATGTTAAATAACTGTCGGGCAAACAATAGACAACCATTTGAGGTTGGTATTGGTTGTCTTATAGAGAAACATGTGCGGTATCTGACGACCGAAAATGGTACCAAAAGATGTAGCCTGTTCCAAAAATGTGACAAGATGAATGAGATGTCCGTTTACGCTCTGAGATATGCACGACCGGTCATTGTGGCAATCTTTGGGGGAGGGCTATATTGAACTCAGGAAGTCTATCCGCTGCGCTGATAAAAACCGCTATTAAAATATTTAACGTTTTTTGGCTTTGTAAATATCAGATAAAAAATGAAAATGGAGGAAAAATAGTATACTAAACATTTTGTAGGGGGGTAGGTAACCATAAACTTTTGGCTGCGGACTAGCTGATGTTAAGGGTTATAGTATAACTCTTTTCATCATAATGATATCGAATGTTGCCCACTGTTGAACAAAGACCTCTCACAAAGATTATCACGATGACCGGTCCTGCGCCACCCGTATCCAAACTCATTTAACATTTTTTGCTTCTTTTAGTCTCAGGAATATGCTATTAGAATGTTTCCCTTTCCTCATGGGCACCTTGTATAATCCATATTTTATAAACTTAGGTACATAATATCCATTACCACGATAGTTAGTCATGAAATAAAGCTATTTTAATTGATTATATTTATTAGGAGGTGCAGATATGTATTGCTTGCCCTTAGAGAATGGTTAAAGGCGCCTAGCCTTGTATCGGATTGCATATGTATACCCGAGAAATTTGACCGGTGGTTGCTAAGACCGAGTGGCCGAGGGGTACAGGCATCAGCCGCGAAAGCTGAGTACGTGGGTTCGATCCCCACCTCGGACATTAGGTGATCTTGGTCGTGTTTCTTTGGTATATGACATTTAATATTTATAATATTTAATTAAATTGATTTACATCCTGTCGTTCCGAAAACTTTACAGGGCTCGTGGTCTACGGGTGATTCAGTTATTTTTCATATTCACGGACTTTATTCGATGATAGTTCTTTTTGTGCAAACATTGTGTAGAACACAAAAACGCTAGGTAATATACATAATATATTGTTGCAAAACTCAAATTGTGTGAATTATTTATTTATTTATTTAATCTTTATTGCACAAAAGAAAATCTTATCGTACAAAAGGCAGACTTAATGCCACAGAGCATTCTCTACCAGTCAACCTTAGGGCAAAACAGAAAAGAACGTAGGCGGTGCAACTTGGAAACTTAATAAAAAGACATACTAAGATAGGATACATACATACATAATAATAAAAATGTATAAATATACTACAATATATATTTTACCATAAATTATGATAACGACTGACTGTTACAGACTTAAATAATCTAGCGATGTGACGAGTTCACTTTTTCCTAACTCGAATAACTCGAATGAATTCGTCCGCTGATTCGAGTTGAAACTCGAGTTAACTCGACTCGATGACTGGCCCGAGTACACGGACGGATTCGCCGTCGTCGCTGCGGAGTGGATCGCAACGCAACAGAAACTCGACTCGACTCGAATGGAATTTCAATTCAATGGCGAGTTAGCGAGTCACAGTCAAATGGCGGTATGAAGCAACTAAGGAATGAACCCTTGTGACATCGGTAAGGTTCATTTTTGTGAAAAGTATCTCGAAGATTCGAGTCGAGTCAGTGTAACTCGACTCGACGCGGACTCGTTTGTGATCAGGCTAGGCCGAGTTGATTCGAATCACAGCGTACATTGATTCGAGTTGACTCGTCCGCGGAGTGATTCGAGTTATTCGGATCAGAAAACTCGACTCGCCCATCGCTGAAATAATCTTTATCACCCTAATATTTAAGCATGGGCACGCATGATATACTATCATTATTTTGCTAGAATATGCTCATTATGTCACACATAATATATGTAACATCAGAGTAGTTCGGGTCATAAGTCATAAGCGAAAATTTGCCTAATTTCTAGCAGTTCAAAGCACTATAAATGAGAATATTCTAGCTAAATAATGATAGTATAATATGATTTGCCAGTCTTGCCACGTCATCAATCTACAAAATTCACGCCAAAGTGTCTCAATTGATAAACGTTACCTACGAGTATTAGGTACGCAATATAAATAGGTATAGCAAAATCCTTACAAGAAAATGATTTAAAAAAACTTATATGTAGGTAGCTGATAAAATTCTTTGAATAAAAATAACGATATAGTATAGTCGTTTCTTACTTCACAGTGACTATTATTTGTGTCATGTCTTGTATGTTACGATCTTCACCAAAGAAAAACTTATAGGTCGGTAACGCACTTGTAATACCACGGGTGTAGCGGGTGTCCATAGGCGGCGGTGTTCGCTTTCCATCTGCTCGCTTGTACGTATTCCATAAAAAAACTTTCGAATATTGATATCCTGCGTGCTGAATTTTAAATTTAAATAGTTTTTTTTTGTATTTTAGCCGTTATTAATAAATTCTAAATGTAAATCCATTATTAAATCAAAGAAACAAGCTCAATCTTATCGCTTGACAGTGCAGCATTTTCATTTACGACCTCCAATTGAAACTTACTTCAAAAGATTATTTCAAATCAAAATTCAGTATTTTACGGGTGAAAAGTCAGTAACAACAAAAGGCTTAATCTTGGAATCTTCGTAATGCGAATATCTTGAAAATTATTACAGAAATCAAACTCTTATTGGTATTTAAATAATTTGTTTCTAAGAAAAATCTTTCGTTAAAAGAGACGACTACCTACGGTGTTTTAATTAAAACAGTTGGAAAGCGAAATTAAATAGTTTCGTAGCCTTCGGTAGTGATCTTGCCTGCCTGCACAGTGGTCAGGCGTTCAAAGAACAGTGCTTAAAATTCAAAAGTCGCAATAAAAGTCTAAAAAACAGTACGTAATGTTATATTAAGATTGTATTTGATCTGTAATAAGCGAAATACAAGCTTTAAATAAAGATTCCTACTTTTTGTGAGGTAAATTTCGTAAACCAGTTATGTATAGATCGGATGTCAGCAAAAATTTAATGAGCAAATCAGTGTTACTTGTTATTCTTGATATTTTGTGGGTAAAAAAACTTTATTTTGGGACCCTTATTCTTTTTGATAGACCTATTCAACGATACCCCACACTATGGTACTAACGGTCATTGAGCTATGGTGCGGAAGACGGACAGACGAACATGGCGAAACCATAAGGGTTCCTAGTTTACTACGGAACCCTAAAAACAAGTAACGTGAGAACGAGCAATTGATTTCCCCCCTCCTCGCTCTTAAAAATCATTAAGTATGCTTATTTGTCCTTAAATTTCAGTTTCGTAAAAAGGCTACCGCCAAGACCTTCGGCAATCTTCGGTACAATTATCACTTGCTCACGATAAAGCACTTTCTAGGCTACAAAACGACATATGAATCATTAAGGGACCCGAAGGGTTTCTAAACTAAAAGCTTCGATATATTTCTCAAATCGAAATCGTCATTGATTGTTTTGATGGCTCGCGTAAAATAAATATTATAATAAAATAGCGACACGGAAAATAATAAAATGTTATTAAAAAACGATATAAAATACCCTTGTGTACCTCCATTTAAATAATTATAGTTTTCACTAAAACAGTTATGTACATAATCAATTTTAAAACGACGAGTAAATATTGCACTTTTAGATAACGCGTTGGAGCGTCAGGCAGTATATTAACTTTGAAAGCTTATACCAAAGATATTTATTCCCACACATGCCAAATAGTTTATGTTTTCTAAAACTACGTAGTATAAACTACTCTCCTTGCTAAAAAAAGCAGTCAAAGTAGATCATCAATTTATTCGAATTTTAGCTACTACCGTGACCTCTGTGGCCTGGTAGGTTAGAATCCCACGTGAGCGTAGTTTATTTGTGTAATTATCACAAACCGTTGTTCGTTTGTCATAGTTGTTTTCTATGTATTCATATAGGTATTTATTATACAGAGTGACCTTGGACACGAATAACTTTAAAAAATATTAAAAGTTAGAAACAGACAACAACTTGTTTTTGTCATCTATTTTACATTTAAAGGTGATATTGAGATACTAAAAGTAACATGTCACATATCTTAAGAAGATAATGTGACATGTTAAGTTAAACTAAAGTAAATATATTTTTTATGTGCCATAAATGATAAAACGTGTGTTAAACACAAGCTCGATTTACTAATGTTAAAATCTTAATAAGCAAATTTAACATCCTGGAACCACCGTTAACAAAAAAGATGAAAAAAGAAAAAATAATAAAAAAGTCTGTTTTTAACAAGACTCGGGGCATTCAGTTGCTAGTTAGTAGTGGAGTTAAAATATGAATCTGATCACGTGTCCGACGTCACCCTGTATAATCACCAGTACCCACAACATAGACCATAATTTTTTGAACTTACCTTGGGATTAGGGCGACTTGTGTAAGATTGGACAAGAATATGCGTCATTATTTCTTTCGTATGTCGTTCCCTCATTATACAAAGCTACGAAAAATGATGTTGGTCTTTCTGATACTGGCTGTGTACAGTCTTCAAGAATTCAAGGCCATTGATTGATATCTTTTCTCTATGTTAGGTACTAGAATTAATTGTATGTATGAAGTAAGAATACATTTGTCACCACCCCAACTCCTCCTGCGGGTGTCGTAAGAGTCGACTAAGGGATTAAAGTGTCACTGACCACTACTTGATAAATATTGATGATGGGCAGCAGCGACATCATAGTGGACACATTACTGCGATCGTCAATCCGCTTGCCCAGCATGGCGATTATGGGCATTTACCTCCTAATGCGTGTATACGCATAGTTAATAGGAGAGGCTTACGTCCAGCAATGGACTATCATAGGCTGATGATGTGATGTAGAGTAATGTGAGTCTTCGGTGGTTTGGTCACGTTTGTCGTAGGCCACCTGACTACGTAGGAAACATATGCCTTAACTTAGCCCTTGACGGCCCCTACCCCGCGGCAGACCAAAGAAGCGATGGCTAGATGTGAAGGCTGACATGAGTGTGAATGGGCTAACAGTAGAAGATGCTCAGGATCGCGCAAAGTGGAGGAAATGTAGCAGGAAAGCGAACCCTGGCAAATGCTGGGATAACTCTAGGTAGAAGAGAAGAGAAGATGAAGAGTGATGTGCGGTACATGTATGCAGTGGGTAAGTATACAGCAAACGTGTAATCACATAATATTTCAGACTGAAATATATCGGATTGCGTACTCTCACCCACTGCGTAAAATTACCCTCTATCTCTCTCTACTCTTCAATACGTTTTGCTTGATTTTGGTTTGGAAAACTTAATTAAGGGTACATTTCTTATATATGGGAAAATTTCAAAGACATTACCCACCCAAGCGAATAAAACTTGGTCAGTGAGAAGTGAGAGTGTGTAATATTACCGAGAATCTTTAGATTTTTTTTTTTCATTTAGATTCTTCAAATATCTGCATTTGGGATCAGAATCGTTATAAAAATGGCTCGTCAGTCACAATCGTCGAAATATTTAAATTCGCTCAAGTTTTTCCCTATTTCAAAAACAAGGGATTTAAAAGGGGATTTGCAGGAATCTGTGAGATCCGTTCCGAGACACGAACGGCCAGTAATTAAGATTTTTATCAACTCCCCCCTCGTTTTTTACGGTCACGGCTCTGATTTTATCTTTATATCTTTTGCTAATGGTTTTCGTGCAAAAATGTCGAAGAAAGCAATCCGTAGAAGTTATACGTTATCGTTGTTGTAGTTTACACAAGCAAAATATATCTTAATAGGGCTTAACGTCCTCTGTAGCGTAGTCTGTAGTGACCTACCTTATAAAACTGGACGTAAAAGGAATAGTTCCGGTAAGAACATAGGCACTGTCGCCATCAGATACATCAGAGAAGAGATAAGAACTAGATCACTATGAATGGTGCCTAGTTAAATATATATGTATATATTTTATGTGACGAAGGTAGACAACTGAGCTCTTAGCCCACCTCATAGAAAGCAGGAACTGAGGCTCATGGACACAGTGATCAAAAAATCGCCTATGCGCTGCCAAGTGCCTGCCCTGAGGACTTAGATGGATTGCCTCTATCTATGCCAGTAATTACATTGGCTATCATACCCCCAAACCGAAACACAGCAGTGCAAACACTGCTATTTAGCGGCAGGTTAACGGGTAAGACGGTGGTAGCTATCCGGGTGGACCCTGCACGAGGTCCAACCACCAGCACTTTAATTTGGTTTTGACAGTACGCTGCTTACGGCGCGTGTAACGAATCAAATGCAAACTCCAAATGAAAGTGGCAGGGTCGACTTGGAAAAGAAAGAAATCCTTAGCTAATAAGAGAAATAGATCAGATGTCACGAAGACTGGCCTTGCAAAATATTTAATTTGGCGACCAAAATAGGATACGGCTTCTGAAGCGTATACCGAATCAAACCTCAATAACTCCAAATGAATGTGGCAGGGTCGACCTGGAATATAAATAAATATTTAGCTGAGAAGAGAAGAGGAATAGATTACGAAGACTGGCCTTGCAAAATATTTAATTTGGCGACTAAGACAGAACGCCGCTCCCGAAGCGTGAAACTAATCAAATCTCCAAAACTCTGTCTAGAGCAAACCACGACGCCGCAGTTTATCTCGGCCGAATGGACGGAAGATTTCCGCAGTACACAGATTCTTTGGCTCAGAACCTTGTATTGATGCATATCATCAGGGGATAGTGCAGTACGACCGGCAGAGAAAGTTTCATTTCAAGCACTTATAAATTCGATGCATGGCGTGAAGAACTTGATAACTCCAGATGAGTAAATTAAATTTTAACTTGAAATGGCATGAGTTATGTTCCTTTTCCCTTTATCAAAAGATCACCTTTACCGATTTAGCGTCGGTGCATGGCGTAAAGGACCTGATAACTCGAGATATTTTGGTAAAGGAATAGGAATTTAACTGATGACAAACCGAAGTTCAAATTTCTCCTACTTCACGTATAAAGTTATCAAGTTCTTCAGGCCATGCACCGTATTATTGATATTGGAGCCTCATTTGGACATAAGTAGTTTAACGAGAAAGCTTCAACCTCTGTAGTTCGTCACGTCAGACAGATTTTTGTGGCGGTATTGCACAATGGCCGACGATGTCTGCTATTAAATAAATAAATATCTTGAGACATCTCATCACAATCGACCTAGTTCCACGGCAAGCTCAATTAAAGCTTGTAATGTGGGTACCAAGCGACGATATATATGTAATTAGATAAATACTTAAATACATAGCCATGACTAAGGAATGAAATATTTGTGATAAATAAATAAACAAATACCTAATGCCATCGGCTTTGTGGGCAAGGTCACTACCAACTAGGCTACGGAGGCTGACAATTATTATTAAACACTCAAAATAACTTGTATTGGCATGAAGTATTTATTCATTTTATTTAATCTTTTATTGTCTTGTACTTTCGTATTCAAAGTAGAAACGTCTACATGTAACATACATTACGACAGGTACCTTACGACATTCTTCTTTTGGCTAATTGCATGTATGTACCAGATACGAATTATTATAATAACGGTATAATGTAACGTCTTATGTACAATTGCACAGACGATAATAGCAAATAAGTCGTCCATTAAATACAAAAGCGACACAACTCAAAAACCGTGAAAAATTATGTTATTGCAAAAACGACATTATAAGCACTAATATTTTACGTGACACTAAGACACCTGTCGATTTGACGTTAGTAAGTATCAAAATTATGCAGGTGCCCTTTTTGCACTTTCCCTCTTTCGAGACTAATTTCAGTGCTAAACTGCCATTTTGTCAGTTGCGACTCGACTGTCGACCAAAACGCACGACATTTTTGTGAAAAAGTGCCATGAAACGAAAAAATAAGTGATTACATTAAAAAATATGTAAGCAAAAGTGCCATATTTGTAGATGTGGCCGTTTTGAATAAAATAAATACATAAATATTATGTTTCTTTATATAAAAAGGAGTCGCAAAACGGAATGTGGCAGCTTTAATTTTAAAAAATCCTCTTAAATTTGATTTTTCATTCATCAAAACTGCCGTATTAGGATTTGCAACCTTTTTGAATTAAAAATATATTCGAATGCATCAATCACAGGAGCCATATTTATACATGATGCTGTTTTGAATAAAGTAAATATGTTTGGTTTATATTTCCTTATAAACAAAGGAGCCGCAATACGGAATGTTGAATTTCAAAAAAGATTGTTGCATTTACAACCGTTTTTAATTCAGTATAATATTAAAATCCATAAATGTACCAGATTGAATAATTGAGTATCTTTTGCATGAAATCTTAAAAACTACAATACATCTTATAAAAAAAGTAATTGTAAAACGTGGTACTTTGTATTGTGATCATTTTACTTAAAAGTATATTAGAGATTGTGTGGAAGATGACTGTGAATTTTGTGTACCTATAATTGCGACTACAAAGAAACAATAATGGCATAAACTTCGGATTATTAAGTATTTGTCATACTTTCCTATTATATTATTTGTATACAATACAAGTAAAATAAACAAAGATCTAACTCCGGTGCATGTTTTAACAAATCTAAAAACTTATATTAGTAGTATTTATTTTTTCACTTTTGGGAATGCCAACATAGGGATGATGACTGTATTTAAAATAAATTATTAGACATTATGCACGGCATCATACACGAATAAATTATTACTAAAATATAGACTGCAGTCATTATTGTACAGAACTTTTATTTAATATAAGTGTAGTATACAAACGTGACGTTACTTTTGTGTATTTCATGTAAATCTTTCAAAAATCGAAAAAAGATTTTGACTTGACTTGACAGTCATCATGCCTATTGCTTCACTATATAGGTAGTACCCAAGTACTAACGCTAAACTGTCATGAAATGTCGTCTAGAAAAAAAAATTGTTACATTATTACTAATCATAAGTAGATTTTTAGGAAAGATTTATTATCTCTGCAATTAAATATTGAAAGATATACTTTTCTACCGGCAAAAATTAAGTTCTTGCATCAACTCTAATGAAAAAACTAGTAAACCGTCAAAACATATCAATTTGGATCATTTAGTATGGGATCATAGTAACCACCACACAAATACAATACACATAGAGAAAACAAATAACTAAAGATGTACTTAACCGATTTTTATTATTTATGTGCTTTTAGGTGGGCTATTTCCAGTTTATAGTAAAAATAAGTGGTATCAAAGTATTAATTCCATTCTCAACAATCTTTGATCGCGTTGTATTTATTTTATATTTATTAACTAAAGGTACCACATTTTTTTATATAGCAGGTTGATTCTTGAAGAAAACCGATAATTATATCTGAATTTTAAACTAGTACATCCGTTAAATTCATCAAAATATGTAACCAAAGTTAAAATTAATCAAAGTAACCCCAGTTTACGGTACCTATAAACATGTTCTGACAATATGTAAGTAAATAAACAGTAAGAAAAAGTTTTGTCTGGTTCAGTTTTGTTAAAAAAACTGTATTTCTATGTTTAAGACATGATTTTATGTATGATTTAAATGAAATAACTGGTTATTTTTTTGTATTTGTGGCCTTTGATGGGAAAAACAAATTCAGAGTTAATGTTATTTTTTTATGCAAAACAGACGTATACGCTCATAAAAGCTTGCACAGCACATATTACTTCCTAATAACCAAACACATCAAAAGAGGGTTAAAATACCTACAAGTTGATATATAACACACATAATATTAATGCTGTAAAAAAATTTTGTGAACAAAAAAACGAATACAAAATCTTTAAACAGCTCCCCTGTAAAAAGAAATTTTTTGACTTGTGTCGCTTTTGTATTTAATGGACGAAGTATTAGGTGATGTTCTTTTTCGTTACCAATTTGCGAACTATGGTGGCATTCCAATTTTAAATAAATACGGCGAATTATTTTTGGCAGTCAAAATTATATGAAAGATCTTACTGTTGCCATCCGTATACAATGCGAGGAACAACAAATTAATCCGCTCGGTCGTAAAGCAGGCCAAGTTTAACTTGCACTATTCATTCCCTTAAGTGCACTCTTGGCAACCAAGTGCTCGCACTGTCGGGGCGTATGATTTGATGTGCTTTATGTGCTTGGCAACGGTCTGTAGTTATTGTCAAGTCAATTGCTTTAGTTTTATGGGCTTGTCCGGCGAATCTGGCGACGGGTTTTATTTATTGGTAGCATACAATCTTGCCGACGCATGGTGACGGCAGTAAGAATACATTTTGACCACCCCAACTTTCTATGGCTGACGTAAGAGTCGACTGAGGGATTGAAGTGTCACAAAGTGACCTTTCATTAACCGACTTCATTTATTGACGATTGACGATGGGCAACAGCTACAATGGGCAGTGGATACAATACTTACACTACTGCGATCGTTAATCCGCTTGCCTAGCGTGACGATTACGGGCATAGAGGCATTTATACGTATAGGAGAGGCTTACTTAGTAAGAGTTTTGTTTAAGATTTCCCTAGATATTTATAATTTTATTTTATTTTACTTATGTCAAATAGTGGACTGAAATAGGCTGACGTTTTGAGCTTATCTTTCACAGCTGCTATCAGCTAATTAAAATAATTATTATGTTAAGTTCATCTAATACATAGTTGGGTGCAGAGAGTCGTAGCTACACTGTTAGAATAATTAAATCGTAGTATACGTTTTTTCTAAAAAATAACTGATCTGTTAACTACAACATATAATTTAGATATGGATCAAAGGCACTTAATATGTATGTCACCATCGCTGACAACTAGGATGCTTAAAAGTCCAGCTGCATTTCCACGCTGGATACCTACTTAATTTATCATCATCATTTATTTAAGAGCTTGGCTCTTGTCGGTGGAGTAATTTCCATTTTATTCTATTCTCTGCCTTTTCCTTCAGCTCTCTATACGTTTCAACTTCTATAGTTTCCTTCAATTGCTCCTTGTAGGCTCTCCGTGGTCTTCCTCTTTTTCTTTTCCTTCGATTAAAACTTTAATGAAGTCATCGTGACGAAGTAAAGGATTTATCATTTTTCTTCTTCTGTTTTCAATCACTTTTTTGTTCTTTGTTCTTTTTTCCTGGACTATACCCAATGCCTCATCATTAGTCTTTTTCTCCGTCCAACTGTTCTTTTCCAACCTCCGCCAACACCACATCTCAAAAGCCTGTATTCTTTCTCTGTCCCATTGCGTCAAGGTCACCATAGAGAGCAATTTACACTTATTGAAAATACGATGAAAACGACTACATCGCAAAAAACACAATTTGATGATCTTCATTGTTCCATCGTTGAACAAGGATTCATTTAACCAGAATTTCAGTTTATCAAAATATTTGTAAATGCACTCATCGTTCCAACGCCGGCCTTTACAATTGTTACAAGCTCCAGTAAATCTTTAATATCTTTTACCTCGGCCGACGTTGCCTGCAAACAAAGGGGTAGCTGTGCCGTGCAGATTACAACCCCCAGGGGTTGCCCAGATAACCCATTGACATACATTTCGCTATAATTATCGTGGATTGTATGACGATCGAATTCCGCGAAACTACAATTTATCGCCGATTGACGTTAATTGCCTAGATTTGCTAGCTAATAATGGAACCTAAACCACACATACAATTCATTATAATGCCTATATGCTGGCTTCAATATCGTGGAAAACTTATACAAATCGACCTAGTCCCACGGTAAGCTCAATTAAGGCTTTTATTGTAGATACTAAACGATGATATACAATATATTTATTAGGTCGTTAGTCATTATAAAGTGTCGGTACGGGCAGTATCGCTCTCTCTGATCAGCATATATTTGTGGCTTTCGCTGTCGAGACCCTGGAGTCGTGGTGCTCAGACGCCCGAAAACTTGTAGCTCAGTTATCCAAAAATTGTTTGAGGTCACCGGGGATCCCAAAGCTGGCTCGTTCCTCGCACAACGGATAGGTATAGCCATCCAAAGGGGGAACGCAGCCAGCATTATGGGAACCATCCCACAAGGTTCGGATCTCGGTGACCTCAACTAAGTAGTTAGTTATTTTTAGCATTTTCATTGTATAAAGTCCCTGTTGTGTAATAAGGAAAAAAAACAGTACGGGCATGTGAACAACCAACTTCAAAACATTTTTTAATGGAATGTTGCTAATCCTTCGTCCTTTTGATACCGCAAGTATTTCATCATAGGTGGATATTATTTTTTCACCTACTGAGTTTTTTTACGGTAAAATCGTGTAGGTATTTGGAAATTTGAATCCTTATTTTTGGTTTGTTTTCATCCAACGTCTGAAAATAAATGGAAATTATTTCCATTATAATAAATTAGTAAGTTTTTTGTAAAAGAAATGAGATTATTGTATTAAATACTTTTTAAACATATTTAACGGATATTTTATTTGATTACACTAAAGGAACTTGTTAGACTAATGTAGTGTTAAAATCCTCTGGATTTTAGTAAGATATGTTTTGTCCATTTACTTAAAAATACATTCACTACCTACTAACTTATTAATGGATATGCTATGCGGCATATCAAAAATGATATCAAAATCAAAATAAACCAAATTTTGCCAGACATAGTCAAAGTCAAAGTCAAATAATTCTTTATTCAAATTGGAATAGCAACAAACTCTTTAGAATCGTCTAGGTATTAAAACTACTTCCGGTTCGAACCCTACACCGCTAACCCAAGAAGAACCGGTAAGAAACTTGACGGGAATTATTTTTTCAAACAATCATGGTACATCTTACAACTAACATGCATTAAAAAAAAACATAAAATTGATTTTAAATAAATTGAAATATAATAATAATAACAAGAGATGTAAAGTCTCTAAAAAGTCAGAACATTTATAAGTAATATATATATTAGATACATAATATATTAGACACTTCTAAGGTGTGTTTTGTATATCTCTATATCAGAAAACAAGGTACTATCATACATTTATACCTATTTCAAACCTATGAACCCGCAGCATATGGCAAGAGTTGAATATTATTTAACCCATCGAATCCCAGGAATTTGAAGTGCTTATGTATGTACTTCCGTCATCTTTATGATGACGCTGGGGCTCAAAGGGATAAACTATTATTAGTGTAAAAAACCTTTGTTACACAGTGCACTATTGAAAACAAAGAATATAAATCTAAGTTTCTCTTCAGATAATAGAATTAGGGATCATAGACTTTGTATCACCAAAAACGCCAATTTTACAGATAGGTAATTAATCAATATTGTATTTGCCGTGATTTTTCTTTTCACCTGACGGAAGAAACTCGTCGCAAGAGATTAGTTTAACCCTCTTTCCTTTACAAGTGCTCTTTAAAACGACGTATCTCACAAAACACTGTCCTTTTGACCCACATAATGTGAAGGCCCTCTTAGGCGCTTATGTTTGTGATTTTCACAACCATACGAGTACTACGGATTTTGAGGTGAAGGTGTTAAAGGTCTAAACCTTAATTGAACCCTTATTCGTAATAACGGGTTGAAACGACTACAATTAAAGAACTCTTATACAGCGTGTGTATTTGATACGAGCGAATATTTTAATGGCGATATTTGCATTCACTGGTACCCTCATTAACTAACGTAGACATAAGTATCTAATCGTCATACGAGTTTTATGTACAATGCTCGACAGGTATCAGCTGTTTTCATACTAAATGTCACGTGATACATGTCGTATGAAAACAGCTCACCCCCCCGAGCATTGGTCATGTCAGTTGGACGGCATACATTGCTGCTGGGTGGCACTGTGGAATAAAAATACACCTAATTAAAAACAAAATTTAACGAAATGATTATCTTATACGATTCGTAGTATCAGATATAGCTGAATTAATTATTCGCCCGTATAAAATACATATATACACCGTGTTTTTATTGATTTCCGTTAAATTTAAGGGAAGCTTATTTAGGTTAAAAATAATGAATTTCTCTAAGAAACTAGTGTCTTAACCGATACTGTTATTGAGATATTAAAAAAATAAGTTTAATGACTGAACAAGTGTATTGCAACCTTTATTACATCCTAATGAACCTTATTTTGACATGTGCCGTCAGTCACCTGAGAAGTTATTCTTAAGGTTACCTCACACTTGCCAATGCAATTATTATGTAAGAAAACGAAAAAAAAAAATTTTTACGAAATTAACAAAAGCCCACATACCAGGCGACTTCTATTAATGTCCCAAGTAACCTGTCCAATTTAACGGAAATCAATAAAAACACGGTGTATAAATATAAAATATATATAAATACACACGCTGTAGTTTGAGTGTCTAGCTGAATCGGGGCGGTGGCTAGCTACAGTCAACAGTGAACTGGAGGGTTACCATGAAGTACTAATGCCATTCAGTTTAGGTTCAGGGAAAGGGACAGTGATATACGACTCGTATAGCCTTGTCCATTTCTCTCAACCTAAATTGAACCGCATTAGTATGTCATGGTAACCCCCAGGCACCTTTTTGGTAAACTCGCTCCATTGTAGGCCGCGTCTCTACCCTCGGCTAGTCTGTGGCAAATGAGTACCTAAGCCCATTTCAAATTTAAAAAAGTTGATAATGAAGATTGTTTAACCATTCGTAATGTACCAATGTAATATAATCAACTTTTACACCGATATTTTCCCGTCACCTGCGTTATTCTTGGTGAATAAATTGTACAAAATAAAGACACGTCTTACAAGTGCGACAAAGGAATTGATAACTCGTTTCAAACATATTTTTTTTCGCACTTGCATCGTATTTTATTTTTAAACTGCAAATAATGCATTACAAGTATTTATTTAATCTATTTTTAAATGGATATTTGTGCTCTGTTAAAATAAATAAGGTAAACCTACACTTTTTCCAATTTCCGAGTAAGCGTTAATATTTATACCGCAGTATTTACCGAGTGTAAACCAGAACACAACCAGACAAATGTGATTCTCGAACAGTTCGCTGAATGTACTCAATTAACCATAGGTAGTTAATGGTTAGTACGAATTAATGGAATTCATTATGTAGATACCCTATCGTCTTACAGGAAATTGTACTAATAATGTTAAACTAGACCGTATAACGCAGATAATTAATAGGAACCGAGTTAAACACCTTTAACGTTATGGAAATAGCAAATTAGAGTAGTGATAACCAGAGATCGGACAAATGTGCGTTGTTCGCAATAATGTGCACATTACTCCGAAGTTTTTTTAATATTATATTTATTTTCAAAACAACAATTTATGTACATAGATTAAATCTAACTAATCTACTTAACCTAACCTATATTTAAGATTGGCCCTTGTCTTGTGGCATTGTACCGAGGATGCTGGCGGCATTTCCTCGCTGTATCGCAATACTGATGCGTTGTGCGAGGAAGTCGCCAGCTCTTCGGTCTTTAGTTACATCCACCAGACGTTTCGCGATTTCCTATTAATTTTTATTTTCCTATTTCCTCCGAAGTTGATTAAATAATTAATCATTTTCAGAAAATTACCTATTTAACACCAGTAACTATGAAAACCTTTGTAAATAGTCACCTTAAAGCTTCGAAATCAAATTTCAATAAATTGTTAATTTAATTATTCATTTAATCAAATTAGAAGTCATGTTATTGCGAACAATGACGCACATTTGTCCGATCTCTGGTGATAACAAATAAATAAATATCTTGGGACATCTATCGGGTGTCGTAAGAGTCGACTAAGGGATTGAAGTGTCACTGGCCATTATTTGATTAAAGATTGATGATGGGCAGCAGCGTCACCATCGTGGACACAATTACTGCGATCGTCAATCCGCTTGCCCAGCGTGGCGATTATGAGCATTTACCTCCTAACTCCTAATGCGTCTATACGCATAGTTAATAGGAGAGGCCTACGTCCAGCAGTGGACTATCATAGGCTAATGATGATCTTATCTACACAAATCGATCTAGTTTTACGGTAAGCTCAATTAAGGCTTGGATAAGGGTATCAGGCGACGATCTATATAATAATACATATATAAGTAGATACATATAAATACCTACTTAAATACATAGAGACCATGACCAAGGAGCAAATACTTGTGACAAGTAAATACACAAATAATGCCCTCGCCGGGATTCGTACCCAGAACCTCCAGCTTCGCAGCGTCACTACTAACCAAGCTACGGAGGCTGACAAAAAACCGACTACGTAGCCGCCCAAGTAAGATAAATCATCATCTCAGCCATAAGACGTGCACTGTTGAACATAGGCCTCCCCTCTAAACAACCACCCCCACAACCAACCCCAGACCACCTCCACATGTACCGGTTAGATGCGACCTGCATCCAGCGTGTCCCGGCGACCTTCATAAGGTCGTCTGTCGATCTTGTGGGTGGACGTCCTACGCTGCGTTTGCCTAGCCGTGGTCTCCACTCGAGCACTTTTCGACCCCATCGACCATCTGCTCTGCGTGCAATGTGGCCTGCCCATTGCCACTTCAGCTTGCTAATCCGGAGGGCTATATCAGTACCTTTAGTTCGCCTACGGATCTCCATCACGCAGAGAAACTCCGAGCATAGCCCTCTCCATTTACAAACAATAGTTCTTTATAAAAACAGCTTATCAAAACCATCGATGAAATTACTCCCTTGGGTATTCATAAACGTCTCCTAACTTAGAAACTACTATCATGTAAACATTTGAAATTTTTTAATTTGTCGACTACCCCGTAGTGGTTATCCAAAGCGAATACGCAGCTTATACTAGTGTTGGTAAAGACTCGAGTTTTTTAAGTCCCATTTTACACGAGAACCCCCGAAGACCCGACCCGACAGACTTCGTCCTAAAATATTGTATCTAAACGTTGCAATAATTGTACCCACCTATCCTACATTTATAAACGATGTATGTATAAGTAGCTAACTAGATATACCTACCTACCATAGTCTTAATATTATTCAATTATTATGTACCTACATGACTTGTAAAACTATGTTTTATTAAAAATAAATGAATGAATGAATAAGACCCGAGTCTTTCAAATCGCGAGTCGAGCCCTTCTTTTAGGCATACTGAGTCCTGCATGTAGCTGAAGTCCAATATGAAGACTATTTTTTTTAATGTCGGTCCAAAAATTATGAATTGGTGCCATGCAATAATCATCATCATCATCATATCAGCCGAAAGACGTCAACTGCTGAACATAGGCCTCCCCCAAAGATTGCCACAATGACCGGTCCTGCGCCACCCGCATCCAGCGGAGTCCATGCCATAATATATATAAAAAAATGTTCAAGGTTTAAAATAAACATATTTATAATTACCAGGGCCCGTAACTTTCATGCCGATGACATCAATTTGACGTCACGCTCCATTTAGGGTGATCCGAAATAGTTTTATTGTTTATTATTAATCATTAGTCGTCAATCATTTTAATCATGTACAAATAACTTCAAAAGTAGTATATTTGCACGTGAAATAAATTACACCTACTTGATACGTGAAACATAAATAAAACTATTTGATTTGTTTTTATACATACATTTTTTTTAATGATATTGTTAACACATTTCAATAATTACGTAAAAAACAGAATTCCTCTTTAACGTACAGCACGTATCAAGTAGGAATCATTTATTTCACGAGTAAATATACTACTTTTGAAGATATTTGTACATGATTAAAATGATTGACGACTAATGATTAATAATGAACAATAAAACTATTTCGGATCACCCTAAATGGAGCGTGACGTCAAATTGATGTCATCGGCATGAAAGTTACGGGCCCTGATAATTACAAATTAGAACCTTATTTTTATTCAATCTTTATTTGAATTTAATATAATAAAATCTGTAGGTTTTATCACAATGTTGTATTGATTTCTTATTTAAGCTATATTATGTAGAAAAACTTTTATTTCAAAACAACTTAATTTGGAGACTGTAAAAGTTTTGACTATACAGGGCGTCCCACGGCGATGCCACATGGAGGGAAAGTAACTTAAATATCATAGATAGCGTATTTTGCTGAAAGAAGACTTTATTTTATTTTGAAAATTAAATAATTCTGCATTTAAAAAAATCCAAAAAAAATTTTGCTTTTTCTAGGCATCGAACCTACTTTAAAACAAAAAAAAAATTTTTCGTAATTTTATTCTGTCATTCGAAAGAATAGATAAAAAATAACAATTTTCCTTAAGAAACATAGTATCTAAAACTAAAAGAATAACCAAAAAAGTTTGGTTCAAATTTGTAAAAAAATTGTAGTTGGTTCGATTTCCGGGTGAAGCAAGTAATTTTTTGAAAAACTTTGAATGCAACTTTACTAAGTCTTAAAAATAAAATGAAGTCTTCTTTCAGCAAAATACGCTATCTATGATATTTAAGGTACTTTCCCTCCATGTGGCATCGCCGTGGGACGCCCTGTATGACAGTAGTCCTTAAAACTGAGTCGAGTCTTAGAATGGAGGACTCGAACGACTCGAGTTTTTACCAACACTAGCTTGTACTGAAGGGATTGGTTTGCAGGAAATTGCTTTCCCGACCGACCTACAAGTCCGGCAAACTGTAGGTCAGTTATCCCTAAAATAGCTTATATTAATGTTTTCGGTCAGCCACTTTAATCGTCTTAATAATCTGTCATCGTATTTACCTATTAAGAAGTTTCTTGAGCATTTCCTTTTATTATGTCCATTAACATAATTTTGAATTTACAATAAAATGTATAACTTATTTTTATTTTATTTTTTAGTTTCAATTTATTTGTTTTTTATTTCTCATTCTTTGTAAAGTGCACTGTATTCTACTCTTCAAGCCCTTTCATTCGATAGGTACTCATATTGTTTTTTATGAAAAGGGCCTTTTGTCGATGGCATTTAAACGTTTTGAAGATAATATATATGATTACACGAGTATTTGCTTTGTAATGTTTAGGTTATGACTTACCAAATAAAAAAAATGTTTTTTTCTTTCAGATGCTGGGAGATTACAAGTCAAACAATATTGAGTAAGAATTTATATTTGTTACTATCCTAACATACAGTAGGTTTTAGTAGGCTTTAGTAGTAATATCAAAGCACTTCTATTGTACACAATATGAATTATAACATAATTATAAATTATAAGTCAGGCCATACTCAGTGTAGGGTTCTATAGTTATTAAAAAAACGGCTGTTTTATATTAAAGCACCTTGAACATAACATTTTTTTTTAACGATAGTAGCGTGTTCAGATATTTTTGAGCGCTCCGGCCGCTAGGATACCTACATCTGTTGGCGACTGTACACATTTGTCAATTTTAATTGTCTTAACTTATCTCCTATATAATAATTTTAATTATCTCTCAATATTACACTCAATAGTACTTAAGTAATATTTTCAGGGTATTTTTAATAGCTACGTAGCAACATCGGAAATAAAAATAGAATAAGCAAATAAAACAACATGACTAATGAAGAATCAGATCCCCAGAAGGATTCTCTTTTCACTAATTGAAATCGCTAACGAAATTCCAATTCGTCTGCCATTTGATGTTTTAAAAGATAAAGCTTTCCTAATTACGAATACTGGTTTCAACCCAAATACGTATATTCAGACTAGGCATAGAATTCGTATGAAACTACAAAAAACGGAAAAAAATCCGTGAAAGGTTCTTCACGCCATCAGAGCGTCATTGAAACATGCCTTGCAACTTCAGGCCAAACTGACATCTATTTGCGAAACAATATGGACTCATTTTCCGTGCGTGGTCGGACTAATTATCACTGCCTGGTGGAGAAAGAAGTGGTAAGAAGCCTGTGAAATCACGCGAGACGATAACCTATAATTATAAGAAGGCGATTAACGCGGGCTTCTAGGGAGGCGACAATTTGTCGATAGTTAATTAACCGTTAGTGAAAATCGTAACTGTTTTCAATAAGTAATAATTGAAATAAATAAATATCTTTGGACAAACCAAAAATCTACCTAACTCCACATATTATCAACCTATTTCAGTCCACTGCTGGACGTAGGCCTCTGCTAATAACTATGCGCACCTATACTACGTGCCCATGAGGAAAGGGAGAAAATTCAACAACGGATTTATGACCAAATTTGAAGTTAAAAATGTTATATGAAGTTTTCTGGATTCAGTCTATTTTAAGAGAAAATTAGATTTTTTCTTGAAGCCCTTTTAAACCGTTACGCTATGATAAACGCATTTTAGGCAACGATTTTGTCACCATGTTGTCTTAGTCTTGTCACACTTAATTGACAGACATCAAATGAAAAAAAGACATTAAAAAGCATTTTTTGCGATAGTTTCATTAATAAAATCCTTTTTTTTGTGTATTAAGGCATTCAAAACATAAAAAAAAACTAAAAAAAAATTTTTTTGCTTCTTTTAGTCTCAGGAATATTATTATGCTGTTAGAATTTTTCCCATTCCTCATTAGCACCTTGTATGCGCAAATATGTCCATTGTGATGACGCTATTCTATCAAGGAATGGTCAGTGACACTTCCATTCCTTAGTCGACTCTTATGACACCCGCGGGAAGATTTGGGGTGACAAATGTATTACTGCCGTCACCATAACTAACCTAACCAGCAATAGATTTGTACATATAGATTATAGATACTTCATTACATAGACAACCACAACCAAGGAAAAGATAACCAAATAATGGCCTCGCCGGGATTCGAACCCGGAACCACTACTAAGCTAGGCTGGCAAGAGTAGGCTGCTTTGAAGAAGTAGTGATAATTTGTTGAGCCAAAAAGAGTAATTTAATTCCAAATTATTAAGTATTTTTTCCCCGTAACAACTCGCTGCTATATTATCAAAAAGTCCTTTTTTTTTTATTATCTAATGTTTTTAAAATAAGTGTAAAATGGAATATAAAAGAACTTTAATACTTACTGGTGTGACTAAGTATGTTATTCAAATTTTACTGTACATAGTATTCTCTCCATGTCCAAATTAAATTTGATAATTAATTTACTGTTTTACTATAAATCTGCATTAATCAAATTACATTAATGATTGTTAATACGCACGTATTAAAACAAATACATTAAAGATTCCATACATTGTACAGCGGCATTTAGGTCAATATCGCACACGGCCGCATATTTTCATATTTATTTTAAAAGGAATTGAATTCCGATAACACAACTTGACCCGCGAATCCTATAATTGATGCTAGAGATTTCGCATTTATCCAGCGTTATCGATAAAACTGTTCGTTTCACTACGTATATCGATACTTGCGCACGCCAACGTAACGTCAAGTACTCTCAGGTTGAGACTCATTGACGCGAACTGCCGGTACGGTGCTTTTAAAATGTCGAGTGATTCGCAGTCATCGTGTTGATGTTGAGATGCAAGTGTGAATTACTTTTCGCTAATAAAGTGAACTTTGATTTTTCAGTTGCATTTTAATTTCGATTGTAGAATTGAGAGTAGGGTTATTTAAATCACAGGTTCTTAACTATTTGAAGGCAGAACTAATCTAAATAGGCAGTTAATGTAATACTTTATCGATACAAAGATTAATAAATCATATTGAATTTTCGATAATAATGAAAAAAATCGGTGGTCATCAATGACAGAAAGTTGTCGAACCTCCGTTTCGCCGATCACATAGTTCTCTTTAACTTTTCTGCCACAGAACTCCAACTAATGCTCCAAGATCTGAGCAATGCAAATCTTCAAGTTGGAATTCAGATGAACCATACCAAGACTCAGGTGATGACCAATAGCACGAAAGGTAGGGTTGAGGTAGATGGGCGTACACTATGTTGACGAGTATATTAACTTGGACCAGCTAGTCTCTTTCAGCAACAGGCAAGACAAAGAAGTCAAACGCCGTGTCAAAAACTACTGGCCAATGAAAGAGCTGATGAAGGGTAATCTTTCATTTTCACATAAGCTAAAACTCATTGACATGTCGCTGCCCCAATATTACAAAGTTCTATGTTGTCATTTTGTCCACTTGAAATTTGAACATTGTCACAATGACACTTACTCCAGATTAAATTATTCCGAAAATGTTACATAGAACCGTGTAATATTGGGGTAGCGATGTGTATGAAGCCTGTTTTAACCTACAGTGTCCAAACATGGTCGCTCACTGAGACTGAGAAGTCCAAATGGAAGATCTGCCAGCGGGCAATGGAGCGCAACATTCTAGGTGGCTTATGATGGTCCCGTTTTATCCAATAATCGCATCATTTTCGCACTTGCATACTTATTAGAACGTGACGGCAACGCCGACAAACGATTAGACGCGGTACCATCATAAGCCTATTAAGTATTAGGAGGACCGATCGCGTTCGCAACACCACACAGCACTCAAAAACCGGCATGAGTGACGTAGGCAAGAAAACTGCTAGACTCAAGTGGGACTGAGCTGGCACCGTTTCCCGTATGCATCTGGATAGTGGGCTAGTGTAGCCAACAAATGCCGCAAAATGGTCGCGGATAAGGCAGACCCAATAGAAGATGACGGGATGGCCTGGATGCCTTTCTAAACAACTGGACGGTGTGTGATTCCTTACACACTCGGGAGTCATGACTGACATGCGAGTGAGTAGGAATCACACACCGTCCAGTTGTTAAGAAAGGCATCCAGTTCATCCCGTCATCTCCTATTGGGTCTGCCTTATCCTCTAACTCCATGGAGTTAGAGGGGAAAAGACTTTAGCCAGCAGTGGGACACAAATATCGGCTGAATTAAAAAAATGTTTTATACATTCAGCAAAAAACAGTAAATCATTTCAATATTTTCGACATAGGATATTGTAACACGATGCCAAAATGAATCGCCGGTATGCTGAAATGTTTATAATAATTTTGAAGTCTTTATATTTTATAGGTATATGTAAAGTTTAAGCCTCTATCCTAAAACATTTTTCATATTGTCGAATCGATGCAATAATTCTTCATCAGTTTTCCCCTTTAATTTAACCCTACATTTTTTAATATCCCTAACGATTTGCCATCACAATACTATATTACACGATCATTTAAGGTGAAATTAGGTTAATACCGATACCGATATCATGGACATCACTAATAAGGATTGATGATACCTTTCCGTAGCAATAATGGGAGGGCTATAATAACGGGACTCCCTATGAGGGACTGACATGATACCTACAATGTACTGTACTATTGTAGAAGTAATTCAACTAATAAAATGGCCTGTCGTGACATGATAAAAACAATTAAAACAAGTGATGTATTTTTTTATCCTAAAATGACACTGTACATCGTTTTTGTCCCACTTTTTGTATTTTTTAAAGACATAATTTTCTGCTCTCCGCAATGGTGAGGAGGCTAAAATGCACGCTTTTTTTAAATTTGCCACATAGAAGTACAGATAACGTGACGTGTATAACGTGATTTACATATATTGATTTATTAGAAAATAAACAAACAACAATTAGGTACCTACATACAAAATTAAATTAAAAAATTGCCAAGCTAATGCGTTGATCGAGGAAGCTGCCAGCCCTTGGGTCTCCCGTGGCGTCTCTGAGTCTCTTCGATAGGTCTTTGAAGAGACAGCTAGGACCCCACAGACCAAGGGTTAATGTCTGATGTAGTTAGGTATGTCGTATGTGCCTCCTGCTCCATAGGCACTTGTTTCACCGCGAGCTGCTAAACTATGAACTATGATACAAAAGATACGCACTCCCGTGTTAATAAAAGAGACACAGCGACACTTGTCCGGAAATGATAGGTGATAGCCGTGTCTCTTTTATTTACACGGAGTACGTATTTTTTGTTCGTGCATATAGCCAATAGTTTATAGCTTACTAGCTAGCGGTGAGAGCAGTGCCTAAGGTACAAGACAAATCGACGTTGATTTTTACACCTGCAAATAAAATTGATTTTAGTTTGTCAGTAAATTTTACGAGACAAAACAATTGCTCATTATACTTAATTGTTGATAATATTTTAACAAAATAATTATGCCACACGATTCCTATGATCAGATAATGGATAAAAAGCTTAAAATATATCCAACTGTCCAATAATACTAGTGGAATAGGTTCCCAAGCTACACTACAATCTAGCACAAAGAAGGAGCATAAATCAACGAACGTTTAGCCTATAGGCTTTTCATAAATAATCAAAAGCTTTTCCATTAATAGGTGCAATTTCAGAAATATACAGGTAGCCTTAGTATAGACGACCGAAATGGTTATTTATTCAACACTGAGCATGACAATGACTAAACCTGAGATTAGATTCTATTTTGGAGACATTATTTCTATTAATACAAACGTAATCCGGAACGGAACAGCTAAATAGCGTTACTTCGGGAATATGGAACTTATATATTATAAGGTCGTGTGGTGACGTCAGTAAGAATACATTTGTCACCACCCCAACTCCTCCTGCGGGTGTCGTAAGAGTCGACTAAGGGATTAAAGTGTCTCTGACCATTATTTGATAAAAGATTGATGATGGGCAGCAGCGTCATCATAGTGGACACATTATTGCGATCGCCAATCCGCGTGCCCAGCATAGCGATTATGGGCATTTACCTCCTAATGCGTCTATACGAATAGTTAATAGGAGAAGCCTACGTCCAGCAGTGGACTAACATAGGCGGATGATGATGAATCGATACGACCCAGGCGCTCTTGATTAAAATTTATTAACGTGCCCCCTGGGAAATTTCCCGGGACTTGTACTCGCAGTATGACAGTAGGCTAATTAAGATCGTAGTTTGTCTTTATAAATAGGTACAGCCATAAGCAATCGAGCATTCCCAACTCAGGGTATACCGCGAAACACGATCGACATATTGCCTTTCTCATGCACTTGTTAGTTAGTATGTAAGTGTGACAAGGTACCCTGGAACTGGTACCGGCTGGAACTTCGTTTTCGAACGTATCTAAGTCATAAGCAGTCCGTGATCACTGTGATCAGCAGAAATCGGATTGTCCGTAATAGCCATGATGACTTGCAAGTCAACTTAGTATCTTTTTTCGAACGGTCAAAACGATCACCCCTATGGAATTTTATATGAAATACACAAAAGTGGCGTCACGTTTGAGTACTGCCAAATGACCTACTCTTTTAAGTTTTTTCATACATCATTTCTTCGTGTATTATGTCGTGCATATTTTGAAATAATTTATTTTAACAACAGTCATCATCCCTATTTCCCAACTTATATGGCTAACTACATACTCTGAAATGGTACATTTTTCCATAGTAATGTTAAGGAAAACCAAGACAGGCACATCTCTAGTGCTGTGCGGTCAAAATAACGTGTGTTCATAATTCATAAGATGTCTTACAGCCACGTGGCAGTCGTTCATTAAAACATTTGCAAACAATATTATAACAATTACAATACCCTTTGCTGATCCACCATCAATCCGGATTTGGGACTCAAAGTGAGCCCAATGTCTGCGAGCGATAGTTTCATTATTCTTGCTTAGTAACTTGGAAAGCTCCTTAATGTATCACACGATTCACACGCAGATGGGCACTTCAAGACCACTTAGAGAGTATGCGGCATCTTTCTGCTTCTGAAAAATTTAGGTTAGGCATTTTTACCCAATTGGATAAGTAATATCTCGTATAAGTTTTTCCCCATGAAAATCAACATTTCATGGGTAAAACCTTATAGTTTTTTCATCATTCGACGGAGACAAGTATATACGGGAAGAACGGTAGAGTATAAGTATACTGACGGTAAGTATGCTTTGCTTCAGTGGAGAGGGCTATGCTAGGAGCCTCTCTGCGTGATCGGATTAAAAATGAGACCATCCGCAGCAGAACCAAAGCAACCGAAATAGCTCGTAGAACCGTTGGCGCGGGAAGGTTCTCGAGTGGCGGCCACGCACCGAAAGGTGTAGCGTGGGTAGGCCCCACACGAGGTGGACTGATGACCTGGTGAAGGTCGCAGGAGTCCGCTGGATGCGGGCGGCGCAGGACCAGTCTTTGTAGCAATTTTTAGGGGAGGCATAATGTTCAGTAGTGGACGTCTTTCGGCTGATATGATGATGATGATGGCAAATAAATAGCTTGATGATAGGAAACCTACGAATGCTTAAAATACAAAGCTGACCCTTTAAAAACAAGAAAAATTAATTGTGTCAATGGATAAACGGACAAAAACATCATCACACGTTTTTCACAGTTGAGATCACCACCCTCTATGAGCCCAGTTCTCCATAAGCTTTCAAATTATGTTTAATCAAATACAAATAATCTAAGTAAACGTGTAAATCTGATTTGTATATATAAACAGATATAATTAAATCGATTTGGATACAATACTTATTTAAACAGTTAAATTCAGTACATTTGCTTGTAACAATAACTAGAACGCTCAAATTAACGTTTACAAGTCGCCGACTTGGTTAGACAAAGACCTATCTAGCTGTAAAGGCATAGTGAGATGAGCTATTGTCCAACTAAGGGCTAAGTTATCAGTGTAAGACAAATAAAGCTTGTTGCTAACTAGAGGCAGGAGAAGTTGAAATGTAATACTGGGATTTGCTTGCGCTTTGAAAACAAAAACAGAGAAACGTTGTAATATGATGATAACATATTATTCTAGAGGAACGGTAGTGGCATAGTCTGCAAGTTATTTTGCATAGGTAAGTAATAGGTATACATTATTCAAACACTTACGCGTTATACTGGTATAGGATGATTGGTGTAGCATTAGATTAGAACGGATAATGCCGCATTTAATTTTATTTAATAAATTTTTCATTGCTTTAATTGTAAATCTCGGTTTAAGATTTTCAGCCACTCAAAAGTTATCTAAACGAGATCGCTAATAAGCAATAAGACCGCCTATTGTTAACTTCTTCTTGTAATCATAATTATTTTACATTGTATTCTGTATTTATCGATATACGTACATATATGTGTATGTACAATCGGTAGTCGATAAACGAGAAGTCCCTATGACAGCTCAAAAATGCTACCAGAATTCCGAGGTCTGATTTACATCATATCAGCCTATCTCAGTCTGCTGGTCGTAGGCCTCTTTTATTAACTATGCGTATAGACGCATTAGGAGGTAAATGCCCGTAATCACCACGCTGGGCAAGCGGATTGGCGATCGCAGTAATGTGTCCACTATGATGGCGCTGCTGCCCATCATCAATCAATCAAGAATGGTCAGTGACATTTCAATCCCTTTGTCACCCTTCGGTGACAAATGTGTTCTTACTACATTCATCACACGGCACCAGAGCAACAAATAGTACATTGTGCATCAAGAGAGATAAGTACGGAATTACTAACGAGAGTGTTAGAAGCCCGACGCCGTTAGGCGAAGGGCTTTTATGACTCGAGTTAGTATTCCGCTTACCGACCGTGATGCATACAATGTTTTTCATCGCACTTGCCGACAAAAAAATAAGTATTATGACATAATATTATTAAATGACGCACTGACATTTCTATTACACCCTAGGGAATTTCACTTTTCTATTATCCCGCTACGCGCGCAAGCAATGGCGCGCTTAGACAGCAAGTGTGATGAAAAAAATATTATTAATGGGTTATTACTAACCAGCAGTTACCCGCGGCTTCGCCCGCGCAATAATATCTTTCAATGCGCTGCATGTTAATATTTTTACATATCATTACTCAATTACTTCAAAGAATACTCCTACGAAGTTTCGGATAAAATAGTCCAACTAATCTTTTTTCGCCATATAAACTTTGGACCCCCATTTCAATTCAACCTCTTAGGAAGTGAACTTTAAAAAATCCTTTCTTAGTGCTCGCCTACACCATAAAAGGAACCTACGTGCCAAATTTGGAGTCTCTAGGACCAGCGGTTTAGGCTGTGCGTTGATTTACATCAGTCAGTTACTCCTTATATATACAGGGTGTTTTTTTTTCGACCGTTCAAATTCTACGTAGTGAATGTATAGGTCATACTGACCAACTTTTACTATGGGGACAAAGTCGAAATCGCGAAAAAAAAAGCAGCTGTTTCATACATTTCGGCCGGCGTAATGCCGCCAATTTGTATGAAACAGCTGATTTTTTTTTCGCGATTTCGACTTTGTCCCCATAGTAAAAGTTGGTGAGTATGACCTACACATTCACTACGTAGAATTTGAACGGTCGAAAAAAAACCACCCTGTATTACTAATAACCGCCCAAACCGGTTATATCCATATAAAAATAACCAGTTTTTCATTCCTTAATTGAAATTCCTATGCCTTCCCCTCTGCAATACCTCAACTTATTAATCCTTCACTGAGTGTACTGACTCCGCCAACTGTACCGCCAGATAACCGTAAGTTATGGGTTGAAACAGCGTGCATGCGAGGATTTGCTGCGGCAATATCGGCTGTAACTTTTCTAGATGTGGCAGATTTTTGGACCATATACATAATTGTTCATTCAAATCGCTCAGGAAAATGTATAACTATAAGACTTACGAAGATCTGTTCTTAGGAACCATGTCATCAATTTTAATAACCAAGGGAACTGCGTTTATAAATATGAAAAAAAAAACCTTTTTCTCTTAAGATTTACACAACAAAGACCTAGTAAAATAAATTTAAGTACCTACACAACACAATAAATGAAAACAATGAATCCCATTTATTTTAGACTTCATATTTCTTAGAGACATTTACTGCTTAAGACCTACACATCTACACAAACGATATCTGTATGGAAATAGTGTAAGTTTGTATTTTCAAAACAACCAGCTTCGATTCCATAGCTGGGTACAGTGTTTTTTTCAAATGTATGAATGCAGTTTTTCTTTTTATCAAAATCGGCGACATGGTTCCTAAGAACAAATCTTCGTATGTCTTATACGAGTAGTTTCAGACTTTCCCATACTGGCCGATTTGAATGAAACACTCTGTATATGAGCATTTCCATTTCAGATACTTTGGATTGTTTCCACTCAGAACCACCACTCCACTGTCAACCTCCGTAGCCTACTTGGTAGTGACCCTGCCTACGAAGCTGGAGGTTCCGGGTTCGAATCCCGGCGAGGGCATTATTTGTGTATTTATTTATCACAAATATTTGTATCGTGTGTAAAAACATCAAAAGGTCCTTTCTAGAAACTTTACATCGATGTAGCTCGTTCATACTTTCAACATTTAGTACTTTCGCCATTGCCTTTTTTTTCAACAGTTGCCATGCTGCTGTTTGGCTAGAAGAGTGCTTTTAATGGATCTTTTTACTCAAAAAACAACAGTGTTTCAAAATGTAAAACACGGCAAGTTTGATTAAAAATGTTGCGTGTACAACTTTAAAGTGGGTTAACCGGATAGCCCCGAGGTGTTTTGTCCGAGAAATATAAGAATATTGGGTTAATTTCCCGCGTTTTTTTGGGAATAAAAAAAATTGCGTTTCATTTAACTTTTCGTGTTCGGTCGCTACGCCAAAGTCTAGTTAGTCGATTGGATTAAGTTGAATTTCGTTGTACCTATATTATTAAAACGCGATTAGAAAGGGATTCGAAAGTATAGAATTATTCATAGTTATATTCAAGTATTCATAGTTAGCCGTGTGGTGACGGCAGTAAGAATACATTTGTCACCACCCCAACTCCTGCGGGTGCCGTAAGAGTCGTCTAAGGGATTGAAGTGTCACTGACCATTATTTGATAAAAGGTTGATGATGGGCAGCACCATCGTTATAGTGGAAAGTGGACACATTACTGCGATCGCCAATCCGTTTGCCCATCGTGGCGATTATGGGCATTTACCTCCTAATGCGTTTATACGCATAGTATAAAATAGTAGAGGCCTACGCCCGGCAGTGGACTATCATAGGCTGGCTGATGATGATGATTCATAGTTGAAGTGCAAATACTTACAGAAAATAGATTAATTGATCACTTACTACATCTTTAAACAACTATTTTATTGGTAAATACCTATTGTGTCATTTGTTGTGTTAACAGTAATTTCGAATCCCTTTCTGATTCCGGTTTGATAATACCTATAGATGTCTATTTTTATATGTAAACAGCCGGTTTCACTGTGTAAGAAGTTCTAGGCTACTACTTACTGAGCTTATGTGGGTGTTAAAACCACGATCGTATTTTTTAGTAATTTGAACTTTTATACATCTTTATTGCTTAGCTAATCACACATCATCGTATCCCGACGAAAGCATTGCGTATTCACGATTATTTGTTCCTTCGTCATAGCTGTGTATATATTCTTCTATTTATTAAAATATCGTCGCCGGGTACCCATGGCACAAGCCTTGAGCTTACCGTGGGACTGGGTCGATTTGTGATGATCCAAGACTTAATATTACGTTATATTTCTTTGTCAGCCTCCATAGCCTAGTTAGTAGTGGCCCTGCCTACGAAGCTGGAGGTTCCAGGATCGAATCCCGGCGAGGGCATTATTTGTGTATTTATTTATCACGATTATTTGTTCCTTGGTCGTGGCTATCTGTGTATTTAAGTATCTATATGTATGTATCTATTATATATATCGTCGCCTAGTCACATCTCAAGCCTTAATTGAGCTTACCGTGAGCCTAGGTCGATTTGTGTAAGATGTCCCAAGAAATTTATTTATTTACTTCTATAGAAATCTAAACTACCTATACCAGTCTCCGTCGAATACCACACTTAGATAGACCAGAATAATTTGACTTGCGATCACACGATGTCCCTATACATACCAAGGTCTAACCTTACGTACTAGTTTCTCTATAGCAATACGAGTATGTAGCCGTCTTAGTAACTAGCAAGTTTAGTTTCAGAGCTACACGTTGCATTATACGCATGCTCTATCCTGATACACACGGGCTTGGAAATGGACAAAATTTTATGTTTATTTTTTTTAAAGCCTATTTGGTGTCCCACTGCTGGGCAAAAGCCTCCCCTCTCTTCCCCCAATCGTCCCTATCTATGGCCAGTTCCTTCCACTTCACGCCGTACGCGTCCATGTCGTCCCGCCATCTCCTCTTTGGTCTGCCTCTGCTGCGTTGGCCATCTTGTGTCTCCCAGTCAGGATTTTAGCCCAATACGTCGGTTGCATTCGGCAGACGTGCCCCGCCCATTCCCACTTGAGGTTGGCGGCCTTCATAGCCACATTTGTTACTCCGGTCTTGGAACACAAGTCGGTATTTCGTATACGGTCTATCCTACTAACACCCAAAATGCTTTATTTAAAAAAAATATACCTTTATAACGATAATAGATTTAATAATGATGAAAACAACATTTGTATTAATATAATGATAAAATATTTGATCTGCTGAAAACAAAATTTAACATCATAATTTTTGTGTAACGAAATCAAATTCTGTGGATAAATTCTAATTTCCTATGAGCGGTCCACAAGACGCATATATATTTTTTCAATTTGCTCCCTTTTTCTACTGCCAAAGCTTGTTGGACAGATTATACCATATCGTTTAAATAGTTAAGTAACTTTGGTAAAACAATTGACGTGTCATTTTTGTTTTGATTAGGTAAGACCTTAATAATTTGTTAGCCTCTGTAGCCTTGTTGATAGTGACCCTGCCTACGAAGCTGGAGGTTCCGGGTTCGAATCCCGGCGAGGCAGAAACAGTATCGAATGCCTTAGCTAAGTTGAGAAATATACCTATGCAAACCTTGTTTTCATCTAAATAATTTGAGATAAGTTTAGTCATTAGTTCTACTGCGTCCCCAGTCGATTTATTTTTCCTAAATCCGAATTGGTGTTCTGAAAAAAATGCTTGTTTTTCAGCGAAATTAACCAAACACTTTCCAAAATTTTTGGGCGTATTTCCTTGTAAAGGTTATATTTTTAATGGTTTTCCATAATTTTCGTGGGTTGTTTTTACTGTTATCTAATTCTTTGGACTCGTATTCGTATTTTAATTTGCGAAGAAGATTATTATGGAAGTTTTTGTAACGGGTTTTGGATTGGTAACATAAAACCCGACGTTTCGGACACTTTACAGTTCGTGGTTACGAGCGACTGATGACCACGAACCGTGTAAAGTGTTCGAAACGTTGGTATGTACTTAAATTTAATTGATATACGAAATATAATCCGTTTAAGTAGTTTTAATCGCGGAAACTGAAGAAAATATTATTCACTGTTGTAATTGTAAAATGGATTAAAATGCGTGCCGATTCATGAACGAACGAAATTTAATGAATATGTAATTAATATTGTGAATATTTATTTATCCGATTATGTATTTTAAAGTTATGTGGAGTTTATTTTACATTTTAATCAAATTAAAATTAAACACAGTAGTTGTAAAATATATCCTTTACTATCGCCACTTATTTTTTCGGACGTGGAATGCTTTCCTTTTGTCTATCAGACAAGCTCAAAGCAAAAACTCATTTAAAAACATGTTGCGTAAGCACTTATTCCTTAATCAGTGTCATAAAGTTTAAATCCAACATCAAACCGACGCTGGATTCTGTTTAGCCCAATGGTTGACTGGTTGAAAATGCCTTAGGGCGTTCGCCAGTTGTACTTTTTTAAATTGTGCAATAAAGTTTAAATAATTAAATAATTACATGTTTGTACATACAGTTTGCTTTTAAAAGACAGGAAACTTTCATTTGCTCTTGCGCGATAAAGAACGTGTAGTTAATTAATGTAACCCGCTATAATTACTTGCGTATTTTTTGCATGCAATTAATTATATTTTATTTTGTATTGTTTAATGGATCCTTGAGTTAACTGCAAAATATGTAGATACATAAGTAAGACCTTGATTGTTTCTATGCTTTTACGAAAATTACTCATACAAACTAAATGAGATCTGTGTGGGTAATTCCGGCATATTTTATTTGTAATATATGACGGAATTTATATACGTCTTATATTGTTGAGTTAGGGGTGAAAATCAGTTGGTAGACGGACTTTCCCGATAGACGGAATTACCCTCATTGACCTTGGTTAACTTTTGTTTCCTATGTGTTTTGTTCTTTGATGATAATACCCCGTTTTTTCAAACTTCAAACCTAAAAATTAAGTACTTTCAAATGTCATATAACTATAGTACCTATACAAGACAAATAAATAGTAGGTATATATTTATATTAGATATGATAATAGTAGATAAACTTGAATTAAGCTTATTATTATTAAAAACACAACTTTAAAGACCACTTCCCCTTTAGGAAGCCTCGTTATAATGACATCGAAAGCAGCCAAATTGAGAACTTTATTATAAAATCCGACCTAAACTAAGTGGCACTTAATTTTTATTATTTATTTATCCTATCTTCTTTGTTCCGCAATAAAATGTTGAGATCCTCGACAGTCAAGAATGCAATAATAAGCGCTTATTGTTGCTGTATTAATGTCACATCATCAGCCTATACAAGTCCACTGCTGGACAAAAACCTCTGCTTATTGTCATTAGGAGGTCATCATCATCATCATCAGCCTATGATTGTCCACTGCTGGACGTAGGCCTCTCCTATTAACTACGCGTATAAACGCATTAGGAGGTAAATGCCCTTAATCGCCACACTGGGCAAGTGGGTTGGCGATCGCAGTAGTGGGCTCATACTTAGAAATCGGCAACTATAGTTGACTCTCACGATACCCATGGGAAGAGTTGGGGTGGTGACAAATGTGTTCTTACTGCCGTCACCACACGGTAAGTAATTGGAAGCTATCAAGAGGCACACTGACAAAATAACTTCATGAAACATGTTGGTAACATGTAAATAATAAAATTAAGATCGGCAAGTGATATCGATCGATAAGACCGTATAATATGAACTAATGTAACCACCCAAATTACGAAATTGAGTTAAGTATACCGTTCAACTGCAAATTTCCTGATCTATCGAACGGTGTATATAAATTCCTATTGATACCCAGAAATAGTACATTACTATAGAGGACGGGAAACGAAGGGTTACAGGCCAAGTAGATATATCTGGCCGAAGGAACTGAGGCCAGATAGGAATACGCGGCCTGTAACCCTGTTTCTCGCCGAGATTTGTATAGTGCTTTTCTCAAACTTGCCATGAAATAAAACTAACTGATTTCGACGAACCATACTACTTATTTCATTTTTAAATAGGTATACCAATAGCACAGTATCGTAAAACATAAAAAAAAAACATTCGCGCCTAACTTCATTTTTTTATCTGTTTGAGGTATTCTTTTACCAGATGGTATAGACATTAGTGCTAAGGTTATTTTTTTTTTGTGTGGCTGAATGTGAAGACCTAGTATCACAATTTGACGTTTCAAAACAAAAGACAGTCTGTTTGCAGTCCTAGGTGTGAAATAAATACATGAAATCTCTTTACATATCATCTTTGCACATGACACCGGATAGATAGTATTTCCGGGTTTAATTTAAAGTATGTAACATGAACATTCCGTAGCAAGTTTGAGAAAAATATGTTAAATTCGGTTTTATAAACGAATCATGTTTAATAAACATTGTTTATACATGGTAAGCATTATTAATCAGTGAAGCACAAAAAGCGCGAATAAGAATTTTGAGCGGAATACGTGTACAAATGGGTACTTCATTTATTTGCCATTAGTAGTTTATTTTCTCCTTGCTATTGTGTCAGACGATTCAAAAATGCAATTATTAATAGGCTTGAATAAAGAATTATTTGACTTTGACTTTTGCCCTAGGTAAACGACGGGTTTCCCGCCAAAATTCTATATGCTGTCCTTCTTAACAATGACTTTCGAGTAGGCTTATTTTACGAAGCAAAATCTGAATGTCAAGAAAGGACATGAATTTCTTGTTATATTCGCTTTCATTATTTGAACAGCCCGCCCGTGTATCCTAAGCGCAGAAGGTTCCGCACATGTTAATTATGCATACAGCAAGCGCGTACGGAGCAAACTTAGTAATAACCTTAGGTAGCACTGTACACACATATGATGGCTGTGAACTGTCTTTTCAGATTTTGAAATGAAGCGTAGGTATCATGTTATGTAATACAAGGAATATAAAATTTTACTAGTCGAGACAAGACAACGTTTCCGAGTTTGCCATTGAGTTACGGATACTGAGAGCAGAAATGTATAATGGTAATCGTGGTAATAATAATAATAGTAATAGTACACTATCCCACAGCCAGGGCACTTTTGTGGTACAGTTTCCGCGAAAACTATCACGCGTGTAGATTTGTTCTTTAATCATAGTCATTTCAATTCTATGTAGTATAATAGTTAATTATGGTGTCGCCACTCGTTTCGAATTTTAGGTTTTTCGCACTTGTAGCGAAATGTACTAACTTATGCATGATTGTTCACAAATATGAACTTTGTTATTACTTGCTTTGATATTAATGATATTTAAATGAATCCAAGAATACGAATGCAAAGTTTAAATTCCATAACCATTGATTTTAAATCTAAGAATATTAGGACGATAATGTATTCCATAATACTTGGGTCTCTGTTGTTCTAATAAAGGGAATTTTAACGACATTGCTAAGTAGTTAACGAAGTCTCAAAGTCAGAAAGTTTCAGAAGAATATATATGCAAAACGAAGTACAGAAAATAAACTGTTTTTGTATTAAAATGTAGACTTTATAATTAATTAAAGTTTGTGATCTCTCTAAGGCAAGTTTATAATGAAACAAAATAACTTACATATTACCTTATGTAACAAAAACATTATTTTTTTAGTTCTACCCCCATATTCATATACATCTCCGATGCTGCCCATCATCAATCTTTTATCAAATAGTGGTCAGTGACACTTTAATCCCTTAGTCGACTCTTACGACACCAGCAGGAGGAGTTGGGTGGCGAAAAATGTATTCTTACGTTTCAAAACTGTACAGCTTATAAGTAAATTCATATAAAGCACGCTTCACTGATAGCAGCCTTATTATATCTTATGCCCAAAAAACTAGCAGAGTCAGAAATCTTAGCCATCAATCTAGCAGCCTTGGGGTGCAAACTAGGGCAAAGTTAACCGCGTCATAAACAACGGTAACACACTTAATCTCTTTCATGCCGGTTAGGGCTAAATTAATAACTAGCCGTACCGATAGTAGTGTAATGTAGGATTCACACCGTACAGTTAGAATCAGTGCCACGTAAAGTAAACGACACAACTTGGGTTCGTTTTTTAACCCACTTCAAATAAAGGAGCAGGTTCGCAATTCGACTGTTTGTTTATGTTGTACGTATTTAAAGGTGCATTCAGACCAAATCAAATCATTTATTCGTTAAGTATAGGTACAAAATGATGGTAACAAACGTGCATTTGTTATTCTAACCCCCTACTCTACGAAATTCGATCGTTACACTAAACGTGGTTCGTTGATTTCGTAGAGTGGGGGATAGAATAGCGAATACTCGTTTGGTCTGAATGCACCTTTACCCGATATCTCCGAGAATCGTTAACCGATTTTAATTTTTTTTTGATCGAACGTGTATAACCCCGATATGGTCCCGTTGGCACCGAATTGGGGTCTGATGATGGGATCTTGGAGAAATCGAGGGATCTCTTCAAACGTTATAGGTAGTACATGGATGGCGCTTTTGGTAAATTTCATTCATAAAATTTACAAGAATTTGCATTCAGAAAGTAGAATTTGAGGAAACAAACCACCTTAGATTTTTTAACAATGCAGAAAGCCACCGAACTAAATACGATGAAGCTTTGTCAGATTGTCAAAAAATAGTAATTGGTCGCTTTCCGTAAAACTATGGTCAAATATAGTTGTAAAATTTGATTGGCTCTGCGCCGCGCTGCGGTTCCAGTCGCTCGTTGTGAATCCTACTTAAATCAGCTATCCGGACATAATGGCAGCTATTATCCGGATAAACACAGCGGAAACGCACCGGTTATTATGTAGGAATGGGAGCCAATTCTAACTTTGTAGCCGTGGATTTGTTTCCTATATTTATATCGAGGAAAGTGGCGTAATGAAGAGAGCAGTTGCTGGCCACAGGCTGAATAGATAAATTTATATCAGCCTCCGTAGCCTAGTTGGTTAGTAACCCTACGAGCTGGAGGTTCGGGGTTCGAATCTCGGCGAAGGCATTATTTGTGTACTTACTTATTAGCGAGCCCTATTTAGTACCCCACAGCCGGAGCACTTTTGTGGTAAACTTTACGGGAAAACTATCACGCGTATAGATTTGGTCTTTTAACATAGTATTTTAAATTCAATACTACAATCTAAATTGTGATAGGACCGAATTCAACCATAACTTCCGGTTAGAATTACCTACGCAAGATCTGATAAATCCAACTTAGCATTTCTTTCAGTGCAATGCAATATCAAGTTATTGAAACTCCATAAACAAAGGTTGAATTGGTCAACCGAGAGAAGGTTGTAGGGCACACAGTTCTTTGTAAACTGATTAGGTACTTACGTACTTCAATATGCACTGTTCTTTGATGATTTCTTTGCACTGAGGTAATTTGTCTGAATAAAGCATTCGTACTAAGTCAGTGGTCTCACCGCGAGCTACTAAGCTATGAACTATCGGTACTATCTATGAAACACGAACAAAAGATACACACTCCCGTGTAAATAAAAGAGACACGGCGATACTCTTAGAGGGCACAATTTTTTTGCTTCTGGAGCGATTATCTCTGAAAATATTGACTTTAGAAGAAAACTTTCTTTTAGGACCCTTATTCTTTCACCATCCTAACTCCTCCTGCGGGTGTCGTAAGAGTCGACTAAGAGATTGAAGTGACTATTCTACATCTACAAGATTGATGATAGGCAGCAGCGTCATCATAGTGGACACATTACTGCGATCGTCAATCCGCTTGCCCAGCGTGGCGATTATGAGCATTTACCTCCTAATGCGTCTATACGCCTAGTTAATAGGAGAGGCCTACGTCCAGCAGTGGACTAAAATAGGCTGATGATGATGATGATTCTTTTTAAGAGACTTATTCAATGATACCTCGCTCTATAGGATTACATCAAATAAAGAAAATCATCCCCACACAAACGAACAGACGGACAGACGGACATGGCGAAACTATAAGGGTTCCATTTTTGCTATTTTTGCTACGGAACATTTTAATAACTATGCGGTAAGTTTTAGCCATGTTTGTTATTGTCTGTTTTTTTATTTTTTTAAATAGTTTGTTGTAATCGTTCCATCTGAAACTAAGTTAATATTGCTCTCACTTTAAGTAAAATAATAGCGTAACTTTGATTTCTGTGTTTTTTTCTTGGATTTGTCTATGGCCACGAAAAACAGTTACATATTTTCTTTATAAATAAATGAAGGGTCCACGGAAAAAACATGTCCAAAGCTTAAAAAATTCGGGTTAAATTTGCACCTTATTCTGTTAAAATTGAGCTGGTTTTTCCTTCTGTAATTTGAATTGACTAGACATGTTCTTTCCCCTTCAAATAGCTTAAGTCTTTAGAAGCTTCTTAATGTTTCCTTTAAGTTTTTATAATAATAAACATTGAAGGTAAACGTATTTATTAACCGACTTCAAAATGGAGATTTACAATTCGACGAAATCTTTTCCTTAAATAGGCTTATCTTCTAAGGCAATTTTATCGCTTTTATTCTCATCTGTTTATTATTATCCTCCTCGTATTGTATAATAATATTCGCAACGATAATTAATTAATTTTATTGTTATCAGTTATCACCGGCATTCTCTAGATACGCAAAATGAACATTTTCAACAACGGGTTTTACTTCTTCATAGGGTTGTCATAATTTTATACTAAGATAATTGATAATTTCCAAAACAAATAATAAAGATTAAGGTCAAGGTGGGTAAGTCTGGCATATTTTATTTGTAAGGAAAATTCGTCATTGCGTCTCAAATTATTGAGTTAGGGGTGGAAATCAGTTGGTAGACGGACTTTCCTGATAGACGGTCTTACGTATGATAGAAATGGGCAGGGCATGTTGCCAGCAAGAGTGACGGCAGGTGGACTAAAGTTCTCAAGGATTGGTGCCCTATTTCGGATGAAAGAGCCCCTGGGCGTCCGTTGGCCCGTAGGGTCGATGACATTCCTAAGATTGCGGGACACTTCTGCGTTAGATTGGTTCAGGACCGAGATGAGTGGCGTACTAGAAGAGAGGCCTATGCTCAGCAGTGGGCGATGAATGGCTGAAATGATAATGATGATGATGATGATAGAAATAAATTGAGGCAATATTTTGCTTAACACATTAATACATTATGTATAGTATTAGTCACGCACTTATCAGTTTCATTCCGTCACATAGAGAGCACTGAACTCAGTGAAGTAGGTAACAATTTCAACAAGTTTTAAGGAAATTATAAATGAACAATGAATTTACCTAAAACAAGTAGCATCCAATTTCTGGCGTTGCATGTCGTATTAATCAAACTTTTTTTAAGTAACTATAATTTTATTTAGCAAAGTTCAAAACGTATTATAACGTTTAATATACATTTTCATTATTAAAACATCCACGGTGACATAGTGCAATTTCAGCATAATTCCGTGTTGTTAAAGCAGAAGGTATTCCATACGGAAAACCGAACCGTGACAGCCCTAATACGTGTCTAGCATAACTAGGAAACTTACAACACCACTGATCGTGGATTCCTGGTTAGTTTTAATTCAGGGTTGACACGCAAATACGACCCAGACACGTTTGCCGTGTATTCCAAAGTCACCAATATACTATGACCTCGAAATATGTATTAACTATGTTATTAGAAGGATCTTGGATATACTGGCTTTTAATAAGTTAGATATCTGTTTTAAGGGAATAACGTTCTGCAAATGGATTTATACCACGTTGGATGTGGGTAGAGTTTTTACTGCAGTAACAATGTATACCTGGGTCGCGTTTTATAGTTACAATTTACAATTTTGCTGTTTGCCTCTCACTCTAGCCAATACATGCGTGCGTTAAGGTGCATTCAGGCCAAACGAACATTCGCTATTCTGACAACGCACTCTACGATCGTTACACAAAACCTGATTGGTTGATTTCGTAGAGCGGGGGATAGAACAGCGAATGCTCGTTTGGTCTGAATGCACCTTAAAAGAGGCAAAGAGCGAAATTGTAAAATGTAACTTTATAAAACGCGACCCTAACTATACGTACATACACGAGTTTTATACTGGTAGGTGTGGCTTGTAAAGTTTTGGTATAGCAAGTTAGATAATGAACTACATGCCGTCCGTTGTGTTCAAAGGCTAACGTAACAATTTTTTTTATATTGACACAACAAAGTGGCTCCACTCCACCTGATCGTAGGTCGAGTGAAAAAAAAGTAGAGCCCAAATCGCGGCGGCAACGAACAGGAGACTAGCAGTAACCTGTCAGTTGCCACCGCCTTGCTGGCCCGCTAGATGCTTCTTCACGCTTCGTTTAAAGGGGTTTTGTAAAAAACTTATAGGTATGCGGAAACACATGTGCCGGTAAAGAATCCCACTTTTTAATAGTCCGGATATGAAGGAATTGCCGAATTTCTTAGTACGTGTGGGAATATTTTCCACGATGAAGGAGTGACACCGCAAACCGGCACGTGTGGTTCCTCTTTATTGCGGAAGTACTTAACTGGCTTGTTTCCAGTACTGAATTAGCTATATTAGATTGTTGGTAAAAGCTGGCTGATATCATAAACAAACTGAACACGGAAGCTAGTTTAATAATGATAACTGTATTTACAGTTCCGCGGAACCCTAAAAGCTTAATAACAAACACCCGGCCAATTCGGTTAGCGGCAAAATTATGTCATTAATGATTCAGGTCCCGCGGCACACGTGGCGTTCCTATTATTGTAGCTTCATTCGACCGAAATGGAACTGCCCAATAAACCTAGACTTTGATCTGATAAATAACAAAGGGAACTTTGAAATCTACTCTGTATTCAAACCCGAAATAGTAGAATTGGGAACTTTGCTTTGTCATGACAACTTTGACAATAAACGGCGTGGTGTAAAACGTTAAGGATGCGGCTGCACTGACGCGGAGCGGAGCGAAGCTGTGCAAAATTTACCAATTATATTCTTAAAATTCAAAATTCGACACACTGTGATGCGGTGTCATTGGCCGAGCTCCCACAGCTCCGCTCCGCTCCGCGTCAGTAGAGCCTCACCCTAGGCATTTCGCGGTGTACTGTAGGGAGATAATAGTCCAATGCATAAATAGGCATGATGACTGGCAAGTCAAATCAGCATCTTTTTTCGAACTGTCAAAACGATCACCTCTCACTCACCACTATGGAATTTTATATGAAATACTCAAAAGTGACGTCACGTTTGAGTACTGCCAAATGACCTACTCTTTTAAGTTCTTTTCAATTTATTAAATAGAAGTTCTGTACAAAAATTACTGCAATCTACATCTTAGTAATAATTTCTTCGTATATTATGTCGTGCATAATGCTAAATAATTTATTTTAACTACTGTCATCATCCCTATTGTTTGTCGTCGTTGCCGTCACGTTCTAACAAGTGTGCAAGTGCAAAAGTGACGCGTAGCACGATAACGTCTGAACATAATAATAAGCCATCTGGACAAGCGACATGTGCGGGACAATGGAATGGCGACAAAAATACAGCCAACTGCTACGGCCCCTTCTGTCACCACCGTCACCAAATATATCGGGTGCTAACATAATTCTGAGCAGGCTTATGGTCATGGCGTTAGTAGAGTGCTAACAACGCGACAAATAAATACATAGAAAATAATATAACTATGGGCAGGAGGGTAGAATCACCCAAACAATAAACACAGGCTCCGTATATTTTAATATTTTTTTCTGAAGAAAAAGTGGATTAAGTGACGTAATTCGAGCTCACATGTGTGTAATTCTACCGTTTCGCTATTGACAAATGTTTTTCTATTGAAATATGGCATTTTCGGATCTTTAATAGTGAGTGAACACGGCAGTTTGTTTATGTTCGACGTCCGATACTAAATGGCTGACCGTTGTTTCGGCGGTGTAGCGGTGTTCGAAGTGGAGTGTGTGCGCTGTGTTGCAGGGTCAGTGTTGGTGTACTAGTTTAAATTAAGACAGATTTAATTAATTAACACTTTTTTATAACACTAGCGCACACCGCCATCTACACCATATCGGAGGAACTATCTGACCAAGTTGTCAACTTGAATAATCTGGCGCAGGAGCACAATAGAGCGCCATCTGGGCTAATCGAGAAGAACCTTTAAGCACCTGGCTGTGGCTCTTCGAGCTAGATACGCGGACAGCTGCCAGGAGTTGACTACGATCGATCTCTGAAGTAGCGTATCTATTCGGAAGAGGGCGCGGCTTCCGAACTCATTAGAAAATTATAGAATTATTTGAGCTTTATTAAATTTTAATTTTAATGTAATTTATGTTTCACATGGTATTTGTATTTTTTTATGAAATTTACTATTTAAAATTAGATTCAATATTTTTTTTTTGTTTAAAAAAAATGTTTTTTTTTTTTTTTTGTCTGTGATAAACTTTATTCTATTTATTTTGTGATTTATTATTTTTACTCTTATTTATGAATTTAATGAAATGTTGTGCCTACCTGCGGCATAATTATTACTCTAAAGTAAATTGCTAGAATTATTATTGTTCTTAATTATTATCCATTTGTTTTTGACATTTTACATTTTATTCGATTTTTATTAATTTATGTTTTACATGGTATTTGCATTTTTTATTGAAATTTAATATTTTAATCGTTAGGTAACAATTATTTTTATTTGTTTTTAATTAATATAATTGTATTTTTTTTGGTCTGTGATATATTTTATTGTTTTTTTTTGTGATTAATTATTTTTAATCTAATTTATGAATTTTATGAAATTTTGTGTGTACCTGTGGCATAATTATTACTGTAAAGTAAATTGCTAGAATTATTTTCGATTTTAAATATTAACCATTTGATTTTGACATTTTTTTTTATTCTTAAGACTATAGACATTGTCTTTAATAATGAATAACGACCATTCTCTGTTGTCTACTTGCCCCCATTGTTCTAATTCATCTCGCACCTTTACCGCACGCGGACTCAAGGTGCACATAGGACGTATGCACAAAAATGTGCTCCGAACTGTATCACCTGCCCCCTTGCAACCCGATGTGCCACGGCAGGCAGACACGAATAACCGCGCTGGCCCGGCTTTGATCGATCTGGCCCACCTTCGACAATCGGTGAGAGTATTGCGGCATATCCCTAAGGGAGCACGGAACCTGGCGGCTGGACGACTGGCTGACGTCATCGATAGATGCATCGTTACCAATGACGCAACCTCGTGGATGGCGTTGCTATCTTTTGCATTTTCCGCATTTAAGGCGCCGGAACCGACGGGGTCTGGTAATCTTACGGCTAAAGTAAAGCGCAACATCGACTTAGCGAGTGGTTTCATGGGTTGCGCGCAGCAGGAGTCGGCGTCTTCGAGAGCACCCTCAGTACTTAAGACCATACAGTCCAAAGTGTTTGAGGGTGATCTCAGGGGTGCCGTCCGGTTACTTATGTCAGATGACACTATTGCACCGTCAGGCCCCGAAACCCTAGCAACTTTGGAGTCCAAGCACCCACCCCCATCTCGACCTCTTGTGCTTCCACTTGAACCGGACAGATCTATTGCAGCTCTCGAGGTCGAGGTAGAGGATGTTGTTCGTGGAATCAGTTCCTTCTACAACGGTTCTGCGGCCGGACTGGACGGAATTCGTCCGGCAGTTTTAAAGGAGCTTACTTCTCCCTCCGCAGGTGATAGTGGTTTTCGTTTACTCGAGAGCTTAACAAAATTATGTAACTTTTTACTGAGCGGTCAAGTTAATGTTGATGTGTGTCCCTTTATTTATGGAGCGTCACTTTGCGCTTTAGTGAAAAAGGACGGTGGAGTCCGGCCGATAGCTGTTGGTAGCACTTTTCGCCGGTTGGTCGCCAAGCTGGGGTGTTTTGCAGTGAGGGAGCAAATGTCTGCTTTCCTACAGCCTCATCAGCTGGGGTTTGCCACTAAGCTTGGATGCGAAGCGGCCATCCACGCAACGCGAGCTTTTGCTCTGAATCCGGGGAACTCTGACTGCGTGATTGTTAAACTTGACATCAAAAACGCTTTTAATTCAATTGAGCGTGACGTGCTTTTGAGCGAGGTCAAAGACAAGGTACCTTCCCTCTACCCTTTCCTCTTCCAAGTTTATTCATCTTCTACTAACCTTTTCTACAATAAATCTTTAATTCTGTCTCAGGTCGGTGCGCAGCAGGGCGATCCGCTCGGCCCGCTCGCCTTCAGTCTCGCAATTCACAAGGTTATTTCAGAGCTGAAGTCACCTTTGAATGTTTGGTACCTCGACGATGGTACCCTTGGGGGGAAGCCTGAAGTAGTGGAGCGAGATCTGTTGACCCTCCTGCCCCAGTTACAACAGCTGGGGTTGGAAGTTAATGCAGCGAAGTGCGAGTTCTTTCCCTGTAGCCCCGACTCTTCCTGTTCCTTCTCTTCTTTTGGTGCCTTGTTACCTGGCCTGGTACATTTGTCAACGTCCTCTTTCAGCCTCTTGGGGGCACCAATTTTCCCAGAAGCTATTCCTGAGGCCTTCGAGGAACGCAGGCAACTGCTATTGCTAGCTAGAGATAGGCTTCGGGATCTGCCAGCCCATGTAGCACTCATCCTTCTGCGCTTTTGTTTCGCGGTCCCGAAACTTACCTATTTTTTACGTACCGTTCCTGCGTGGCTCTACCCCGGAGATATAGACTCTTTTGACTCGGTCCTGAAGGAGTCAATAGAGTCCCTGTTAAATGTGTCTCTCGACACGGGGCAGTGGGTCCAAGCTTCACTCCCAGTTCGTGATGGTGGTTTGGGAATAAGGCGTGTACGGGATGTGTGCCTGCCAGCCTTCTTGGCGTCTGCCAGCGGAGTCGCGGAACTAGTCGCCCATATCTTCGCGATGGACGGCGGCAAGGCAACCATCCCGTACGCGTCCGAAGCTCAGGCTGCGTGGTCTGCTGTAAACCCCGGCTCAGCGCTTCCCGATAAGCCAGAACATCAGCGGTCATGGGATGATGTGGGGGTGAGGCGTGTGGTTGACGGTCTTTTGGAGGGTACTGGGGGTGTGGAGAGGGCGCGTCTAATGGCCGTGTCGAAGCCCGAATCGGGAGCGTGGTTACAGGCGCTTCCCTGTCCAAATATGGGTACTCTCCTTGATGACAACTCTTTGCGGGTGGCTGTTGCTCTCCGCCTGGGCTGCGATGTTTGCGAACCACATTTATGCATCTGCGGTGCCATGGTTGAGAGTAATGGCCTCCATGCTCTGAGTTGTTGTCGGTGTGCTGGGAGATTCCCTCGTCACCACGCTCTTAATGACATCATCCGGAGGGCGCTGGTGTCAGCTAATGTCCCCTGTTTGCTGGAGCCCCCTGGTCTCAGTCGGACGGACGGCAAGAGACCTGATGGTGTGACTTTGGTGCCTTGGCAGCGAGGTAAGTGCCTCCTCTGGGACGCAACTTGCGTAAGCACTTTTGCAGCCTCGCACTTGAGTCGCACCACTAGAGTTGCAGCAGCAGCTGCAGAGGCGGCAGCTGCCAGAAAGAGGGACAAGTACTCGGTGCTAGATAATTATGTTTTTGTCCCGTTTGCTGTGGAGACGTCTGGTTGTTGGGGGTCAGAAGCTAAGGTTTTTGTCGCGGACATTGGGCGGCGTTTACAACAGAGAGGTCTTGACCCTCGCGCCGGGACATTCCTGGTACAAAAATTGTCAATCGCGATTCAGCGTGGCAATGCCGCGAGCGTGATGGGCACTTTTGCGCCAGGGATGACACGGGGCGGGTTATTTGACTAGAACTTTTGGTATGTTTTGTTTGTGACTTAAAATGTATGTTCACGGAAATAGATAATTTTCATATAACTATAAGTCAGAATATTTTTTAAGAATACACAAATAAATGTATCAAGACTTTCTGGGAGACCGTCTAGTCTAATTCTAAGTCTCATTAATCTTAATTATTCAAAAAATTTGCTCTCAAAATAGCAGCGAATGCAACTGCATTCACTGAACTTCAGGTAACTGCAATGCGGCCTACGGTACAATGTGATTCTTTTACAATCCGAAGATAGAATTTCCACCTGCCACATTTTTCTTTTGCAGTCCCGGAAGTGAGATATTACGTTCGAGACGGTTGCGGCGGGAAATATTAATAAAATACAAAAGTAAGTAATACTGCGGGGTTTAGGAGATTGCGCCATATATCTTATAGCTTCAAACGAACAATTCTTGTAAATATCTGATCTTACCCCTTTGAATGAGGATTTAGGGATCTTGGAATACAGCGCTGTGTGCTGCGTAGATGCTCGAGCGGGCGAACGCAAACTTATGCGAGTAGCTTGTGCGGGGTTCAAACGAACAATTCTTGTAAATATCTGATCTTACCCCTTTGAATGAGGGGTTCGGGATCTTGGAATACAGCGCTGTGTGTGCTGCGTAGATGCTCGAGCGGGCGAACGCAAACTTATGCGAGTAGCTTGTGCGGGGTTCAATTCTTCAATTCTTGTAAATATTCTGATCTTACCCCTTTGAATGAGGGTTTAGTGATCTTGGAATACATCTGTGTGCTGCGTAGATGCTGGAGCGGGGCGAACAGCGGGGCGAACGTAAACTTATGCGAGTAGCTTGAGTGTAAATCAGAGACGGGCAAACAATTTATTATTAATTAAAGTTTTTAAATGACGAATGATTTATTCGTTATTTTCATTCGAATAAATCTACGAAAACAATATTTTGTCTGTTGCATTCTTTTAAATCAAACAACATGAACCATAATATTTAACATAAATCGTGAATACTGTAATTTGTTCTAATCTAAGTTCTAACACACTAAAGAATGTTAAGGGTTAAGGGGTAAAAGATAAACCCAGTTAGTAAGTATAATTAGCGGGACAATGGGTTAGTCATACACAAAGTAACTTTCTATTCGCCTAGAAAGAGACAGATATATTTATTAGCGAGAAAACCGTATTTTCTTATCAATTGCTTGCTTCTGAGCGAATCTTTCAAAGCATAATTTAAACTTGTCAGAGTTGTCAGTTCCCATTTGATTGCAGTGGAAAGCATACAAAAAATTTTACCGCGTCGTGATATTTCTCATTGAAAATATGAGTGAATCAAGTGATGATGAGGAGTACGTGGGTTCCCAAAGTGTTAGTAATAACTCATCGAATCCAATGGTTATTGGGTAGTTTTAAAAATCTGACCATACTCATAGGGGCAGACAGACTGCAGAAAGTGACTTTGTTTTAGTAATTATTCGTGAAAATTCATTCGACGATTAAATTATCCGCGAATAAATTATTCCACGAATAATTTATTCGATTAAGAATAATCATCCGACAATTTCATTCGTCATCCGCGATGATTTTTTTAATTATTATTCGTTATTCGTCATTCGAATAAATTTTGTGAGTGTAATCATGCCTTTCAAATCTCTTGGACCGTCGACGCACAGCTGCACGCCCTCTGGACGCGCCACTCGACGCTGGCCACTCAGATCAAAGGTGCATTCAGACCAAACGAGCATTCGCTATTCTATCCCCCACTCTACAAGATCAACGAATCACGTTGTGTGTAACGATCGAATTTCTTAGAGTAAGGGGTTAGAAAAGAGAATGCTCGTTTGGTCTGAATGCACCTTAACTATTCGTTACTGTCTTGAATTTGGGGTATACAATCGATTTAGCTTGAAATTTGGAATATTTTAGACGTTATAGAAATAACAAGGTATTTTATACAATGCTAGCTTAGCTTTTAGCTTTTTTCTGTACGGAATTAATAAGTCTGTTTTCTCAATCATGCAACGAAATATTGATGTTATAATGAGAGGGTTCTCATTACTGGGATAAAAAGTTTCTTATATTTTTCTCCGGATTTGAAACTGCCTCCATATCAAATTTCACTTCTTCTTCAGCGTGACGACGACTAGCCTCTTCTTTTATTGCGCCGACGTTATAAAATAAAATTCACCTGCAACTCCTAAATGTATGCCTTTATATTATGTCAGTAAGTGTGTATTTTGCCGTGTGGTGACGGCAATGACAATACATATATTATGTCACCACCCCAACTCTTCCTGCGGGTGTCGTAAGAGTCGACTAAGGGATTGAAGTGTCACTGACCATTTTTAATTTGATAATAGATTGATGATGGGCATCAGTCATCATAGTCAGCCTCCGTAGCCTAGTTGGTAGTGACCCTGCCTACGAAGCTGGAGGTTCCGGGTTCGAATCCTGGCGAGGGCATTATTTGTGTATTTATTTATCGCAAATATTTGTTCCTTGGTCGTGGCTGTCTATTTATTTAAGTATTTATATGTATCTATCTATTATATATATCGTCGCTTGGTACCCACATCACAAGCCTTAATTGAGCTTACCGTGGGACTAGGTCGATTTGTGTAAGATGTCCCAAGATATTTATTTTATTTTATTTATAGTGGACACATTACTGCGATCGCCAATCCACTTGCCCAGCGTGGCGATTATGGGCATTTACCTCCTAATGCGTCTGTAGCTGTACGCATAGTTAATAGGAGAGGCCTACGTCCAGCAGTGGACTATCATAGGCTGATGATGTGTGATGTGTATTAACGTAAGCCATGTGTAGATAAGATACCTCAACATACTGGTGGCCCCCTTTGTCCCCGCCTTTGAAGATATCTGCGTCCCTCTAGGGGTACCACATTCTTTGAAAACTCCTGTACTACCAATACCAGTGGCGTGCACTCCATATAGGCAAATAGGCACAGCCTACCCTAGCAGAATACCATAATACACACATGTGTAATAATAAGGATGGTAAAGATTATCTCAAGAAAGAAAACAGCAGGCTTTGCGCTTTATAACTAAAGCAACAAGATAAATCGTTACTCTCTCACTACAAACTGCCATGAAGAGATGTGTCAACTGAGTTTGTCAAACCGGTTCAAATCGAGTTAGGCCTAACTCGGTATTCTCGTGGTGGCGGAGTGGAACGGAATCAACCGAACGAATCTATTGAACCCGATCGAAATTCCCAATTCCCAATGACGTACGAAAGTGCACCTGTGTAAACTCATCTCGCAGTTCATCTCACCGATAGTTGAACTGTTGGTATGAGAATGGAAATTAACCTGGTCGGCAAATCTATTAAAACTCCAATAAACCTGAGCTGACTTTGGATACCTTACACGGTTATCTTAAATTTGCATTTAAATAAAAAGGTTTACATACAAACTAGAGGTGTGCGCCGGCACAGAAATCGCCGGGGGCGGCGCGCCGCAAAATTTTGCCGGCGTGGCGGCGCCACGCCGGCGTCAAGGTCGTATTATTACCCCATACGTTCGTATATAAGGATGAGAAGGTATTAAACACCTAGATATAGTTTAGGGCAAGTTTATTATTTTAAAAATAAACACATAAAAAAATTATAAGATTTCATTTTATGCGACAATTGTTATAATTATCGTGTACGAAAATTATTTTATTAACTCGCAATGGATCGAGTCGTCACATCTATAGATTCCCAATTGTACAGATTCCTAATACTACAGATAAGAGGTAATAACTACAGATATTGTCAGTCCCAATAATACGGATTCCGAATGCTACAAATACCCAACACTACAGATTCCCAATACTACACGTCCCAAACTACTACGAATTCCAACAGGTACTCCAGATTTCAAATACTACAGGTACCTTACCCAGCTTTACAACCTCTTTATCGTACCATCATCGCCCATACTGCTAATCATACATCAAAAAAATAATCACACAATTTTTTTTTTTTTTTTCATTTAAAATCTATTTTTGTATCGCGCATGTCGGTATGTTTTGCTTTGTTTGACGTTATTATTTATTACAAGCCTACAAAAACTGCAAAAATAGCCAAATTTTGAATGCGTTTTAATGTACTGATAAAAAATATTTCGTATACTGTCCAAAAAGAGGAAACATACCGAGATATATGAGAAGTGAGAAGTATCTTTCTTAAAATGCTTATGATAAAAATTTTGCTACAATTTGGTCTATTTTTGGAGGAGGAAACAGGGGACATAAAAACCTTGTTTTCGCCAATTTTACTTAGGTATTATCAGGCAAAGCTGCAGTTATCTATTTCTAAGCCGTGCAAAGCGACAGCAAATTTTTCAAAAGCCAATTTTTTAGCTTACATCTTCTTTTTTCCTCTAAAAATATCTTATTCAAGAAGCACAAAATCATCCATGGCAAACGCTTAAATTAATAGAATCAGTTAATAGACAGTCATTAACATAAACCTATGGTGGCCTAACGTAGATAATGAAAAACATCCACCATCATCATCAGCCTATCGCAGTCCACTGCTGGACATAGGTCTCCCCAATTTCACGCCACCGTTTTCGTTCATTGGCTGCTCGCATCCAGCTCCTGCCGGCCATCCTACGCAAATCGTCGCTCCACCTTGCCTGAGGGCGTCTATCACTACGCTTGCCGAAACGCGGTCTCCACTCAAGAACTCGTTTACCCCAATATTTGTCGGGTTTACGGCTAATACGGCCAGCCCACAGCCACTTCAGCTTGCTAACACGGTGGGCTATGTCGATCACTTTGGTTCTCTATCGGATAACCTCATTTCTGATTCAACCCGACCTGATTCGGCCCGTCAAGAGACGCCGAGCATAGCCCTTTCCATAGTTAGCTGAGCGACCTTGAACTTGTGGACCAGCCGTACCGTCAGTGTCCACGTTTCGTCTCCGTACGTCACAACGGGTGGAACGCACGTATTGAAGTGTTTTGTCTTCAGACACTGTGGGATCGACGATGTGAAGAATACAATATAATGGGATTCTGTAAAAGAAATCTGTAAAATTGGGAACAATTCTACTCTAGTAGTGTGTTTTTTTCGTAGGTACACGTATCAATCTCCTTTAGGCCTGAAAATCTGTAATCCAGAAGTGGCATTTCGGTCAGAGGGAACAGCTTGTCGATATTCGCAAGCATATTGTTGTTTAATGCCAATATGATCAGCGTGGCGCGTAATTTAAATGATTTTATTCCGCAAAATTTTTGTCGCGGCGTGGATTTTGAAAACGTCGGCGGCGGCGGCGGCGTGGGTCCCGCGGCGCGGCGGCGCCGCGCCGGCGTGTCGCACACCTCTAATACAAACATCTTAACTTATGGAAGTCTCCGACGGCAATGTATTATATTAATAGCAGTTTGGGTACGCATTTATACCTTAGCCCTACAATGCATACTGGCCCATATATGTCACAACCAGAATATAGGTGGTTGGTGACTAATATCAGGTAGCTAGCGACATCTGCTACGCGGCTTAAGTAACATTGCGAACCTGGTTACTACAGTAGTCCATCGTTTTGCCGCTAGGTAGCGGTAAATCTCCACGGTATCGAGCGATCCATTGAATTTTGGTAGTCGGCGTTTGAAACAGTTTTGACAACATTCTAAGTGCAATAAAAAACAAATTAAGGCGTGAATTAGCAAGAAAAAATTATTAGTGTGACCGCTAATCTGTGCAGAATTGCAAGGTAAGTTTTGATTTTTAGTTTAGCAATGTTTTAATTCTTGTAAGCAATCATTTTTAAACGTTCCCGATATGGTACGCCATGCGTTTACGTCCATATTAATGTTTCTAGGGAAGGGAGATACTTTTGCACTTTTCAAGGGCTTTATGAAGTTAACATAAGATCCAATTTACCCTAATCTGTAGAAATTATTTTATGTTGTTTTATGATACAGCTCCTTTATTGACAACCGTATTTTCAAGGCATAAAGTTCAAATTAGCACTTTTTTTGTGTTGATCGTAATTTGTTTTAGTTATAACTTTTATTGTATTGTGTTTTAGATGATTCGGAAGAAACCATTGCGTGATATGGATATCGAACATTATTTTGATACCTCCTGCGTATACTGATACAAGAGCCATTATTACCATTTTCGTTTTTTGCAATTTGGGTTCAAAATACATATCTACATGCTATACAAATTTTGTGGCGAAAATGCCGCTAGCTTTTGAAATAAAATGGCGTATACTGAGATAACTAACACCTTTTTTTGGTTCTATACGCAGTACACATATCGCCGCGGGTGAAAGTTATCCCAGTATGCGCGAGCAACAGTCTAAAATCTACATATAAAAGTAGGCTCTATTGTTTAATATTTAGCAATTTTGTTGCTATTTGATTAGTTGTTATTTTAAATTAAATGAATTATACATAACTATACACTACCTACCTACCTAAATATAAAAAATATTAGATTACTGCTTGCCAGCTAAGCTAATATAGATAGCTGAGTTAATACTAAGCCGAATATGAATACGAATCAGGCCAGCCATTCTCATGCCGAGGTATTAGGTAAAGTGTGTTTTTCAAATTTGAAATAACATAGCAACACAACTGACGTTCTGTAATTTTCCCACGATGATATTTTTTTTCATAACCGTCTTATGTATTTCGAGTGTCCCGTGTTCAATAACAATATATTAGAAGTATATCAATGTAGAAGCCTAGACAGAGGGCTTGCCTGCTAACCGCCTTATATATATATACTGAGAAGACCGAAACGGACCAACTATATTTATCGGAATGCTAAGTTAGGGGACGTTTATGAAAGAAGCTTACTTAGTAGTTTCAATATAATATTTCTTTTAATTTGCGTCTTTAAGTCATTACTAAGTCGTTACGTCGTACTCTACGCACCTAAGAAGTAATGAAGTATGGCAGTAATAGATTCGATTATATTTATTTTGTAAAAGCAACGCTCAAATAATATATGTATTTATGTTGATGTTATTTCTTCAATTGTTATATTGCCTTTTGATGTAGTAAAACATATCTTGATAGTTTTAAATTTACCTATACTATGTGTTTGTTTCAAGACTTTCTTCCAGTAACCATTAATCCGGTAGGACACTAAGAATAATATAAATGTTACCTATTTAAAATTTTTGGTAAATCCTGACTGTCATGGAAAAGCCTTTGTGGGCTGTGAAAAATGCAGGGTGGAACTCTGCTTAAACAAGAATAAGAATTATTTCCGGAAATTTCATAAGTAACGCTATAATTTGATTGTTTTAAAACGAAGATTCGATTTTATTTTGTTTTTGATACTTTTTTATCAAAGTAACCTAAATGCATGACGTTCCACATGTGGCACGCGATCAAAATTTGATTTTTTGTAAAAAGTATTGGTTTTTTATTTTTTTTATTATTTTTCCCTATGTACCTACATCGATATTTATCACATATAAATTATTTTCCCAAAAAGAAAAATTCATGCATTGTAGGGTTAGGAGACCAGCACCGGTACCAAGGTGGTACAAAGTTCAGGTTCGTGAGGAACTTATAATAACGAGATAAAAAATTACACTTAAGAAATGGAATTCTTTGAAATGTAAAGTATTCAGATGTTTTCACAAATAATATACTAGCTCATTCCACAGCCAAACCGAATTACTTGCAGTAGGAAATTCTTTGCACGCTCCATATGGTTTGGAATGTGAGGATGGTAAGTTTCAGTAACAGAAAGTGACTATCAAATAAAATCACGTAAAACTACCTAGCATTTTGCTCCCTCTGCAGTGTTCGGCCGTTATGAAGTAAACTCTGACAGCTGACAGTTTCATAGATTATCTATCAACAGTGTCACTTTTTGACATACAATGTATGAAAATGACAGGTGTCAGGATTGACTTGATAGCTGCGGCCGAGTATAGTATCTGACACTGTGAATCTAAATAAGCTTTTTCCCGGGGGTAAATTGGTTATTCATTATTTTGAAACAGTCAATTTGATTTAATGTCTATTCCCGAGTCGACGGATGTTTGCAACAACGAAAAATTTGTAGGTTTATGTAAATCTCCAATCCAATCTGAGCTAGCGTGGTCGATAGTTTCTATTTCAAGCTAGTGCAAGTCTTCGAACCCTTTTATTAATGAGAAAAGGTAACGGTAAAAATAGCTTTGAAAAAAATGAAGGGAAGAAAATAGAAGAGTCGTACTTCAGTGGCCCGTCCCTCAATAGCTTGTAACACAAGTGGGGGTCTTTTTTGAACACGATTCACTAAATAAGGAGTTTCGTTTGTACCTATTACAAGTTACAAGCTTCTGAGGAGAACAGGCGCCAGGTTGTTTTTTCCTTACAAAGAATTATTGTCTATTTCCAAGTTATTACACACTTTCTACATTAAATAAACTGTGGGCATAAAGGTGCGGTTAAACTAAAAGAGCATTCGCTGTTCTACCGCCCGTTCTAAGAAATCAACCAATCACGTTTTGCGGTACACAAAACCTGATTGGTTGATTTCTTAGAACGGGCGCTAGAACAGAGAATGCTCTTTTAGTTTAACCGCACCTTTACGAGACACTAATTGAATAGTAATTTTCGCTAAATGTTCTAAGAAACTGAATTTTTTATTGATATTAAGAAAAAAAACGTATTTTATTTATACAAATAGCAAAATAACGTTTCTGAATTATACTTATGTTCAGTTTTGTATTTTATATCGCAAATAATGTTATTGCGATTAAAAGTCTATACTAAATTTTTAGAGTCATCGCTTCGCCATGTCCGTCTGTCTGTCCGTGTCTCGCACCATTGCTCCTTGGCTCTTAGTACTAGAAATTTGCAATTTGTCATTTGGACATTTTCGCGAGAAGAGATACAAAAACTTATTTTTCTGAAACAGGTAAATTTTATGTTTTTCTTGCTCAGAATCACGAGCTCTTTCGATCCTACCAGAAGAAAAAAAGTGTCCCAACTTTTTGTTTCTATTACGTAACCGTTTTTCAAACACTTTGTACAGCGGTTACAAAGTGGAGAGCATGTAAAATGTATGAAAAATGTGGGACCATTTTTTTCTTGTACTTTTTTTCTCCTAGATTGAAAGAACTCGTTATTCTGAGTAGGAAAAACATTAAATTTACCTACCTTAAAAAATTTTTTTTTTGGATCTCTACTCGCGAAAATGCCCATTTGTGGTCTTTTAAAAATAATAAAGGTCCCGAAAGAAAGTTTTTCTTTTTAGTCAATATCTTTGGAGATAACCGTTCCAGAATAAAAAAAAATACTCCTAACTTTTGATTCGAGGGCCCAAAAAAAATATTTTTTAAATATGGGCTGGGGGTGAGTGGGTATAAATAATACTTTAAAATAAAACTATTTTGAACATAGCCGGCCCAGCCTAAAGAGAATGCCTTCTAATCTGCTGTTTAAAATTGATTGGCTTGTCAAGTGTGTTCGTGCAACATGCTCTTAAGGTGCGTGCAAACTAAAAGAACATTCGCTGTTCTAACCTCCCATTCTACGAAATTCGATCGGTACACAAAACGTGATTGGTTGATTTCGTAGAACGGGCGCTAGAACAGCGAATGCTCTTTTGGTTTAAAAGCACCTTTAGTATACCACAAATTATTTGGGAATCGAACCACCCTGGTCGTGGCTATAAAAAGCAAAACGGGTATCTCCAAAAATTATATAAATTTAGCACTTTTTACTTCATTAGATTGATTTTTAAGAAACTTAATCATCCACTGTCTAGCCGCATTCAAGATAAATGAACCACAATCTCTAAATTCACTTAAAAGATAAAACCAATAAACTCTATTTCCACCTCAATAGATCTCGCCTAGCTGCAGAAATGAAATATCCATAAAATATGGCGTCTTGGGGATATATTTCCTTAGAGTTTTGATTTATTTCATCATAATAGAGTTATTGGTTAGGTTATCGGATAGTCCTGAGACGATTGGTGCTGACAGGTGACAAGTTTAATTCAATTTAGATAGTGCTGAATATAGTGATTTTATTCGGCCACTTTTAAGCGTTTTTGATACTTTATTACTACATTTATATTGGCTTTATCTTTGCACATTTGGTTCTAAATCACACTAATCATCAAGAATCAGGTTCTCCAGGTTTTTTTTGGAAAACGCCCAATCTGTTTGATCACAGTAGGCAACATGCTTTATAGGTAAGCAAAATGCTTCATATACGAGTAGATCATTACAACGACTACGATATCAATTTATTTATTTTTAATCAAATCTTCCGCTAAGAGCAAACAAAAAATTGTCACCCAAATAACTCTAACGAATTTACTTTTTCGCGGAACAGGTTTTATAAAAAAACACTCTATTTTCGTCACACCGAGTTAGCGGTACGCTTTAAATTCTCTCGTCGCTACTGGTATAAACTGACCTTTTAATAATTCAGAGCTCGGAATGGATGTAGAACAAACACACAAATTGTCTGGTAATCTATGTTGACCACTTGGTCAACTTGATTGGTTGACTTCAACCGTTAACTTTTAGAAAGTTTACGGAAACTTGTCTATTTACACTCGTCAATCGATAAGTCTCCGAAAAATAGTTCAGTGCAATTGATAGAGTTAGTAATTGCACTGAACTATTCATTTTTACAGTTATTCAGATCTTCCATTAATTCTTCTAATTATTTCCAATGCATTTTCAACATAAACAGAAAATACTATATAAGTATAGTCTCCGTAAACGAACAACTCTGATTAAATATTGAGAAATATAAAGATTTTTTTTTCAATCTTTGTTTTCAAAACTGTTTGAGAATAACCAGGAACTATTAGACTATTAGACCACTTAGTAGACAGGTATTTGGCCCTAAAAGTCGCTTAAAATGCATTTTTTTCACAGTGCAAAATCCGGTGATCTAATAGGGGAAGTAACTAATGCGAGAACATATTACTAGTTGGGTGAATAATGTATCGGAATGAATTCTGTGACTTATGTCTGAGCTTCACTTTAGAGTAAGTACTTCAATTATTCATTCGGTCTCTCTCATGCATTTTAGAATCATTCGTTCATTTAATAATTGAAGTGGATGAATTGGAGTTTAATTTAGGTTCAAAATTCACGCTGTTGATATTGTAAGTTGAATCAATGTCGGAATGAGAAGTGAGTGAAGGTAGGTACTTTTTATCTAAGAACTATCTAGAAATTCCTTGTTAGCTCCAACGCCAAGCGTTGGTCATTACCTATTACAGGATCACAACTTAAACCACTAATCAATGTGTAACTGGGTGCTTTAAAAAAAATCCCGAAAACCTGATTCCTGCAGATCTGGCCCCTATACCACAAAACATTACAAGCGTACAATTCCACAAAATTGACAACTTTTTGTATGTGAATTTATACAATTTTGTAGAATTATACGTTTGTAAAGTTTTGTGGTATAGGCCTCTGGACGTGTTTGGGCTCATTCGAATCCAAATCACGAGCTGATTCGATCGATATATATTATAAACAATAATGATAGATATGGAAAATCAGATTTTCGGGATTATTCTTGGATATTCGGGTGAACAATTAACAGACATAGGGTTCATAAAGTGTAACCAGGGACCGAAACCGGTATTTTACAAAAACCTCGAAATAGCCCAATATTTTAAAATCTTTATACTCTTTATGTAGTGCTCAATATTTTGTGTAATTTAGAATAAGTTTTTAAGTACTTACTCCACAAACATACAATTTACTAACCGTTCTTTTTGTATGGAGAAAATAACGGTTCCGGTCCCAGTGTGTAACCATTACTAAATATATTTATTAATGCAACACTAATAAAGACCCGACAATATTTTTTTTAAGTACTGATTAAATCAGTACTTCAAAAATAAGACATAAGAGGCATAAGGTCGGTTCTGTGAGTACAACTAACTAACTGACTAATTTGGCTTGGGGATGCAAAGAGGATCTTGGCCTCCGAAAGGAGAGCACGCCATCTGTCTCGATCCTGCTCAACTTCTTGCCAGTTATTGACTTTGCCAGTTATTGACTTGAAGATGTCGCAGATCTGCCTCCACTGTCCTCCCAGCGGTACCTGGGTCACCCGACCGGGCGGCGGCCAGTCGGTCGGCCCACGTATGCTCTCTTGGCAGCACAATCCTCTCCCATTCTGAGCAGGTGACTGAACCAGCGAAGTCGGTGTGACTTTATTACGCCGGTGATATTGGGTTCGGCCACCAGCTCCTGGATCTCTATGTTTTTACGGATCCTCCCTGTTCCGTCGTATAAGTATAAGGTATGTCTAAATTCAATCTTGTATCAAAAGCATAAAGTAACACCAGTCAGACGAATTGCTAAATCCGACCTTATAAGAATAAGAATACCTAATAGTTTATTTCCAAAAGTTTTACAAAGTTTTACTTACACCTTTCTTGTTGAGATACTCGAGATTTAAGCAATATAGTTTTGCAAATAGGATGATTTATGGATGAAATAATCCATAATTATTTTTTGATTCTCCAAATACTAAAATTACCTTTTAACTAAGCTAATTAATTCGATACAAAGTAGTTTCCCCTGCAAACTTCTATAAAGTGAAGGATTCCTCGCGATAATACACTATAATTAGGTCAAAATTATTTTCGTTGTCCTGTTTCATCCCGCTTTTAGAAGCTGTTTCGACCGGGTATAGAAAAAAAACCGGTTCACTTGTATTTCTTTTTCACGCTAGATTTTAATCCATACATCAGAAATTTAAAACAAAACATCATCTCATACAAAAATCACCACCGCATCACGTTTTTTTGGGACACAAAATAAGACAACGAAAAGAATTTTGACCCAATTACTTAATTGCCTGTCCAATTTCGCCGAGTTGTTTGTTTACCAAAATATTTATAACGTGGTTAAAAAATAATTGCATACCCGATGCCAGTAAAGTTTTGGAACGGAGGAGAGATTCAAGTTTCGCAAGTCTTTAATAGTAAATAGTAATATTAGGCGTGTGGTATAAGTAGCCCTGTGGTGACGGCTTACTAAGAATACCTTAGTCACCACCCCAACTCCTCCTGCGGGTGTCGTAAGAGTCGACTAAGGGATTGAAGTGTCGCTGTTCGTTCTACAAGATTGATGATGGGCAGCAGCGTCATCATAGTGGACACATTACTGCGATCGTCAATCCGCTTGCCCAGCGTGGTGATTATGGGCATTTATCTCCTAATGCGTCTATACGCATAGTTAATAGGAGAGGACGTAGATCCAGCTGTGGACTAACATAGGCTGATGATGAGTAACATTAGACCGGAGACCACGGTTTGGCAAACGCATCGTAGGACGTCCACCCACGAGATGGACAGACGATCTTATGAAGATCACCGGGAGTCGCTGGATGCAGGTGGCTTCCAAACGATATGGAGGGGAGACCCATGTTCAGCAGTGGGCGTGTTATGGCTGAAATGATGATGGCGAGCAATATTAGTCAGCCTCCGTAGCCTAGTTGGTTGTGACCCTGGCTACGAAGCTGGAGGTCCCGGGTCAGAATCCCGGCGAGAGCATTATTTGTTTATTTAATTATCACAAATATTTGTTCCTTTGTCATTGCTGTCAATGTATTTAAGTATCAATATGAATTTATCTATTATATATGTAGTTGCTAGGCGGGTCGACTTCGTTCGACATTCAATAAAACGTCCGATTGCCACAATAACTGTTTTTAATGTTCAAAGACACAGAACAATACAGAAGGAGAAAGTAATTAATTTTGAGCACAACAGTTCGAAAAAGCACAGAGTCAAAAGCATAAACGCAAGCACAAACTAAGGCGATTAAAATTACGCGTGCGAAAAGCAGAGCTATTGCTTTATTTTTGCATGCGAGCAGCGTGCGCTCAGAAGCAAGGCGGCCAGCAGACTGGCGCGGGCGCAGGCCGCGCGCCACGCAGTGGAAACGTGATGCGCTGCATCTATATGTAAAATAGGTTTGCTTGTCCGCACAACATACAAAATTTTATTCTTAAAGCTACGTAAAAAGCATTTTTTATTATTCATTTATTATACTAGTTACTTTACATGCCATAAGGTAACTGTGCGAATGCTCGTCGCCGACCCAATACATGACACGTAACAACGTGCCATCCATTGGGCCTAGGATGTCGAGCATTCGTAAATATACATTCATAATTTATAGACTTAAGAATTGGAATAACATTGAAATATTATGGAATTAAAATATATTAGGACATGGTATAAGCGGGTACACTACATATATATCGTCGCCTGGTACCCACATCACAAGCCCTAATTGAGCTTACCGTGGGACTAGGTCGATTTGTGTAAAGATAGTAGTACTTATGTACGTAGGTACATAACTACTAATATTACTCGTCGGAGTGCTATAGCTAGCTATAGTACTATTTCACGTTATTTTTAATATTTAATCGACATCTTCTGAAACTTCCAAATAGCCCCAGGGGACCTATAATATTTATTTACAATTAATTTTTAGGCCACCGCGTATATCTAACTTAGTACTAATTAATTCGTTTTCTGGGCCTTTCGTCAACTGGGTATCCATTATTCCTTTTTTGTATAAACGTTACCAATAATAGTACATTACTACCGAGGCCGGGAAGTGACTGGTTGCCGGCTGAATATATGTAGACGGCCGAGCGAAGCGAGGCCGGATAGTATTCGGACGGCAACCCGGCACTTCATGGCCGAGGTATGTGTAATGCTTTTCTCAAACATGCAATGAAATGAAACAGAAAAATGTATCTTCTTTCTAAGAAATTATAAGTCAACTACATAACTAAGTCTTCGAAACACAACAAAAGTCAAATACGACACCGACACCTCATTTTTTTTAAAGATTGACCTGTTTGAAAGTTGCAAATTTTTAATTTAAAAAAGCGGTATTAGACGACGCGGTCGGTTGGGTCCAATTAATCGCATGCAGTGATCGGGGCCGACGGATCGCACCGTATAATACTGCTTTTTAAATATTATTTCGAGTAGTTATTGTACATTTATTTTAAATGATATCATTTAAATACCTAATTATAACTGCAAACATTTGCCAATCATTTTTTTTATACTAATATTACTTACAGATAATTATTGGCTAAAAGCCAAGATGCCAGGTCACAACCCTATGTCAAATGAAAATTAAAAAAGAGGTACTTGCCGGCCTAGGCCGGCAACGAGGTACTTTCCGGCCACTTTTTAGGCACGTAACTACAACATTTCATTGCATGTTTGAGAAAAAGTTTTTGTCATAACCTCCTGGATCCTGGAGGTGTCAAATCAAGCAAAACTGATATTTTTTTCAATAAATCAAATAAGCTAGCAACCCATATTGTAGGAAAAATAATAAAAAAAATCCAGTGGTTTTCCATCAGATTTTTCCTTATGGTCTCATGCGAGTACAAAGGGACTATGTCCTCACTCGAGGTACTTATATGAAAGGAAACAAAACGGTACAAAAATCGTTTAATTACGTATAAAAATACAAAAACCACATATTTGTACTTATTAGAGAACAATGAAATGAATTTAGTCTCAAACAGATCGAAATCTTTTCCTCTACATATGATTATAAACTTACAAAACATAGTTATAATTTGTAATAGGCAGCACAGACTTACAAATAAAAGCCAGTAACAAAATTAACTTTTCTAAACTGTGTACGAGTACACATATACTTAACAATGGTATGCAAGTTGCATGTTAGACAAATTAAATAACTTTATAGGTAATCACATTAATTGGTACAAAAATATATTATATCACATTAATAATTTAAAATATACAAAAAAAATAGAATAAAATAAACTAACACTAAGGAAATAAAACTATATCTACAAATACTACAAGTTAACAAATATTTACATATAAAAAATAGGCTCGAGCTCCGTGCCTGATGGTAGGGTGCCCAGAAGGCTGGCGGAATTACCTCGCTGAATAGCAATTGCTATTCGCTGGGCGAGGTAATAGCCAGCTCTCTGGTCACCGGTGGCGTCTACGAGCCGCTTCTTGAGCCCTTTAAAAATCTCGTGGGGTCCAGGTCCCCAGGGGCCAAGTGTTTCTACCCCAAACGGCACAAATATGCAGCTGGAATCTATAGCTGCATATTTGCGCCGCTTGAGGAGTTCAGCTGCTTCCGTAGCCGCTCCGGCCTTTTTCAAAGTTCCTGGGAGATGGGACGGCGCCAGGGTATCCACACATGTGGCGTCCCATACTAAAGGCTGCCCCAGCTCCCAGGGAACAAGAGTCATGCCATCTGGCCGCTTCCCGTCGTCCCGCGCTAGACCCGTGGGCTCCAGGACTGCAGGCAATCCCGCGGAAGTGAACGCTCGGCGCAGGATATCATTTATGGTAGCGTGGCGTGCTATACGGCCAGCACTTTTATTGCACGAGAGATCATGCAGCCCCTTCGACGACACATTAGCGTTGCAGTGGCTTTTATGTGGGGCTACACAGTCTGAGCCCAGACGTAATGCAACCGAGAGCCTAAAGGTTTGACCGGACAAAAGGGTGCCTAAATTTCTGGAAGGACGTACTTGTAATATACTATACACATCTTCACCTTCGGAAAGACCGTCGGATTCATCGAAGTTCCGGTATTCCTCAATTTCACTGTCTTTTGAAGACTGAAAATTGGAAATAAAAAATAATTAACATTCGTGTGAAATAAAAAACTTACTTTATTGAGACCGATGTTACTCGTACGAGAACATAATTTATTTGTGTAAGCCCTTGCATACTCGCACGAGTACATAAACTTCAAAGATTCATAAAACTAAAGTTTTATAATTATACAAAGGAAACCTAAATACTAACGCATGAATTACATCATATATTTACTAATCAACAGTAAACAAAAATATATAATTACACTTTCATTGATATAAATTAATGTTTACTTACCGCGGAACATAGTGATGCAAGTAGTGTCAGCTGTCTAAGCCATAGTGATCGGTGATTGGCCGCCTGATACTCCATGTTTATTTTATTACATTGACAGTTTCGTTCGGATACTTTCTACACATGCCAACTTGTTATGCTACTTTGACATTTAGCCGGAGATTTTTTTTAATCTTATGTCCTCAAGCGAGGAACCGGGGATCCAGGAGGATAATATATGTATTAGATTGGAAAAACCATTGCATCGCTAGGACCAACACAATGAGGGCTTTCAATATGTGCAAAGCAAAGCTGGAACTTGCAAGATAAACATTGCTCACGGCAAATCCAGTTGTTTCATAAATCTTAAATTTCGACGGTAGAAACTGTCTTGGGTTGTGGCGCAAGTATAGAAAATGCATCACAATTTATTAATAACCTTACCCTGTATTTTTTTTGATAAACAAATGGTTGTTCACGGAAGTATAACAAAATGTTTACGAGTGAACAAATATAGTACATCAAAAATCTATGAAGGTACTATGAAAATCAAAATTTATATTATCATCATCATCATCAGCCTATGATAGTCGACTCGTACGACATCCGCAGGTGGAGTTGGGATGGTGACAAATGTATTCTTACTGCCGTCACCACACCGCCAAATGTTTACGAGTGAACAAATATAGTACATCAAAAATCTGTGAAGGTACTGTGTGAAAATCAAAATTTATAGGTGGCCTTAAATTGAAATGTATTTTATTGGAGTGAAAAAAGTAGCAATTCCGAATTGTAAATTTGTTGGTATGACCATTACCATATTTTGTATATATTGTTTATTTATTAATGGTTGCATCGCTAGGACCAACACAATGAGGGCTTTCAATATGTGCAAAGCAAAGCTGGAACTTGCAAGATAAACATTGCTCACGGCAAATCCAGTTATAGCGTGGGTAGGCCCCCCACAAGGTGGACCGATGACCTGGTGAAGGTCGCAGGAGTCCGCTGGATGCGGGTGGCGTAGGACCGGTCATTGTGGCAATCTTTGGGGGAGGCCTATGTTCAGCAGTGGACGTCTTTCGGCTATGATGATGATGATGATTAAATTGATTAATGGTTGTATGTAGCATTATTAATCATCTTATTTCCAGGACCGATCCTTATTATCATTGTACAGTCGAGGAAATTGAATGTTTAGCACTTTGCGGTTCAAGTTAATTTGGTTGTTCTGTATATAAATACAGAAGCATGCCCAAAGTAACGCGAGCCATAAATTGCTAAACATTCAATTTCCTCGACCGTACATTATATAGGTCGTCTTAAAACTGTAACGGATTATTTACTAAGAGGATATTAAATTTTTTGAAGTGATTTATTTATACTACAAATCATATTAAGAAATCAGTTCTTTAACTAAAGTAAAGTAAACTTAAACTTAAATAAGTAAACATTCAAAATTGGGGCTGTGTATGTATGTATAAGCTTTATTGTACAATATGAAAATAAATACCTACGGGAAACAGACATAAACAATTTCATACAACAAAAGCGAAGTTATCCCTTTCAGGAATTTCTTCCAGTTAACCTTTGAGGTTTGTGTGTTAAAGGCAGTAAGAACACATTTATCACCAGTGTCAGCACCCCAACGCTTCCTGTAAGTGTCGTAAGAGTCGACTAAAGGATTGAATAGTCGCTGACTATTTATTTATCTTTATTATTGTGGCCGTGTGGTGACGGCAGTAAGAATACATTTGTCACCACCCCAACTCCTCCTGCGGGTGTCGTAAAAGTCGACTAAGGGATTGAAGTGTAACTGATCATTATTTGATAAAAGAATGATGATGAGCAGCAGCGTCATCATGTGGACACATTCCTGCGATCGTCAATCCGCTTGCCCAGCGTGGCGATTATGGGCATTTACCTCCTAATGCGTCTATACGCATAGTTAATAGGAGAGGCCTACGTTCAGCAGTGGACTATCATGGATGATGATTCCTTTATTTAAGATCGATGACGGGCAGCAGCGTCATCGTAATTGACATTGGACATATTACTGTGATCGCCAACATGCTTGCCCAGCGTGGCAATTAGGTCAAAATTCTTTTCGTTGTCTTATTTTGTGTCCCTAAAAACGTGACGCAGCAGTGGTGATTTTTGTATGAGATGATGCTTAGTTTTCAATTTCTGATGTATGGATAAAAATCTAGCGATAAAAAGAAATACAAGTGGACTATTTTTTTTATATACTGAGTCAAAACAGCAACTAAAAGGGTGACAGAGTGGTATGAAACAAGACAACGAAAAGAATTTTGACCCAATTACGGGCATTACCTCTTAATGCGTCCATACGCATAAATAATTAGGGGAGGCCTACGTCAAGCAGTGGAATGTAATGAATATGAGATTGAAAATTGGTAGAATTAGGACCATGCCCAACTTTGTATGGAACTTTGCCCCAAAGTCAACACAGCTAAAAGTTACATTGTTGAATAGGTCTTTAAATCTACTTCATTTCATTCTATGGGCACCAAGATGAATTCCATTGCAGAACTGAGATATTCATATTTTTGTCGGCGTGAATACAATCTTTCAAAAATACTGGTCTTTAACCCCTCGTATGCTTAGGCACGGATCCGTGCGTGGGAATTTCAATTTATTGTTTTAAGTGTCAAGGTCACTTTTTCAGTAACCTAATTTGACAGGACGCATACGAGGGGTTAATAATTAGGATACCGATGAAAAAATGTATGTGCATAAGTGATTGTATGTTAACCACCTCACTTGCTTTGTGTTTTTTTCTTTTGACAGCAGCCTGTATTTACGAACTTTACTTTATATAACTGCAGCAAAGTAATGTCTAAATCTGCAGATTTTTTCTGCTGAATTAGCTCGTATACACGCTGACACATATATGAATATCTCAGTTCTGCAATGGAATTCGATTTTATGCCCATAGAATGAAATAAAGTAAAGTTAAAGACCTAATGAATGACCCAACTCTCATGTTTGTTGGTGTTGGGGCAATTTTGACGCATAGTCCAAACTGTTTGAATTCACTGAATTCGTTCGTCCGATTAACAACTAACATTTTCTTCTCATAGCAACAAGAAAAACCGATTTATGTATTGAAATCTGCATTCCTACATTTGCACCAAACCATGCATAAATCTGGAGAAAACCCGGTAATATAAAGGCGCCTTAACATTGCACTCGGACCTGAATTTCGTGCCTCACCTAATATTAAAGCATAAATTTTGAAGGATTATTTACAGCGAAACTCGTAACCAAAACGTATGGAGTTAGAAATTAAATCCAACGGGTCCGAAAAAGTTTACTCAAACGGATTAATGGTTTTAGTGTTGGTTTCGTTTTGAAGGTTTTAAACGAAAACGGGGACAAGTTTAAAATCCGTGGAAACTGCATTCAGCAAATCTACGAGGTTTTAAATTAATAGAAATATTCGATACTAGCAACTTGCCAACATAGGAGTTTTACCTCTAAATTTAGGGGGTCATTGAGTACCATGGAGTTTTAGGGACTTAAAATCTATCTCTCGTCATCCTTGGCAATAATTATTCCCTTGAAATGTTTAGGGGTATATTTAAGGGTTTTTCCATACCATGTTTGTTTCTTCTATCTAGAGAAAAATATTTACGAAAATCAATGAATCAAGTAAAATTAAATTTGGAGTTGGTAACCCTGGATAGTAGTATTTATGCCCTATGCATAAATTCACGGATTTTTTTAAATGAATGAGCATAATGAGACGATTAAACAATAGTACCTACATTACATTTTTACTGTTAATTTTTAAATATTTTCATGTTCATATTTTAAAGACAAACGGGTCTTAATCGCGTAAACTTACGTTTACGCGATTAGTCTGTCTGCGACCAGGGGTGTAACGTCATGCCCGGAACGTCAGAATATAATTAAAAATATGGGTGGTAATCGAGAAAGTTTAAATCAATATATTTATGTTCATGTTCGTGCCATAAAACTATGCCATTTGGACTATTACGAATAATCAATTACACGTCTTGCTTTTATCAAAAAGTGATATTTTCTGCCCTAGTAACAGTAAATCCCACTTACGGACAAACCTGACGTAAATATAATTGAAGACTCGTATTAGATCAACTTAGCCCTCAAACTAAGCAAAGCTTATATTTTGTATTTAAGGCGACAAATTTTATACTTAAACATTTAAATACATTATAATACCAATATAACTCAGGAAAAAAATACTCGTGCTCACGCGTAAACCTTTCATTAAGCTAAATATTTGACCCATTATATTATCTGGGTTTATTGGATTTAGCATACAAAATACACACTCAGTCAATGAATACGGGTTAGGTGGTTTTTTTATAGAAAATAATGCAAACATGGATATTTCAAATATTGTTTCAAAATATTCATAGTGTGCGTAATATCTATTTTAAATCAGGTTGTATTGGAATTTCCCTATATTTACAAATAAATCCAAAAAACTTTAAAATTGTCGTTAGATCGGTTTGTATAGACCGTTTAAGGAAAGTTTTTTAATCATGAGTTGCTATTTTTATATCTACGGAGTCATCTGACGATAAAATTTCGTGTTTTTCGGATCGGGTGAAAACTTCAGGGAAATTACAATACAATCTGATGTTGAAAACGGTTCCACTTGTATTATTATAAATATTTATTTTAAATATTTGTAATCAGCATGTTTCAGTATTTTCTATGAAAAAATCCACCTGGCCCGTATTCATTGACTGCGAGTGTATATTTGATACCTACCTTTGAGCCAATATCCCTCAGTTATACTAACATTTTTTTAACGAGAATCGGGAATTAATGATTCCACATAATCACTAGTTTTGATTTGCACAAATACCTGGAACTGTGTTTACCCCTTCAAACTTAATCCAAAAGTAGGACCTAAATAGAACTGCGGAAAATGGTTTTTTTAAGTTAAAACAGTTTTTATGTTAACATGCATCAGAGTAAACAAGATATGAGCTCGTAGAACACGGAATTACATCCAAACAACGTACTAACGCTGCTAAGGGTGGGTTCCCAATGTTAGCGGCAACCGCATAGAGGCACGAATAATCGAATATGCTTTAATATACATAAGTATATTACACTGATAGTGTTAAAAAACATAGATTTGAACATCGTTATGAAGTATTTAGGCAGTTACATAATTACCACGATAGTAGATTATATCTCATACATTACCTACTTGATGACATAGTCTCTTTTCGCAGATAATATATGACAGCTACCACAGGGATCGGGCGTTCGGGAAGCTACGACACATATTTTCGTCCAATATTCCGCAGTGTTTGAAGACGAAAGTCTTTAATCAGTGTGTGTTGCCAGTGATGACATACGGTACTGAAACGTGGCTGCTTACAATGGGCCTCATAAGAAGGTCCTCAAAGTCACCCAAAAGGCAATTGAGAGGGCTAAGCTAGGAGTCTCTCTGCGTGATCGGATTAAAAATGAGACCATCCGCAGCAGAACCAAAGTAACCAAAATAGCTCTCCGAATCGCTAAACTGAAGTAGCCGTGGGCGAGGCACATTGCGCGTCGAACCGATGGCCGTTGGGGCGGGAAGGTTCTTGAGTGGCGGCCACGTACCGGAAGGCGTAGTGTGGGTAGGCCCCCCACAAGGTGGCCTGATGACCTAGTGAAGGTCGCAGGAGTCCGCTGGATGCGGGTGGCGCAGGACCGGTCATTGTGGCAATCTTTGGGGAGGCCTATGTTCAGCAGTGGACGTCTTTCGGCTGATATGATGACCATAGGAATTGTTATTCAATCGACAGGTAACAAATATAGTGATTACCTGAGACATTCACGCCTCAAAAAAAAGAACAGGCAATACTGAAAGGTGACTAATGATAATCAGAAGAGTTAGTGTATACAACGCTGGGCAGAGAGATATATATATATATATATAATGGGGAAGATCTAGGATGTTTAAACAGCAGAAGGTAATAGGTATGTTGAAAGTGTAGACACACTGTCATTTGAGTACAAGACCTGAGAAGTAGATACCCCTGTAGACCCGAGTTTCAAGTTGTTCTGGTAATAAAATAAAATATTTTAAAAATAAAAATTAAACCTCCTTCAAAAATGCGCTGGAACTAAAAAGTGCAAAATAATTTTGGTTCCTACCACTTAGGATTTCCTACGTGATTATCGTAATAAAATATGATTCCTAGGTACCCCACTGATCTCAGTGAAGTCGGTGCCAAGACAAATACGTCCACAGGCTACATCACACTCATATTTTAGGGTTAGTTATTACTTTAGGGTTAAGAAATACCCTTCAAAATATTATAAATTAAATCAAAATATTATTAATATTATGAAGTGTATACGTAATATTATTTAGTTGTTGTTGTTCTGTGTCTTGGCACCGACTTCACTGAGATCAGTGGGGTACCTAGGAATCATATTTTATTACGATAATCACGTAGGAAATCCTAAGTGGTAGGAACCAAAATTATTTTGCACTTTTTAGTTCCAGCGCATTTTTGAAGAAGGTTTAATTTTTATTTTTAAAATATTTTATTTTTTGCTTTTTAGTATAGTATAAATATAAAATAGGTTCAGAAACAGTACATTGTGCATCTAGGGAGGTAAGTACGGTATTACCAACGAGAGTGTTAGAAGCCCGACCCCGTAGGCTGGGGCTTTTAATGACTTGAGTTAGTATTCCGCTTAGTGAGAATTATCCTCCACCTCCTAATCGTTAAGGAGTTGTACCTTTCATCATCAGCTCACCAACATGAGCCTATGACCACCTAAAGGCAAATACTCGAATAGCTTTCAAAAAAAAAGGAAATATGTTGTATTTAAAGAATTATTGCCCAACTCCTAATCGCTAAGGAGTTGTACCTTCCATCATCAGCTCACCAACATGAGCCTATGACCACCTAAAGGCAAATACTTGAATAGCTTCCAAAATACATGTAATATGTTATATTTAAAGAATTATCCTCCAACTCCTAATCGTTAAGGAGTTGTACCTTCCATCATCAGCTCATCAACATGAGCCTATGACCACCTAAAGGCAAATACTGGAATAGCTTCCAAAAAACATGGAACGTGTTATATTTAAAGAATTATTGCCCAACTCCTAATCCCTAAGGAGTTGTACATTCCATCATCAGCTCACCAACATGAGCCTATGACCACCTAAAGGCAAATACTTGAATAGCTTCCAAAATACATGTAATATGTTATATTTAAAGAATTATCCTCTAACTCCTAATCGTTAAGGAGTTGTACCTTCCATCATCAGCTCACCAACATGAGCCTATGACCACCTAAAGGCAAATACTGGAATAGCTTCCAAAAAACATGGAACGTGTTATATTTAAAGAATTATTGCTCAACTCCTAATCTCTAAGGAGTTGTACCTTCCATCATCAGCTCACCGACTTAAGACGTTAATTACTAGACGCAAATACTTGATTGGCTTTCGAAGATAAATGAAAAATATCATGTGTGCCTACAACATTTGAAGAGTTCCCTCGATTTCTCCAGGATCCCATCATCAGATCTGGACCCGACGACAATGGGACCAACTAGAAGGTATACCCTTTCAAACAAAAAAAGAATTTTCCAAATCGGTTCACGTGTCTTTGAGCAATCGGGGAACATACATAAAAAAAAAAAGATTTCGTCGAATTGTAAACCTCCTCCTTTTTGAAGTCGGTTAAAGACATTATAATAATGGCCAAACAAATGAATAAAGCCTTGTGACAGGTGTGATAATCTTATGAGATGTTTTTTTTTTTTTTATGCTATAGGTGGCAATCGAACAGACGAATCGCCTGATGGAAAGCGATTAACGTCGTCCATGGACACCCACAACACCAGCGCCACATGTTTGACTACTCAGAGTATACTTTAAATTATAAATATTAGATTTCTTAAACCAATTATAAAAATACCAATTTCACCAAAGCCGGAGGTGGGATTTGAACTCACGTCCTCAGAAAAAAATATGTAGATGATAGCACTATCTGTCATGATATACCGGCGGCCCTACCGCGAAAATCGAAATTCGTAAATTTCGAGGATGTGTCTCTCTCGCTCTAATGACGCCTTCGTTTGAGTGACAGAGAAAAATTCTCGAAATTTACGAATTTCGATTTTCGCGGTAGTAGGCCTGAACCCTTAAAAGGATTCGGATAGGAGATGGCGAGCACGTATTGCTTGCCTGTTAGAGGTTAAAGGCCAGTCAGTGCTTTGGTTTTTATACTTTTCATTGTCATCCTCTCTAAGTCAGACCTTGCCTCGCTGCCATCTCATGTAACTTAATGCAAAGTTGCTCTTTTAACGGCTTGCCTAAAAGTTATTCCACTCGCAATGACTTGAAAACATGAGCTCATTTTATCTTCAAGTCTTTTCTTAGCATATTTTACTCTGGCTCAGGCATTATTTGCATGATACGAGCTGTGAAAAAAAAACACCGATTCTCTACGAATATTTCTAGATTTACCTAAATATATGACATGACAGATGGGATGTTATTTGGTTAGTATGCTACAGTATCTTCTGACTGAGTAAAAATCTGGTTATATTTTAAAGACAAACGGGTCTTAATCGCGTAAACTTACGTTTAATTAAATCCTGACGTTTCGGGCATGACATTACACCCGTGGTCGCAGGCAGACTCAGCCACTGCCTGCGACGGGTGTAACTTCATGCTCGAAACGTCAGGATTTCAGTTTACGCGATTAAGACCCGTTTGTCTTTAAAATATGAGTGATAAACGTGAAAGTTCAAATCAATATAAAAATCTGGTTAGTCAGTTAAATAGCTGAACATAACTGCCCTTTTACACTTTTTACCGTAAACAAAGTGAACCCGTTGTTTTAAAAGGCTTGGTAAAGCTCTTGACGTCTCTTTAATTGAAGTCAGAGGCGGTATGTTAGTTAGCCAACAGCACAAAAACATAATTAAATTGTGGTACAACATATACCAGGATACAAAAATCCGCCAGTTATTCCGTAAGGTCCCATCTAAGTCATACTAATCCTGCTAATACACACTACAATCCTTTTCAGATGATCCCAACATTCTACTCACGTCTCCAGGAGATCTCATTCCATTATGGGCCGCCGGGAAATCGGCGCAAACACATATAAACAACTCAATTGCACGTTGTTTAGCTGGAATCGAATATTGTGATAGGCTAGGAGCAAATTACTTGGCGCCGTAAAAATCGTGGGTGTAACCGTTGTAGCATTAACGGGATAGATCGAGTATACGGGAAAGGCGGAATTTAGAAATAATAAAATAAATACATGGGAAAATCTTACACAAGTCGGCCAACGGTAAGCTCAATTAAGACTTGTGTTGTGGGTATTAAATTAAGCGAATATACATACAAGGTATTTTTCCCCTCACTCACTAGCTCGTAAAGCGCTCTTTTATCCTTTAATACGAGCAGGTAAAAACGCTTATTATTCACTTGTGAGGTAAAGTAATCTCTAATTCCTATGGCACTGCCTAGTATAAGTGGATCTGTACATTCTGTATGACAGTAGTAAACATGCACAATCGGAGCTCACATGTTAAATTGGTCAATTCTCATTGGTGACTTTGTATTTAACTACCTACCGGAGTAGCTCTGCGATTCCTATGGCCCACTACTGCTTAGTATAAGTTTAGTGGATCTGTATGAACGTAGTAAGCATGCGCAATCGGAGCTCACATGTTAAATTTGTCAATTCTCATTGGTGATTTTGTAAGTCATTAATTTAGCCAATTGGCTATATTTAAGTACCATACGTATACCATAATACCATACTACGATACGTTTCGACATTAAGTTTTAAATGTTTTTTTTTTTAAGTTAATTAACATTTGGATGAGATTTGTAATCATATTTCCTCTCGATAGTGAGAGGAAATAAGTTGTTTTATACTTGGCGGCAAAGTTTGTTCAACTCTCGTGCCTTGAGACCTTCACAATGTTCAAGATTCCAGTTTTTGAACCACTCGCTACGCTCGTGGCTCAATTTTGGAATCTTTCGCTAGCTCAGGTCTCAATATTCGCACGACAGTTAAACAACAACTTTGCCCCCTTGTATAATAAATAACTATTATTATTCACCAGCCAAATTTTAGATGATTACTTCTGAGGTCATATTGATGAACTTTTAATATAGGACGACATCCGATTCAAGAAAAAACAATCTGTCGTTCCATACATTTCCGCCAACTAATATCTTAGGGTTTGTATGGAGCATCAGTTTTTTTTATGTGACGAAGATAGAAAACTGAGCTCTCAGCCCACCTGATGGAAAGCAGGAATGAGGCCCATAGACATAGCGATCAAAAAATCGCCTATGTACTGCCTACCCTGAGGACTTAGAAGGATTGCCTCTATCTATGCCAGTACTTACACCGGCTATCTTACCCCCAAACCGAAATACAGTAGTGCAAACACTGCTATTTAGCGGCAGGTTAACGGGTAAGACTGTGGTAGCTATCCGGGCGGACCCTGCACAATAGGGTGGGTCACTGCATGATGTATGAAGAAAAAAAAGTATTTGTTTTTTACTGGGCACAGTTGTAAATAGTTCCATAATTAGATCGATAAAGAGTGTGCAAAATTATTTTGCCATCGGAATTAAGTTTCTGCGTCCGGATCTATTTGAAAGATTTCATAGAAACTTCAGTACGTTTTGTACTAACCAAAGTCGATTTCTATGTTTTACTTTTTGTTGCAACATTAGCTATGTTAGAGTATTTTATTTACCTGAAAATTGCATTTCTAAAGTTACGGAGTCGAAAGAGTAATAACACATCATTTCAAAAAAAATAATATTTTTTTCTTAAGCCCCATACATTTTAGAAAAATTTCTATCAAATCCGGAGACAGCAAAACTAAAATTAAAAATAAAATAAAAATAAGAGTGATGATCAAACATCAAATGGCACCGTTTTGTAACTGTTCCTTCCAGAAAATCTATTTTTTTTTTAAATGACCAACCCTACTACACAAGGTCTTACAACCAGTGATTTTTTTGGTGACAAAATCGTTTTCTAAAATGCGTTTATCATAGCGTAACGGTCTAAAACGATAAAAAAAACAAATTTCTCTTAAAATAGACTGAATCCAGAAAACTTCATATGACATTTTTAACTGAGTGTACAAGTTCTTATTGGGTCGGCAACGCGCATGTGACACCCCTGGGGTTGCAAGCGCCCATAGGCTACGGTGACTGCTTTCCATCAGGCGGGCCGCCGTATGCTTGTTTGCCACCGACGTGGTATAAAAAACAAAAAAAAAAAAACTTCAAAGGTCAGAAATTTTTTCCCTTTCCTCATGGGCACATTGTATATCGTAACGTGTGTAGATACTGTAGATAGCGTAATATCGCTTCCAATTGGCAGTAATCACTGCCTACCTACTGCTGAACCGCAAACGCTATACGATATTCCATTTGATCCACTACAAACAGCCTAATTAAGCCTAATATGAAGTTATCTACCAGTTAAAGGGACTTACAGATTTGTTACTAGCTGCCTTATATAGTGGAGGCAGATCATCATCATCATCATCAGCCTATGATAATCCACTGCTGGGCCCATTTCTCGAAAGCTTGTAACTTGTAATACAAGTTGTAATAAGTCAGTCCTTATCTAATTAATCGTGTCAAAAAGAGACTTCCACTTGTATTACGGTTTATGCGATGGACAACACAAACGCAATTCTACTTATTCGTAATTCCCATACAATATGGATTCCACACAACTGCAGTTTACTACATTCGAAATTCTACACAGTCGATATTTTAACGCAATCTTTACTCTTCCTATTCGTTATTCTGTACAGTATGAGTTCAACGCAACCGCAGTTATTTTCCAACACTTGTAGCGTTTTATCCTATGTAATAAATTAAAGGTCTTTAATTCGTAACAATATTGTGCTTCATAGACTACACTAAGGCCTTTGACTGTGTGCAGTGGGATAAGCTGTGGATGGTGTTACGTGAGATGGGAACACCCGAACATCTGATTGGGTTAATTCAGAACCTGTATATTGAGAACCACTCTGTAACACCCTGTATTAATCAACATAAGACAGTTTTAAAAGTAAGTGCATCCAAACCTTTAACCTTCCTTGCTGATCCTGACGAAAGAGTGGTTCTCAATATACAGGTTCTGAATTAACCCAATCAGATGTTCGGGTGTTCCCATCTCACGTAACACCATCCACAGCTTATCCCACTGCACACAGTCAAAGGCCTTAGTGTAGTCTATGAAGCACAATATTGTTACGAATTAAAGACCTTTAATTTATTACATAGGATAAAACGCTACAAGTGTTGGAAAATAACTGCGGTTGCGTTGAACTCATACTGTACAGAATAACGAATAGGAAGAGTAAAGATTGCGTTAAAATATCGACTGTGTAGAATTTCGAATGTAGTAAACTGCAGTTGCGTTGAACCTATACTGTACAGAATCACGAACAGGAAGAATCCCGATTGCGTGAAAATATCGACTGTGTAGAATTACGAATGGAGTAAACTGCAGTTGCGTTAAACTCATTTTGTGTAGAATCGCGAATCGGATGAATTCCGATTGCGTCAAAATATAGACTGTGTAGAATTACGAATGTAGTAAACTGCAGTTGTGTGGAATCCATATTGTATGGGAATTACGAATAGGTAGAAATGCGTTTGTGTTGTCCATCGCATAAACCTGTATTACAAGTTACAAGCTTTTGAGAAATGGGCCACTGGACGTAGACGTAGGCCTCTCATATTAACTATCCACTATGATGACGCTGCTGGCCATCATCAATCGTTAGGATGTAGTAAAATTTAATAAATAAATAAATAATAAATAAATAAATATTTTAGGACATCCTTACACAAATCGACCTAGTCCCACGGTAAGCTCAATTAAGGCTTGTGATGTGGGTACCAGGCGACGATATATATAATAGATATATACATATAGATACTTAAATACATAGACAGCCATGACCAAGGAACAAATATTTGTGATAAATAAATACACAAATAATGCCCTCGCCGGGATTCGAACCCGGAACCTCCAGCTTCGTAGGTAGGGGACCAACTAGGCTACGGAGGCTGACAAAATCAAACAAATCAAATAAATATACGTACTATAATCCGTTCAAATAGTTTTATTTCCCGAAAATATTATAGTTAACGTAATTTAAGATACCTATGCATTTTATGGTTAAAAGTTCCAAAGTTTACAGTTTAAGTTTAAGCCTTCCTTTTGAAATCTCAGCGAAGTTTCTCGAAAGGAGCAAAGAGCTCTTAGTTGCAAACAATGCTGCTTCAGGTCGCTAAAGATTTTCCCTAAATACAACGAAGCCAACATTAACGGAACCAGCGTTAGTGTTTTGTTTATCTAGGCTGTCTACTTTAAGCCAAATTGTAGCCTTCTAAATATAAAACTACATGTCATCATCATCATCAGTCCACTACTAGACGTAGGCCTCTCCTATTAACTATTGCGTATAGACGCATTAGGAGGTAAATGCCCATAATCGCCACGCTGAGCAAGCAGAACGGCGATAGCAGTAGGGCATTTTCGCGAGAAGAGATACAAAAACTTATTTTTCTGAAACAGGTAAATTTTGTTTTTCCTGCTCAGAATCACGAGCTCTTTCGATCCCACTAGAAGAAAAAAAGTGTCCCAAATTTTTGTTTCTATTACGTAACCGTTTTTCAAACACTTTGTATAGCGGTTACAAAGTGGAGAGCATGTAAAATGTATGAAAAATGTGGGACCATTTTTTTCTTGTACTTTTTTTCTCCTAGATTGAAAGAACTCTTTATTCTGAATAGGAAAAACATGAAATTTACCTACCTTAAAAAAAATTTTTCTGGATCTCTTCTCGCGAAATGCCCAGTAATGTGTCCACTATGATGACGCTGCTGCCCATCATCAATATTTTGTCAAATAATGATCAGTGAGACTTCAATCCCTTAGTCGACTTTTACGACACCCGCAGGAGGAGTTGGGGTCGTGACAAATGTATTCTTACTGCCGTCACCACGCGACCAAACTACATGTTAGTTACTACATGCCTAGTTAAAATATTTCTTAAAACAGAAGAAAAGTTCCTGTCAATAGTATTAATATAGTGGTGACGGCAGTAAGAATACATTTGATACTTTGTCACCACCCCAACGGCGCGGCGAGGGCGTTATTTTGTGTATTTATTTATCACAAATATTTGTTCCTTGGTCATAGCCGTTTATGTATTTAAGTATCTATTATATTATATCGTTGGTTAGTAGTGTTAGTAGTGTTAGTACCCACATCACAAGCCTTAATTGAGCTTACCGTGGGACTAGGTCGATTTGTGTATGATGTCCCCAGATATTTATTTATTTGTTACCTATTATTTATTATTGTACACCGGAACATCGGCCCTACCGCGAACTACGAAATGCGCAAATTTCGGGGATCTTTCGGTATCGTTTTTTGCGGTAGGGCCGCTGTTTGTAGGATGACTGCGAACTTGTGAATATGCAATATTCAAGAGACTGCACAGGCAGGACAGTTAATTATTCCGTCTGTGACTGACAATGGGATTCAAATTGTTATTAGTTTCAGTTGTCAGATAATCCCTGTCATCGCAATTTCGTAGTTGCATCTTAATATCATGTGCTATCATATTAAGTAGATAAAATAGTTTATAATAAGGCGTGCGTGTGGACTGAGGGACCACTTATATTTTAATGGTGATTGGTATGATGGTGTTTGGTCAAAATTTAGTAGTAGTAGAGAATTATTTTGTAGAAAAATCCTGGAATTTGTAAAGAATTCATTAAAAAGTTATACAGCCAAATGTGTGGTCCCTCAGTTCACACACTGAACCTTACACTTCTGGGCAAGTGTTTAATATGCTGGCTTATTTTAATGTTATACATATAGTAAAAACATATTTAAACGCATTCGTAATGACCGAAACGTAATTTGGCAATGATTATACACTAAAAAGTCTTCCTTTTTTGGTCCCCGAGGAACCACATATGGATGCAGATAAGCAATAATGTGTTATGCCACAACAACATCATTCTGAGAAAATGGCGCCTAAACATTTTTTGAGGTTATTGAGGAGTTTGTTCGCAAATATAAGAAAACCGTCAACACTTTTGGGTTTTTTAGTTGAAGAATGGTCTTTGCTAACGATTAATAATTAAAAAATTTGAACGTAATATCAAATTACGATAAAAAATTAAAGATTTGGTTATTGCAAAATGTATTAGCACCGTAAACATTAACAAGAATGAGTTATGAACCTTAACACAATTTTGCTAAATGTGCTAATGAACCTTTTTACTTATTATAACTACGTTATCGCACATAACATGTTTTTGATAAATTTCTAACGGGCGTTATAAATATAATAAAACAATGATTATCTACGAATCGCTAAAGGTGCAGAAAAGAAAAATCGTTTTAATTGTGTTAATGATTTTTTATGTCGATTTTCACTGGACAGCTTTTGTGCACATTTTCGTGAACATTTACAATCAAAATAAGTACCTGCAAACTCTTTGGGTTTTATTTCTTTTCCATTGACACTTACATAAATTTCATTTTTGTTTGCTTTCTCCTTCCTAATTGAACAATTTTGATCAGGATGTTTTCTCTTTCGACCTCTTTTTGGGCGTCCATTGTGTGTTGTGACTTGATCAACATTATTCTCTGCTGGAAAGCTTTCAGGATCCAAAGTACACACATTATTCTCGACACTATGAGTTAATTCTGTAGTACTCAAAGCTGGATTGATCGATCTCAGATCTTTGTAAAGTACTTTGGGAATAAATGCTTTCCTGATCACTGTTAGTCATATTCGGCTATTGGTGCCTCCGGATTTATTGAAACGTCACCTGTTTCTGGTAGCATTTGCTGCGAGTGGGAATCGACTAATTCAATTAGTGGAGAACTGGATCGGATTTGAAATTCAGACATAAATACATCGTTAAAAACAGCACTGGCATTACAACGAGTTTGTGGCTCGGGAGTAGTGCGCATGGCTCCTAAACGAAGAGCGTGGGTTTGATCCCAACTCGTACTAATGATTTTTGCGTGTAAATAATATCGCGAGGAAACCAGAATAATTCCAATAAGACCTAGTTTACCCTCTGGATTATAAAGGCAGCTTTCGTAAAACTAGTGCCTACGATTAGTTGCCAAAGCGGACCCCAAGCTGTCTGAGTTACAGCATAAGTTGGGAAAACCCCTAGGAAGAAGAGGTACAATACTATATAATATATCTATGTGACTATACAGTGTGTGTCCATGACCCGGGCTTTTACGAAAATGGGTAATAATACGCATTACTAGCAATCGTTTTCAAGTATTAACATTTGACAAATAATTAAAATGACTGTACAATTTAATTTTATTTCCTCCGAACGATCAATGTAACGCGTGTACTACTTAGTTGTCAAACGTTGTGAGTGGCTGCGATCTGTCATTGTGAAGTTCAAATTAACGATCCATTTTGAAGTACATTGCTTCTCAATTAACTTTTCTTAGAAAGTTAATTACTTTTAAAATTAGAATTTTGAATCGAATAATGTTCACGGTTTGGCTACAAATCTCCATCGCATTCCTCGGTTTCGATAAAAGCCAGTACCGTAGACACACACTGTATAATGCCCAATAATTGTTAAATCATTTTCTTAAGTGCCTTAAACTAGATAAGTAATTGCAATTCGTGGCCTAGGCTACCAAATATATGCCATAATTATAATAGCAAAATCTTCTGTTCATGTTTTATTTATTAATTACAACTAATTTTTAATTAAATTTATTGTAAAATACTCAACAAAACTCAACAAAAAACAAAACTTAACTATGAATATAATTTTAGCAAAAAAATGTTATGGTTCTTAAAACAAAAAAATACCAACGAATGACCTTTAAATAGTTTAACAATATTGAGTTATGTTTTATAACACGGTTAGATGTGATAAACAGCGAGTAATCCTCATTTAGCAATAATCGATCATGTTTCATAAAACATAAATACCATCTAAGAATGATTTAGTAATAATAGGTTATGATTGGAAATGTATTTTAAATTAACATAATTATGAATCTGGTTGCAAAAATGAGAAAAACGTGCGTTTATATTATTAAACTTGGATAGTCAATTAGATTTGTTACAATAATTGTAAGATTTTCGTTGTGAATTTTATTTTATTTACAAAAAATAACCTCAAAAATATGTTCGTTTCCAATTCGTGTGACAATGTTGTACAAAAAGTAAATTTTGGTCACTACGGGTGATTACCAAGTAAAAACGTGATTAATAAACGGTTTTGTAGACCAAACACACTGAAATACTCAATAAATACATTTTTTATTGGGAATACTTACCTGCACACCGCTTCTGCTAAAAGAGGACTGGCTGGAATGGTAATTTCGTAATGATAAGTTAACCCTTCATAACACATTATTGTGAAATGTAGTACCTACGCGTTCTGCTGCATTTTATTATAAGTTATGGCACTTAACACATCATTAATAAATAAACACTCAATTTAACAGATATGTGTTATGAATTTTCCCTAATTTTCTCATATTTGGAAAAATCAAAACGCCAAAAGGTCATTTATGAAATATATAGTTCTTCAAACTAGCTACAATTTGATATAAAAATCTCATTTTTCGAGTTTTGTGGCATAACACATTATTGCTTATCTGCATCCATATAATAACTAATAAATCGGTACATTCGTACAAAAAATAAATGCATTTTTCTTTGCAAACATTAGTAAAAAACGCAAGAAAGATTGTAAAAGTTAAAGGAAAGCACAACTATTAATCAATTTCGCAAAATTTATATTTGTTTGTGGTCCCGCAGTTCACACACTATGAGTTAATAAAATAATCAAAATCTCCTAAAATTTAAACATTATTAAAAGGTTTGTCGTACTGAGGTTTAGTTAAAAAGCTTGACTACATAAATATATATTTTAACGTGGATTGATGGCGTACAATATAAAATAAATTGCTTTTTAACATTTCCTTAGCAAAGCGTTCATTAGGGTGACCACACAATGAAAAGCGTTTACTACGTTTTGCGAAATTGATTAATAGTTGTGCTTTACTTTAACTTTTACAATGTTCCTTGCGTTTTTTACTAATGTTTGCAAAGAAAAATGCATTTATTTTTTGTACGAATGTACCGATTTATTAGTTATTATATGTGGTCCCTCAGGGACCAAAAAAGGAAGACTTTTTAGTGTATAATCATTGCCAAATTACGTTTCGGTCATTACGAATGCGTTTAAATATGTTTTTACTAAATGTGTAACATTAAAATAAGCCAGCATATTAAACACTTGCTCAGAAGTGTAAGGTTCAGAGTGTGAACTGAGGGACCACACGTTTGGCTGTATAACTTTTTAGTGAATTCTTTACAAATTCTAGGATTTTTCTACAAAATTATTCTCTACTACTACTAAATTTTCACCAAACACCATCATACCAACCACCATTGAAATATAAGTGGTCCCTCAGTTCACACGCACACTAAATATTGGATGTCATATACCAAAGAAAAAACGACCAAGAGCACCAACGTCTGAGGTGGGGATCGAACCCACGTGCTCAACTTTCGCGGCTGATGCCTGCACCCCTCGGCCACTCGGTCTTATCAACCACCAGTAAATTTTCTCGGGTATGTACACCTCCTAATAGAAACTTTACAGTTTTCTAGAATATCTAGAGAGAGCTGGTGCTGCCATCTATTGAACGGCAGTAAGACATTTTTTTATCAACCACTCTTCCCGTGGGTGTCGTAAGAGTCGACTTAAGGATTGAAGTATCAGTGAATATTCGTACATTGCCAATTCAATCCCGTATCGTCATCAAACCCGTATTTTATTATCATAGTGGATACACTACGCCAACCCGCTCTTCCAGCGTGGCGATTTTGGGCATATATGTATATTATACATCTTAATCGGTCAATATCCATAGTTAAAAAATATATTTTACAGCTAGAATAAAAAGGTATAGTGCGCTGTAAAACGATAATGTTATAGTAAAGTTTTTTTCTAGCCTGTAGGGGTGTCCCACTGCTGGGCAAAGGCCTCTCCCTCAGATTTCTACTGGTCCCGGTTCGGTGCCAAGTCTGGCCAATTATTGGTGAAGGCGTCCAAGTCGTCCCGCTATCTCCGCCTAGGCCTGCCTCGTCACCGCCTAGTTTGCATCCACTTGGTGGCTGTAATAGCCCACCTTTCTGGGTGCATGCGGTAGACGTAAAGTAAATAACAAAAATAAAAGTTATTGTGATTAGGGAGATAGAACTAAAGTATTATTATATTGTTACAAATACTATCCCAAAGGAATGATTATAGCTTTATTTATTCAAGCCACTGTTACCCACGCTGAACCAATTTGCCAGACCATAAGTGCCCTATCGTAGCAATCCTCACATAGCCAATATTCACAAAATATATTTCTGTACCCTTAAGACCTAAAACAAGAAATATTGATACTTTGGTCCAATATACATTAGGATAATAGGTTTTTCCACAGTCTGCCTTGAAATAAGATGTTCACTCAGCCTTTAGGTATCTTTATTTATCACTGATAAAAATATTGTAATGGATTAGGTCGTATATCTTTTAGGATTCGCACGAAAAATAGACTTCGGCATATGCTCTCACCGTATGATAGCTCTCACACATTCATCATCATCATCATCATCATATCAGCCGAAAGACGTCCACTGCTGAACATAGGCCTCCCCCAAAGATTGCCACAATGACCGGTCCTGCGCCACCCGCATCCAGCGGACTCCTGCGACCTTCACCAGGTCATCGGTCCACCTTGTGGGGGGCCTACCCACGCTACGCCTTCCGGTACGTGGCCGCCACTCAAGAACCTTCCCGCCCCAACGGCCATCGGTTCTACGCGCAATGTGCCCCGCCCACTGCCACTTCAGTTTAGCGATTCGGAGAGCTATTTCGGTTACTTTGGTTCTGCTGCGGATGGTCTCATTTTTAATCCAATCACGCAGAGAGACTCCTAGCATAGCCCTCTCCATTGCCCTTTGGGTGACTTTGAGCCTTCTTATGAGACCCATTGTAAGCGGCCACGTTTCAGTACCGTATGTCATCACTGGCAACACACACTGATTAAAGACTTTCGTCTTCAAACACTGCGGAATATTGGACGAAAATATGTGTCGTAGCTTCCCGAACGCTGCCCAACCGAGTCGGATTCGACGATTGACCTCATTCTCGAAGTTGGACCTACCTAACTGAATAGTTTGCCCTAGGTATATATATTCGTCTACAACTTCGAGTGTAAAGTCTCCGATTATTACGGGAGTTGGTGCTACATGGGAATTCGACATGATTTTCGTCTTATCCATGTTCATCCTAAGACCAACTCGCTCGGAGGCTTTACTGAGGTCAACGAGCATAGTACTTAAGTCCTCCAAGGTCTCAGCCAAGACTACTATATCGTCAGCGAATCGAAGGTGAGTGAGGTACTCGCCGTTTATGTTGATACCCAGCCTTCTCCAGTCCAGAGTCTTAAAGACATCCTCCAGTGCAGCGGTAAACAGCTTAGGGGAGATGACATCTCCTTGCCTAACTCCCCGCTGCAGCAGAATAGGCTTCGAGCTCTGGTCTTGGAGTCGGACTGACATTGTGGCGCTCTCGTATAAACACTTCAACACCTCGAGGTAGTCGACTTGGCACCGTTGGAGAGACTGCAGTACTGCCCATGTTTCGATCGAATCGAAGGCTTTCTCGTAGTCCACAAACGCTAAACAGAAGGGCAGGTTATATTCTTCGGTCTTCTGTATAACCTGGCGAAGCGTATGGATGTGGTCTACGGTACTAAAGCCTCTTCGGAAACCAGCTTGTTCGGGAGGCTGGAAGTCATCAAGCCTGCGTGCAAGACGATTCGTAATGACTCTTGAAAACAGCTTATAGACATGGCTCAGAAGTGAGATGGGTCGGTAGTTCTTCAATAAAGCGTTGTCACCTTTTTTGAAGAACAGTACCACCACACCTCTGTTCCATGCCTTTGGCGTTCCCCCTTCCAGTAAGACGGAATTGAACAACTTCTGAAGGGCCGTAAGGATCGGTTTACCACCCGCCTTCAGAAGCTCAGCTGTAATTCCGTCCTCCCCAGGCGCCTTGTTATTTTTGAGCTGTTCAAGAGCCATTCTAATCTCGCACAGGCTGATGTCCGGGATGTCTTCTGTATAGTGTCGGGTCAGTCTAGCTCTGAGGTCTTCCGCTAGATCAACTTCGGGTCTGCTAGTTGACGTGTACAGCTGTCCATAAAAACCCTCTATCTCACTCAGCAGCTCAGACCTGGATGTGACGATTCTACCATCCTCAGTCTTTAATTTGGCGAGCTGGCTTTGCCCAACAGACAGATCCCTTGCAAAAACTTTAGAGCCCTTATTTCGCTCGATGGCTTCTTCTATACACTTGGTACGGAATTGGCGCATATCGCGTTTGAGGGACTTAGAGATCTGTCTGTTGAGCTGCCGGTATAAAGTCGCATCAACTGAGGATTGTAGAACCAGTTCACTCCTTTTTTCCATTAGCTTCTGAGTGGAGTCTGAGAGCTTTCTGGTCTTATTTGTCCGCTGGGCCTTAAAAAACTTAGACCCAGCGCTATGGACAGCTTCCACAAACCCGTCGTTGAATACGTCCACATCATCGCCTAGGCAATCGAAACGGTTTTGGAGTTCCAGCTGAAAGCTCTCGGGGTTTTGGAGATGGAGTGCAGGACGGAGCGTAGACTTCATCAGTCGCGAGCGTTCTAGCTTAGGACATACATTCAACGTGCCTCTTACCAGGCGGTGATCGCTACCGGTTTTAACCGTACTGATCACAGAAACATCGTTGAATATATGTCTCTTCGTCGACATGATAAAGTCGATCTCGTTTTTAGTTGCACCGTCGGGACTCATCCAAGTCCATTTTCTGTGCTCGCGTTTCTTAAAGAAGGAGTTCATCATGTAGAGTCCCTCCTTCTCCAAGAAACCAGCCAGCAGATGGCCCCGGTGGTTCCGACGTCCAACCCCAAATTGCCCCACCCTCAGTTCGTCACCATCTCTCTTGCCCAGTTTCGCGTTGAAGTCCCCCATAACAACGGTGAAGTAGGTTCTGGAGCTATGCATGGCTTTTGAGATATCATCATACATAGCCTCCACCTCGTCGTCGGAGTGTGTCGAAGTCGGCGCGTACACCTGTATGACCTTCAGCGAGTATCTCTCAGATACTCTGAGTATAAGGTACGCCACCCTAGCCGACACACTCTCGATCTTCACCACGTTGTTTACGAGGGACTTGTGGACGATGAACCCGACACCTCCCTGGGACTGTTGGTCGCCCTCCCGGAAATAGAGCAAGTTGCCGGACTTTAGGATTATCGTGTCCTCGCCCTCTCTTCGGACTTCTGACAATCCCACAATGTCCCAACGCAACTTGCTCAATCCTTCCTCCAGTTCCACTAACTTTTCGTCGGTCCGCAGTGTACGTGTGTTGTACGTTGCCAGGGCCAGAGGTCGTCGGTGGTGGTAGCCGGATCTTTGCCGGAGATTCTTAGCACCCCTGACCCCGCTAGCACCCTGGCCGCTACCATAACCAGGGCACCGGGGGTCTCCGGAACCTCGGGGCCGCGGCCTTTTTTGTACAATCATTTTGGGGGGTATTTGCCATAATCGCCACGCTTGGCATGCGGGTTGGCGATCGCAGTGTCTCCACCGCACTTTAGGGATGCTGCTGCCCATCCCCCGGTGGTCTTGGTCGTAGTTTTCAGACATACCCGGGTCAAGTGTGTGATCAGTAACACTTTAGTCCCTTAGTCGACTCCTACGACACCCACGTTGGGGTGGTGACAAATGTATTCTTACTGCCGTCACCACACGGCTGCCGTCTCACACATTAATAATGTATATTGTTGATATAGTGATAGCCTTCATAGCTCAGTGGACGAAAAACGTAATTTCGTGATAATAAAATAATAATTTCGACTATGATACCCGCTTTTGAAATTAAATACCTGTACAACGACCATTTCACTCGTGTATGTTGCAGTACATTGCGGGCTGAATTATAATAGGCAACTGTCAAAACGATGACCACTATGGAATTTTATATGAAATACTCAAAAGTGACGTCACGTTTGAGTACTGACAAAAGACCTACTCTTTTAAGTTCTTTTCAATTTATTAAATATTTTTTTTGTATAAAAATTACTGCAATCTACATCTTAGTAATCATTTCTTCGTGTATTGTATTATCTTCATGTATTATGTCGTGCATCATGTTAAATAATTTATTAACCGACTTCAAAAAGGAGGAGGTTTACAATTCGTCGAAATCTTTTTTTTTTTTTATATATGTTCCCCGATTACTCAAAGACGCGTGGACCGATATGAAAAATTCTTTTTTTGTTTGAAAGGGTATACCTTCTAGTTGGTCCCATTGTCACCGAATCCCGATCTGATGATGGGATCCTGGAGAAATCGAGGGAACTCTTCAAATGTTGTAGGCACACATGAAATTTTTCATTTATTTTCGAAGACTAAACAAGTATAGCATCTAGTCATGAACCTTTTAAGTTGGTGATCTGATGATGGAAGGTACAACTCCTTAGCAATTAGGAGTTGGGGGATAATTCTTTAAGTATAACATTTTTCGTGAATTTTGGAAGCTATTTGAGTATTTGCCTTTAGGTGGTCATCCTTACATGTTGGTGAGCTGATGACGAAAGGTACAACTCCTTAGAGATTAGGAGTTGGGGGACAATTCTTTAAATATAACATATTTCATGTATTTTGGAAGCTATTCGAGTATTTGCGTTTAGGTGGTCATAGTCTCATGTTGGTGAGCTGATGACGAAAGGTATAACTCCTTAACGATTAGGAGTTGGAAGATAATTCTTTGAATATAACAACTGTCATACATTTTCGAGATCTATTCAAGTGTTTGCTTAGTAGTTATGACATGTTGATTAGCGGTTAGTGATTCTTTAAATAATATAGGTATGCTAAGGCTGTTATCTATGATCTTTGAAATTATTCATACCTGCTGATGATATAATGTATATCTCCTTGATAATGGGATAATTCTTTCAAAATTTAAGTTATCCAGTTCAGGTTTTCTGGCATATTACAGTGGATTACATTCTAATTTTAAGTATTTAGTGCGTACTAAATAACGATTTTACACCTCTAAAAAGCAAAAAATAAAATATTTTAAAATAAAAATAAAACCGCCTTCAAAAATTCGCCCGAACTTAAAGGTAAAAAATAATTTTAGTTCCTACTTCTTAGGATTTTCTACCCAAACCTTTAAACCTTTTACCCTATTCATTGAAATAAAATATTATGGCTAGGTATCCTACAGATTTCTAAGAAGTCGGTGCCAAGCCAAATATGTTCACTTCGCGAGATGACTGTATTTGATAGAGCTTTGTAACTTACTGTCACTCCGGTTATGCTTTCATCAAAATGACTGAGGCAGATCATTCTGTTGATATAAACATAATCGCAGTGACAGTAAGTTACAAAGCTCTATCTAATAACTATAATTATACCTACCTATGAACGTATTTGGCTTGGCACCGACTTCTTAGAAATCTGTAGGATACCTAGCCATAATATTTTATTTCAATGAATAGGGTAAAAGGTTTAAAGGTTTGGGTAGAAAATCCTAAGAAGTAGGAACTAAAATTATTTTTTACCTTTAAGTTCGGGCGAATTTTTGAAGGCGGTTTTATTTTTATTTTAAAATATTTTATTTTAACTACAGTCATCATCCCTATCGTATGTAGGGATCGGAACCGGTTTTTTAGAAAAACCTCGAAGTAGCCCGATTTAAAAAACCTTACCTAACCTAACTTAAAAATGTTGTATTACTTTTATTTATTTATGTTTCTCTAGAATAAGTTCAAACCTAGACGCTTTTTTACCATATTCGCTTAAATATTCGTAGTAGAGTAAGAGGAGAGCCTCTTAAATTGAGTTTTGTTGTATAAATAAACCAGAAAATTCACGCACGCGTTCAGCTTAAAAAGATTTTTGTATTTTTTTACAGGAAACTCGATATTATGTGATCAGGGTAATATAATTAAATATTTCAGTTCAGTTAATATTTTTACATTGGTTTTACTATAAAATTTGTTCTGCAATTTGCTATAGTCTGCAATAAAACTAAAGTTAAATAACAGGCGTATAAAATATTTCAAATATAAAATAAACAAGTCAGAAAATTCGTACTTAGAAAATATCAAAATAACTTGCTTTGCAAAATTTCAAACGACATGACTTTTGTTTTAGCAAACTGTTCAAAGGCATTAACTGTACTTTAAATATTACAACGAAAAATAACAATAAACTGAAACAAAATGCTGACAAAATTTACGAGCAAACTTTTGTCAGTTCCCAAAAAAGGTTTCTGAAAATGTCTACCTGCCCGTTTCGTTATTTTGTTTTCATTTCGCGCGTATTATATAACAGGTAGAATCATTTGTTATTATATTTTATTATTTTATATTGTGCCGTGTGGTGACGGCAGTAAGAATACATTTGTCACCACCCCAACCCCTTCTGCGGGTGTTGTAAGAGTCGACTAAGGGATTGAAGTGTCACTGACCACTATTTGATACCTACCTGAGAGGCCTACGTTCAGCAGTGGACTATCATAGGCTGATGATGATTATGATTTTATTATTATAGCAATGTCGACATTAAAGGCATAAGGTCGGATTTAGCAATTTCTGTGACCCACAGACGTAGCAAAGATAACATTCTGCAATCGTTAAGCGATAGTGATAAATGTATGAGGATGACAGATTCGAACGAAAAGTCACGTGACCAATGTGACCATTTTCTTTCATTATTATTGTCACGTGACTTATTGCTTATCGTATACGATTGTAAAATGGCATCTTGCTTAGGCCTATTGTACCCAAGTAAGTGTAACTTTATGCCACTGGACGGCGCAGCGTGGGAAGGCCCCCTACAAGATGGAGCGACGACCTGGTAAAGGTTGCGGGTGTCCAATGGATGCGGACAGCTCACGACCAATCTTTGTGGAACTCTCTGGGGGGGGCCTATGTCCAGCAGTGGACGTCAATTAGCGGATGATGATGATGATGAAGTGTAACTTTATGCTTTTGAGATAAGGTCGAATTAATGCTACTTGCGTAGACACCCTGGCACCGTCCCATCTTCAACGAACTACGTTTAAGGCGACCGCTGCGGCTGAAAATGCCGATTTTTTAAGCCGAAATATTAAGGGCCTCGGCAAAAAGTATCCCAAGCGCACGCAATCTGTTTGCTGAGATCGCGAAACGTCTGGTTGATGTTACTAAAGACCGAAGAGCTGGCGACTTCCTCGCACAACGCATCAGTGCTATATACCTTTTACCTTGACTATGGTCTTCAAATGGTAAAAAAAATACTTGCTCGCAGCACACTTGTGACCCAGTGGTAGTGGTATGTGCCAGTGAAACACGATCCCTATCTTCATTGCATTTATACTCGCATGTTTAATTGCTCTCACCTTTCTATTTAAAATAGACCAGATAAAAATTCCGAAACTCACTGCACTGGAGAAATGATAGGTGAAATTCGGTCTTCAGGCATTTTTGGTTCTTACTTACTTTACTTTGGTTCTTTATAAGCCGAAGCTCAGTCTAGCTCTTATGTTTGCGGTCTACAACCCAAATATTTGCGAGCCTAAGACTTCAATACGGTGTACAAACATATTTTAATAAGCCGCTATTACTTTTACACCAGATTTAATAACTTCTACTTTGTAACACTTCGCGTCGTTCACCCTGCAGATCTTGATAGCCCCCCTGATCTCTGTTCTGAGTTAGGTTTTTGTTTAAGATTGTAGGTATGTAAAAGATAACATTGCAGTTCTTAATAGTAGTTTGTTATTTCCGCCGTAATAACATTAGTTTACTCCGTTAATTACTCCTGCCTGATAATCTTTCATTAACGCGAAATCTCGAAACTTCTCGAATGAAGATAGTGTTAACAGCAAAAGTTTGTGGGGATTTCGAGTTAGTACAGATTTTGTTTTCGTGATGTAGGTACTCCTACAGTTAGTTTGTTTCAGCGGAGATAATTTAATTTATTAGGTACATAAAAAAGCTTTTCTGTGAAATAGTAGCTTTCAAAATACACAGCAATACCTCTTAGACTAGGGTGCTCACAAATGTCCTGAGATCTGGCTTCTAATGTAATGCGTTAGGGTACATGTTCAGATATTTTTGAGCACCATGGCCGGACGCTCTAATACATCTGATGGCGACTGTAAAATATTTCAAGCTTTGACTACATGACTGGAATCTCTAAAACTGAGTGGTGTCTAGAATGAAGGACTTCATCGACTCGAGTCTTTAAAGTCATCGCACATTATAACAACTCCATGCCAACGCGGCAGCAAATCTGCTCACACTTTAGATGAGTAATCAACTGGTTGATCCACCCAACTATTTACATTACCCACTGATTGAGTGGGCAATCCAAATGGCTGCTCGCAAACGCATAGTCGCCGCGTGAGCAACGTGAGGTCAATGTGTGACGAAAGTGTCGGAGTTGACCTTTAGTGTACGACGCGTACGGTACACCACTCGTCTTGCACTATTTCAATATTTTTTTTGAGATTAAACCTGGAAGATATGACATAAGTAGGGCTTAAATTACATTTTATGGTGTAGAGTCGAGTCGCTGTGACGTAGCGGAGAAGCTTCAAGAATGCCGTCTTCGGTGGTTTGGTCACGTTTGTCGTAGGCCACCTGATTACGTAGAAAACATATGCCTTAATCTAGCCCTTGACGGCCCCCGACCCCGCGGCAGACCAAAGAAGCGATGGCTAGATGTCGTGAAGGCTGACATGAGTGTGAATGGGCTTACAGTAGAAGATGCCCAGGATCGCGTAAAGTGGAGGAAATGTAGCAGGAAAGCGGACCCTGGCAAAGGCCGGGATAACGTTAGGTAGAAGAAGAAGTCGAGTCACTGTGATTTGTTATAATGTGCGAAGACCTTTACCAACACTAGCACCTTGGACAGCAGACCAGACCTTTCAATAAATTACGCCGCTAAACCTCCCTCGTAATAAGTACTTCAAATTGAGTTAACCAATAACTTGGAGCTATCAATATCTAATATTTGACTTGATAACTAATATCAAACTTAATCAATGTAACGTTTCCCCATTATTTACCGTTATGTGGTTTGCTTCGAAGGTACATAATAAATGTACGCCTTGATTATTATCTGCTAATCACCTACCGTACTTACATTCAATCAATTTCCGTACAGCTACAGAATTAGTAAGCGTGTTAAATTTATGTTTTTAATACAGATGGTGCCTTTTTTAGGCTCTAGTGCAAGAAGCGTGTCATTTTACATCAGGTCCAAAACTTCGGAGGACCATCTGCACTAAAAACCTCGTACGAGACACGTGCAAAAACGAAATTCGTAACTCGTGTCGATTTAAAACACTCCCTAGTTTTTCGCACTTGTGTCGTAATGTACTATTATGTATTGGCATCTCGTCTGTTAATTATTTTAATAGGTTAGGGTCTAATGAATGAGACAATTACGTACTTCGTATTTTAGCACTGCTTTATTCTTCATCAATTAGCGATATTAAAACATCCATCATAAAATAACAATAAAATAACATTTCATTGATAGACTCTATGTATGTTATCCTCTAGCTTAGTAAATACCGTTTTCTTTAGTTTTTTTAAGGTATTTACCATGATTAGCTAACGAAATTGGTGCCGTGACCAGGATAATTGCCCCGCTCACGAAAGTTGAAATAATTTTCAAGGAACATAATAACTGTTTGGATAATACTCTTATGGGTTTATAAAACGTAAGTTTTCCATTTAAGTTCTGAGTTATGGTTGTTATGATTAATAATTTGATGATATAATTTGCTCGATATTATAAAATAAACAGTTTAGAATTCCTAATACCGGGGTTCAATTTGTTGTTGATGTTTTTGTTTCCCTTCGTATTTCTTTATCGAATTAATTTTGCTAGTTTCCTCTATTACCAGGCTGCAGAGCCAAAGCGTAACAAAACATGCGATTTTTCTAATTTCGTTCGTCTCTTTCAATTTACTTTTACTTAGACTAAACAATACTTTTCAGTTCGCTTAAAACGGCAGTCGTGTTTTTAAATTATTTTATTTATTAAAGTTTTCATATGACAACTAAGGCGGAAGTACTAGTGCGCAACATGTCAACAGAGAATATTTATTTGAATCACGATATTTTGCTCATATATAAATACATAAAGTATTGTCACGTGTTTTGGGAGAGTAGTTTGTTAGTTTTGTTAAATAGTATTTATTTTCGTTTAGGCGGAGGTCGTCATATTCTTAGTAAGTCCCTTTCGAGATAGGTCATGTTCGGTAGATGCCACTTTCTGAGGATGTCATGTTCTGAGAAGGCCGCTTTAGGAGAGCGACACGTTCTAATTACGTCACATTCTTATATCGCCACTTTATGAGTTCGTCGCTTTCTGAGTTTGTCGCATTCGGAGTACGTCACTTTCGTATTTTACGGCGCTCCTGTGCGTTTCCGCAAATTGACTCCTAAGAAACTTATGATCCTGATCAGGAATGGGATCGACTGGCATCAAAAAAAGAATGCAAAAAAAAATCAATCTAATTCTATGGAAAAAAAATTTCGACTGTGGTACTGGTGACCTTTCTAGTACAGTTTGTAGGTTGGTATGGTGATTGGTATCAGAAAAAAACAGGAAAATGGACTGTCAAAAACTTGATAGGTAGGTATGTGATTTATTTAAGGTTCATTTTTATTTTATAGCAGGTTGAGTAAGGAAAACGAGCAAAAATGGAACATTATTTTACGGAATAGCAACTTTTAGAAATGACAGTTGACTTCCAGTTAGTAGGGCGTTCATGGCAGGCCTTGCAGGCCTATGCAGGATCGTGTAAACAGAAGATGGATACTATAATATAAGTACACCGTGTAACGTCAAATGTATGAAAGTGTCACTTCTGTACTTTAGTACCTACTATTACTTATTCTGTGATATTTTTTCTTTTTTTTTTATAATACACAGTTATTTATTATAAATACAAGGGGGTGAAGTTGTTGTTTAACTCTCGGGCTTATACCTACACTACATATTATTATTGAGAAACAAAAAATAAATTTTTTTGCATTCTTTTTTTGATGCCAATCGATCCCATTCCTGATCAGGATCATTCGTTTCTTAGGAGTCAATTTGCGGAAACGCACAGGAGCGCCGTAAAATGCGAAAGTGACGTACTCCGAATGCGACAAACTCAGAAAGCGACGAACTCATAAAGTGGCGATATAAGAATGTGACGTAATTAGAACGTGTCGCTCTCCTAAAGCGGCCTTCTCAGAACATGACATCCTCAGAAAGCGGCATCTACCGAACATGACCTATCTCGAAAGGGACTTACTAAGAATATGACGACCTCCGCCTAAACGTTTATTCGTTTTTATAGGGTGACAATATCAAAATTTCTCAAAATTGCAAATTTTCTTAGTCAATTCCATTGTATGAGTAAGCGTCAGGTCCTTTGCTGGCAGTCCCAATAGATGGCACTTCAGTACAAGTTTCAATGTCACATATTGGGACATTGGAAATATTAACACACAGTCCTAATAACCGTCAGCATGTCTTAAAATTATGCAAATAATTTAGATATACCCTCGTCCTGCCCGTCATCAGTTGAGCTATTGAAATTGAAATCTAATGAATTTGAAAATATAGTACTTAGTTTTTCTTTTGTTTTTATATCCGAATATGTCCTTTATAATGATTATAACTAACGTGAGACTCAAACATATTTAAATGTTTATCAAATGGGTTACTCGCGTAATTTAAGTTGACATGTTTCGATTTAAATTATACGTAATTAAAAGTAACCCATTTGATACATATTTAAATATGTCCTTTATAAATTACATTGGGCAAGACGAGGATACGCTAATAATTAGCGTAGGTATATCTAAATTATTCAAAGTTGGGATATGAAGCATTAAAGGTACATACATTAATCATCGTTTAAATGCCCTAGTCAGCTAAATCAACTAGATTTTATCTTGTCGATGGCAACTCAAGCTTTGTTGACGAGTAGGTATTGGTACAGCGTCGGGTACTAGTACTTCTTTACGCAAACGTAAACGCAAACTCTAAATAAATGTTGGTGCGCGTCACGGGTTGAATATAAATAAACGGTCATAATGTCGGACGAACGAACAAAATAGTACATTTACTAACTAGTTCGGGAAAACTTTTTTTCGGCTAGGGTGAAAGTTGGAGCCCGAGTGAAACGAGGGCGACAATCACCCGAGTTAAAAAAAAGTTTTTGCACGTGTAAGGGACGATTTTTTTCATAACAAGTGCGTCAAAAAGAGAAATTACCGCGCGCGAATCGTGCGCAAAGTTCGTTTTTGCGCACTAGTTAGGAAAACTTTTTTTTTCTTTTTGAGAACTCCGGTCATAGAACTAAAAATATGCCAGTTTGACCATTCAATGTAGATATAAGATATAAAACAGATTTTAGTAATCTATATCTATGATTCAATGTACCGAGGAGAAATTTCATAAGTTGCGAAACTTCTGTAGAGAATGTTCTCGGCAATTGAAATTTTACAAGCAATCCAATCATGCCAAAACCGTTGTATATACATGCCTTTTAAGGTATATTTTATGCCTTGTTTACTCAATTGTGAAATACGATATTTTTCATAACACTTTTTATAAGTTCTCATGGAAACATTCTCAATGAGAAATTACTCTTAAATTCTCATGATATTTCTTGGAAATTTCCGAGTATATTCCCGCAATTTTGAGAATGTTTTGCAATTTGCACATTGCTATCTGTATCACAAATTATATTATTTTGTTTCATTGCATAAATTAGCGGTTTATAACAATTTATCCACTTATAGAACAAATATGTACTATATTAATGAATTGATGAGTAGCCAAATTTCAAAAGCGAAATTGTAATTATCTTTAAAATACCTTAATTAGCCGGCGATTTAATAGGATTATGGTGCGCTCTTAACTTAATTATTTCCTGAAATATTTATTACATTGCACCTATCCAATGCATTGACATTTAATAGTACATTGTGCATTAAGGGAGGTAAGTACGGAATTACTAACGAGAGTGTTATCGAGTTAGTATTCCGCTTACCGACCGTGATGCATACAATGTTTTTCATCACACTTGCCGACCAAAAAATAAGTTTTAAGACAAAATATTATTAATTGACGTACTGTCATTTCTATTGCTCCCTAGGGAATTTCACTTTTCTATTACTCGCGCTACGCATGCAAGCAATGACGCGCTTAGACAGAAAGTGTGATGAAAAAAATAATAGTGAGTAACTATAGGTATAAGAAGTGTTCCCGATAAAAAGTAGCAGTATATGATATGGTATCTTTTCGAACTGATCGGATTTGATTATGCAGTACTTATTTTTTAGTAAACCTTATACACTTTAGTTTAAAATAAAAATACAAAAAGTAGCCGAAAAAACCTCGCATGATTTATGCACGAGCCCTTAACTGATTAACTCAGGCCAGTACCACTACTTCAAGCTTTGAAAGTACTTTTGTAGGGGAGTTCATTTTCGGTGAAAAATGCAAAACCGCCAAAGTAGTAAATATCTGTCAGCACCCCCAAATTTAAAGTAAATTAAACAAGGGCTGTTTAACTACTAGGGCATTACTTGTTAAACATTCAGAAAAATGTATTGTTAAAGGTAAAAATCCGGCCAAGTGCGAGTCGGACTCGCGCGCGAATGGTTCCGTACCATTATCAATTTATTATTAAAAAAATACAGTTACATCAACCTACCTCAAAAACTATAGGAGATAATTTAATCAAACCAAAAATCGTTGATAGAGTTTATTAATGTGCATAACATATATTTTTTTTAGAATTTCATATCGTGTAGTTAAAAAATAGACCTATGCGAGAGCGGCAAACTTTGCCACAAGACTGACAGGGGAAGTTCGTGTCTGATGTGCCCCCAAGGTGCCTTTTTTCCCTTCTGTCAGCTAAGGTTGCGAACCAGGACCCATCGCAATACTTCCGACCGTCTTCAATGCTTTTACGCCACTCCAATCGATTCCCCGCAAGCGTCTCCCAATTACGATGGTCAATTTTAAAGGCCATCATGTCCCTCTTGACACAATCTTTAAAGCGAAGCAATGGCCTCCCAACATCCCTTCTCGCATTCGCTACTGCACCTAGTAGGACACGTCGTGGAAGTCGAGAGGGTTCCATCCTGTGCACATGCCCCAGCCAACGCAATCTTCTTTGCTTGAGAAGCGCGGTCAGACTGGGCAGCTGTGCAATTTCAAGAACCCTCTGGTTTGTCACCCTATCTTGCCATGTTATTCTCAGGATCTTACGCAGGCATCGCATGTAAAAGGAATTGATGCGACGCTCAACTTTGGCATACGTAGTCCAAGTCTCAGCTCCGTACAGGAGCACGTTCAATACAGAAGCCTGAAAAACCAGCATCTTGGTCTTAGTATTCAGGAGTCTGTTTTGCCATACTCGAGTACTAAGCTTCCCAAACGTAGTAGCCGCTTTACCTATGCGAATGTCAACCTCCACGGTAAGTGAAAGATTGTCGGTTACTGTTGAACCCATGTAACAAAACCGATCAACCACCTCCAACAACGAACCGTTCAACGAAATCGCTGGGGCTACAGTTGTGCCTTGTGCCAACACAACCGTCTTTTTGGCGATTATAGTCATCGCAAACAGGGAACAGGCCTTGGAGGATGAATCCAACATCACCTGGAGCTCACGTTCGGAAGCAGCAACAAAGGCCGCGTCATCGGCGTAAAGGAGGCTCTGGACGAAAAGATCCTCACGATATTTCTTGGATTTGAGCAGTGATATGTTATACATCTTTCCGTCAGCCCTTGTATGCAGGTGTATACCCTGATGGCTATCGCTAAAAGCAGCACGTAATATTAGCGAAAAATATATGCCAAACAGAGTAGGGGCCAAAACGCATCCCTGCCGCACACCCCTGGAAACGCCAAACGGTTCCGACAATTCACCATTAAATACTACTGAACCCTTCATATGCTCGTGAAAAGCGATGTCTTCAGGGCATTTACACCTGAAATCGTCTGAAATAGACGCAAAGGCCAGTAGTAGTTAAAAAATAGGGGGGGGGGACACATTTTTCAGGCTTTGAGAGCTGATATCTCGAAAACGATTTGCTTTAATATAAATGAGATTTATAAACCTTCATATAATTTTCAAAGACCTTTCTATTAATACCCCACACGCTTATATACAACTAAAAAAAAATTCTATCCCTCAGTTACATGTATGGAGGGCCCCCACCCCAATGGTTTTTTTTACAATTTAGTATCATAATCCTGTAGCGGTTTATACAACACATATCCTTACCAAATTTCGTTACTGTAGCATTTATAGTTTCCGAGTAAATCGGCTGTGACAGACGGACAGACGGACATGACGAATCTATAAGGGTTCCATTTTCGCTACGGAACCCTAAAAATCAGGTAAATACTGCCAGAACACAGTGTTCAAAATACTAAAGGTACATTAGAACAAGTAACGCTAAATCTTCCACATGATCATTTGATTGAATATGAATGTACTTATTTTTGTTTTGAAGTTTTGTTAACAAGGATTTCAAAAAAATAAGTCCTGTTTTAAAAAAACCGGTCATTTTAAAAATGTACCACATCATACTTTTATACCGAACCACTCTTTAAATTGTTTAACTATGTTTTTGAGCGCTTAGGAACTGAATAAATAGTAGTAGTTCTTTTTTTGTCTCATTGGCGTCAATATGAAAGCTGAAAGTGACACCAAATGAAACAGATAATAATTGTCACTATTGGCAACAGAACTTTATTGCCAGAGTTACAAATAAAAAAATATTATCATGTATAAATTTAGTATGACTATCGATCCTAGATACGGTTTATTTATCCTTAGTTGTCTTATCTAGTAAACAGCTTTCTAAAACGCAAAACCTACACCAGAAAACGTGTAATTTAAGGTTAGAAAGTTGTTTACTAGATAAGACAACTAAGGATGAATGGACTTGACATTAAACGTAGAAAAATTCTAATATTCCATTTAAGAAGAGAAGCTATAAATTGCTTTCATATCGATTCTTAGGATTTAGCTGAAAACAGCATCGTACATAATTTTCCCTCTAAAGTAGGTATGTACATCCAAGGTATAATATGTTATGATATTAAATTATTAAGTACGTATTTACCCCCTTTTAGTCTAGCTAGATCATATCTCATTGAGATATTCTCTCGAGTTCTGCCATTTTGTAACTCAGTTACTGAAGGGTTTTTAATTCACTTCTATATTTTTAGAACTACGTCATTATTTCCTCGGCAGTATCATTTTCAATAAATCTCTGGGCGAACGTGACATTACGATGATACAACTTTTTATGGTTAAAGAGTTGAAGCCTTCTCTTCGAAGTGATAGTTGACGTTTTCATTTTTATTTCTTCCGTGACCGTTACCACATACTGCATCATTTTTATGTGACGTGAACAAGTAGTTCGGTGAAAAGGGGCCCTAAATAACAAATAAGATTTTTCCTCAAACATGCAATGAAATATTGTCTTTACGTTCCTTAAAATAGACTCGGAAGTATCGCTTTTAGGGTGCAGTAACTCACTGGGATGGAAATGGAATTTCATAACACTTTTCAGGCCTAAGCCTGCAAAGTAACTTTTTTTTTAATTTCGACATCATCGTCATTATTTTTTTTTGTATTTCTTTGTATGTTTGAGAAAAGCACTAAGTATACATGCTTCGACGTGAAAACGGATTCCTTGCCTCGTTACCTATCCAACTTGGCAGAAATGCTCATTTTCCCGGCCTCTGATGTAATGTAAAAATATATACCAACTTGCCGGAAATCCTCATTTTTCCGGCCTCTGATGTAATCTATTATATATACTACTATTACTTCGGCGGTCATTGCAATAACATAAATTCTAATTTGGCCATTGATACGAAGTAACATTAAATTTTATTTGTACAGTCATGTATCAAATGAACTTAACGGTGTTGTTAAAAGTAAGCTCAACTCTTTGAACGAGTTAACACATCTCATTACCTACCTCTGGAAAAGCTGTAATAAATTACCATCGCCCGCAGCGAGAAAACCCTGAATTCTCCTCTAATTAAATGTCAAAAATCGGCCGTACCCGACTTGACCTAGTTGCCGTAACAATCATGCTTTGGCCGTGTTGCGGCACAAAGCATAGACGAGAGAAAATTCAGTCGTGGATTTGCAAAAACATCAAATTATATCAGTCAAGCTTGTAATTAGGTGGGTGAATATCTGGGCGTTTTAACCGCCTAATTTTGGTGGCATCATATTTGCCGAAGTTTCTATTCGTTACAATGTGCTACTTGTCATTTGTAGGAGGCACGGTATCTTATACAAATGATGAAGTATAACATTGAGACGTTTAGAAACTTCGGCAAAAATGATGCCACCAAAATTAGGCGGTTGAAACGTTTAGATATTCACCCAGGTACATCATATTTTGCTGCGTGGTGACGGTAGTAAGAATCCATTTGTCATACCACCCTCCGATTCTTTCCATGGGTGTCGTAAGAGTCGACTAAGATATTGGAAGTGTCATCATCATCTTCAACATCAGCCTATGATAGTCCACTGCTGGACGTAGGCCTCTCCTATTAACTATGCGTATAGACGCATTAGGAGGTACATGCCCATAATCGCCACGCTGGGCAAGCGGATTAGCGATCGCAGTAATGTGTCCACTATGATGACGCTGCTGCCCATCATCAATCTTTTATCAAATAATGGTCAATGAATGACACTTCAATCCTTTAGTCGACTCTTACGACACCCGCAGGAGGAGTTGGGGTGGTGACAAATGTATTTTTACTGCCGTCACCACACGGCCCACACACAATTGGAACTGTCACGATTTACTTATTAAAAATTGATGATGACCAGCATTATCCTAGTGGGCACACTCATAAGTGCAAACTGAAAATTTGTAGACATGAAAAAACTAGAGTTGCATTTCTAGTTTATATCTACATTTATTTATTTACTTAAAGTGAAATTGAATTGTCCACGGAAAGAACATGTCTAGTCAATTCAAATTACAGAAGGAATAGTACATTACTACCGAGGCCGGGAAGTGACTGGTTTCCGGCCGAATATATGTAGACGGCCGAGCGAAGCGAGGCCGGATAGTATTCGGACGGCAACCCGTCACTTCATGGCCGAGGTATGTACAATGCTTTTCTCAAACATGCAATGAAATGAAACAAAAAATTATATCTTCTTTCTAAGAAATTATAAGTCAACTACATAACTAAGTTTTTGAAACACAACAAAAGTCAAATACGACACCGACACCTCATTTTTTTTTTTTAAGATTGACCTGTTTGAAAGTTGCAAATTTTTACTTTCAAAAAGCGGTATTAGACGACGCGGTCGGTTGGGTCCAATTAATCGCATGCAGTGATCGGGGCCGACGGATCGCGCCGTATAATAATGATTTTTAAATATTATTTTGAGTAGTTATTGTACATTTATCATAAATTATATAAATTAAATACCTAATTATAACTGCAAAAATTTGCCAATCATTTTTTTTAATACTAATATTACTTACAGATAATTATTGGCTAAAAGCCAAGATGCCACAACCCTATGTCAAATGAAAATTAAAAAAGAGGCACTTGCCGGCCTAGGCCGGCAACGAGGTACTTCCCGGCCACTTTTTAGGCACGTAACTACAATATTTCATTGCATGTTTGAGAAAAAATCATTTTACCTACTTTGAACAGAATGAAGTGTGAATTTGCCCTGTTTTTTTAAGCACTGTACATGTTTATTCCGTGGACCCTTCAATTATTTAATCGGGAGTCTTAAAAACGGCTGTTAAGTCCACTTGCACAATGGTAAGGCAACTAACACGAGATTAACCTAATAAAAGTATGAAGAATGTATGGGTAAGTCCATACATTCTTACACCAATTTAATCCGGGTTAGTTGGTTAACCCTAGATAGTGCAAGTATATCCATGAAATATACAGGAATTATCCAAAATAAACAGCAGAGGCCTGTTTTTCAAAATCTTATAACTTCCTGAAGTGAAGTTCTTATCTATAGTGTTTAAAAGAGACTTTCACGTCTTGTATAGCAAGTTACAAGCTTTCAAGAAATGAGTCTCTAATTTAGCGTCCTCCCAACTCCCGCAAAACCCATATTTTTGAGTTAACAAGCAAAGTTCTGTCACCCAGGCACTATTATTAATTCGCAAAAGGGAAACAATAACGACTGCACAGCACTTCATATTAAATTTGCGATAAAGCAATGCGGAATTCCGCTCCTAGTCTCCTAGTATCACGACGTTTCAGCCAAACAAAACAATAGACAGCGGAAATCATGCTTCAACGATCGTGTCGAGCAAATTAAAATCGCCGGTTCTCTTTTAAATTTCTTTGCGTTCCTTTTTAGCTCATTTGGAACAGCGGTGGACTAACCGTTACCCAAACGAAGGTTTAATTACTATGAACTCCATTAAAATGTAATGAATTTTGGAAAATTTATCGACCAGCAATGTGATGCGAACACTAATCTGACACATCATATGGAGATAATTATTCAGTAGTCATTGACAATTTGCTATTGCCGTGTGGTGGCAGTAAGAATACATTTGTCACCAACCCAACTCCTCCTGCAGGTGTCGTGAGAGTCGACTAAGGGATTGAAGTGTCATTGACCGTTATTTGATAAAAGATTGATGTATGTATTTTCCGTTGGGTATATTACGAAACCTATCGTCCACGGCACATTTATTACCAGATGCAGTCCATTTCTTCTTTTATTTCTCACAGTTAATAGCTTCGCATAGTGGTTTACCTACTCTTTTTTTGTCATACTTATGGCCATTTATTGATCTATAATGTATGTAGATAACCTTTTTATTTCAATAAACCAAGTAAGTAGAAAACTAACGAAGATACTATAATATTAGTGTTGAGGTACCATTTTCATTTCTCATATCTTAGAAATTCAAGCAGGTGGCCTAATGGTAATGACGGCAGTCGCTGTAAATACCTAGCCTCGACTGGATTAGTTTTTTCCTTAGGCCACAATTACACCTGTAAGTTCTTACGTAAGTTGCAGGGACGAAGCTATACTAAGGAATGAGAAGTAAATATCACTACCTCATTCCTTAGTAAAGCTCCGTCCCTATACGAGTAACTTACGTAAGAACTCACATGTATAATCCCTGCCTTAGTACCCATACTTATGACATCCATTACAGGCTATATTTTAAAAATAGTAGTTTACTACTTCAAAGACGCAAATATAATATAAACATGAATTGAATCTCACACAAATGATATGACATGATAAAGCATACTTCACTGACATCAGACATTAATAAACCTTATCATTCACGATTAACGGCATGTCTGCAGACCTTTGATTTAGACTGGTTGGACATTTCAATAAAAAAAACTGTGCACCGAAATTCTTCGAAGTAAATTTGTACATGCAGTGCAATTTTCTATTCCATTACCCTAACCTTTCTGTAAAGGTGGATTTAGACCAACCGAGCGAAAGCTCATTCTAACTATCCCCCACTCTACGAAATCAACGAATTTCGACGAATCACGTTTTGAGTAACGAACGAATTTCGTATAGGGGGGGTTAGAATGAGCATTCGCTCGTTTGGTCTAAATCCTTAATTGTACTTCATCACGAATATCCCAAAAATTAATGCGCTCACATTTCGCGCCGGCAGCTAACTAAAATGCACTGCTGAGCAATTTGTAACTCTAGTAATTAGCCGATTTTTTATGAACTTTTTACGGCGATATTCAAGTTTCACCATTGTTGCCAAGACTTGCAGCGGATCGCGTAATTGCAAACAAGCTTTGTGTAGCCAGTTCTTTTATTCAATTAAAATTAATTGCATAATTCTAGTTCATGTTTCATGAAATTGCATTTTTTCGTTTGTCAGTTTATGCATAGTTTTAATAGTTGCATCATAATTATTTTAATCGAAAAATATGAATATGTTGATTTTATTTGTACCAGACGCGTTTTTTTATCTGCATCTTTGATTTTTGCAAGTAAAACAGACTCATTAATTATCAAATAAACAAACACTTTTAGCGATGCATGTTAGAAAAACTTTACCTGATTTATGAGATGGGTTCCATAGGTTCATAGCTATAGGTTAAGTTTATTCTTCGCAGCATAATATATGTATTGTGATTATAGAGGGCTAAAAATACACGGTGCCAGATTTTATCAATGCAATACTAAAGTAAAAAAATATTATGTGAGTTAATGTCACATATCATCCAAAATACCTTTTTATTTATTTATTTTTTAACATTGTCAGTCACAAATCATAACGAAATATTTTTTCGTGACAGGTTGATTCTTCGAGTGTTTTCATATATTATGTTTTGAATGTCTGGCAAAAGGTATGGCAAGAATAGAATACATTCTTTTAGCATTGCACATTGTTATCGAATAGTAGATTGTACGACAAGGGTATAAAGTGACCCACTATCACCTGAGGCAAATTTGTGTTGCTCAGCTTTTCACTTCGATTGCAGGAAAATTATTGTTTTCATGGCTATGTACATAGTCGACGTCAAAAATATCATTACGCTATAGGTGGCAAAAATATATTTACACAACTTTATTGCCTTGACATTAAGGTCGTGTAAATATATTTTTGGAGCCTAAACTGTAATGATATCTTTGACGTCGACTGTACACTACGAAATTGTCGTAAAGCGAAAGAATATAATACCTAACCAATTCTCGACTATTTTTTTATTTATTTTTTATTTTCATAATGCTTCGTTTACTGCCAAGTCAAACATTTCGGAACATTTTTAACGATGATCAACGTATATTTTATGTGATTACCTAAATTTAATGAAACAATTAAAAATAATATATTTGCGTACCGAGTACCGTAATACGGGTACTTTGTATTTTTACCGACTTCAAAAAGGAGGAGGTTTGCAATTCGACGAAATATTTTTTTTTATCCTTTGAAATGCAAAATGTCATTATGCAAAGCAAACACACTTATGTTATGGCTAAGCACCTACTTATCTGCCATTACTTTAACTACTTGTGGATGGAATAGATAAAACCCAACTAAATTATCAACGTCAACAATATTAAACGTAGGTAAGTTTACGCGATTAAATCCAGTTTGCCGTTAAACTATAATAACTTTTTTGCTGCAAGAAACCTACTTATTGAGTGAACTAATAAACCTAAAACTTAGTTGCCTTAAAAAGGCGTCAGTTTCTTAAACTTTGCTTTGAGAGAAAAAATGTCTCAAACGATGCAGTTTTTTACGATTCAATTTAACTCTGAGATTTTTATTTGAGCAAACGTTTGAGTTAGAAAGTCACTTTACTTGATTTAAGGAGGTAAGTTTGTGAACTCGACAATTTGCTGGATATAAGCGTATTTAAGGCCTGATTCATGTTTGAACCATTGCATTATAATACATTTGTTTAAAACTGTTCAGTGCTTACTATTTAACGTAAAATAAAGTGAGAAGCATGAGAAAAACCAGGAAGAAACTCAGCGGGTTGAAAGTCTTAATCTTTTCAAATAATTACACTTATTAGAACACCTTAAACAACATCGACTGATAGAAAACGACTGGAGAGTTCCAAGCCTGAGTCCATGCGTACCTACTCAAGTATATCCCTTCAAAAATAATGCACGTTCTAATTAACTAATCGAACTATAAACTAAGAATTAATTTACCTTTCAATGTCTAAAGCCAGAATGAGAATCAATTATAAATATTGCACTAGTGACCTTTTATACTGTCGGGTCACTAGCTACTTGTTCATAGGCGGGTATATCCCAACCTGATTTGTTGTCTACCTGCATGGACCAATCAAAGACCACTCCAAGCAAAACATTGCTTATCGTTTTCTAGATCTTGTAACTATTAACAAATTAATTGTAAACATTGCTAATAAGATTATTTTAATGTTCGACGACTCCACGTGACGCACAGTTCTGCGCCAACTGAAGCATTTTTCCGACATATGAGGGGTCCACGGAAAGACCATGTCTAGTCAATTCAAATTACTAAAGGGAAAACCACCTTACTTTTAAGAGAATAGGGTGTGAATTTGCCCTGAATTTTTAAAGCACTGAACATTATTTTTCCGTGGACCCTTCATATATCTACATATTTACAGACAATGTTACCTATCAACTACAAACTGAGCGATGGGTACTATACTGCGACCATATATAACATGGACGTCTAACGCCAGCTCAAAAAATGCCCCCAAAAGCAATTGTTCAATTGTGCCAAGATGGGCATGACATAGCGCTTTTCTTAACACCGCGCATATTACCAACATCTTTGACAAACGTTTATAGAATACAGTGAATCAAAACTTTGATGGGCCAATCACAACTTTTTTAAAATGGCGGTTTAAGTTTTTGTAGGCTGATATTGACATTCATTACAGTGATGCATTGAAGAGGGGGTGACACTTGTCAACTAAAATTCAGGACTGTTTTTGAAAGGCAAATTAATATTGCTGTCTAAGCGCGCCATTACTTGCATGCGTAGCGGGAGTAATAGAAAAGTGAAATTCCCTAGGGAGTAATAGAAATGCCAGTATGTCATTGAATAATATTTTGTCTTAAAACTTATTTTTTTGTCGGCAAGTGTGATGAAAAATATTGTATGCATCACGGTCGGTAAGCGAATTACTAACTCGAGTACATGTACTATTTCTATGAGCAATAAACCATACGAACCTAAATTTTCCCCATTTTATTTCTGCCGAAGGTTGTTGCATACCACATAGTTTGTATGACTAACTTTCGTAACACAATTGACGAAATCTTGATTTGTGTTTTTATAAAGGCTTTAACTATGTAATTTTTTTTTTGCAATTATACCATTCTAATTTCTCTTACTGGCAGTGGGCGGGACACATTGTACGTAGAACCGATGGCCGTTGGGGTGAAAAGGTTCTTGAGTGGCGGCCAGGTACCAGAACGCGCAGCGTGAGCAAACCCCCCACTAGATGCGGGTGGCGCACCGGTAATTGTGGCAACCTTTGGGAGAGGCCTATGTTCAGCAGTGGACGTATTTCGGCTGATATGATGATGATAATGATGAATCATATTTGAAAAACAAGAACAATGACAAAAGTAATCTACCAAATAACAGCCCAAATCATCGGTATTCAATCTCACTAACAATACGTTTACAAAGCAGGCTTAAGTAACGCCCCAAAAGATTTAAGTTCCACACACATATCAACTAATTTCAAAGACCGGATTCCGAACAAAAGACATCCGTTCTCAAAGTTACCCTAAATTCAGTTCACGGGTTCTAAACCGAGTTTCGGTTTCGGGTTTGATGGTTAATCCTAGTGATTATGCACCGGACTAGGATCTGCTTTGAGCCGGAGTGATCTCCGATTAGGCATAGTTGCTATTTAACAAATTTAATGTAATATTAAATCAATCCGAATTAGCAAGCTGAAGTGGCAATGGGCAGGCCACATTGCACGCAGAACAGATGGTCGATGAGGTCGAAGAGTACTCGAGTGGAGACCACGGCTAGGCAAACGCAGCGTAGGACAGACGACCTTGTGAAGGCCACCGGGAGACGCTGGATGTAGGTCGGATCTAATCGGTACATGTGGAGGTCCATCCATGATATGGGATGATGAATGTAATATTTCAGTAAAGACAACAAAGACAAGATGAAAAGATCGCAAGGTGTACCGAAAATGTCTGGAAGAGCTATTGGTCACTGAAGGCATACATGAAAGGAGATCTTCCTATTGCATTAAAACGCCAGCTTATGGACATGAAATTCTTGCGATCTTCACCTACGGCGCTCAAACTTGGTCTTTGACTACTGCTCAAAAGCTTTCCCACGAGGTTTACCAGAGAGCTATGGAGTGCTGTGGGTATTCTTTATAATAATCTACATAAATAAAAGAAAGGACATTGTGGACAGGTCTTTAAAATATCTTCAAGTATTACAATTTTAAAACGGTCGATATTCAATCTATCATTCAAATTTCAATTGAAAATAATAGTGTTCACCATTTTAATGATCAAACGCTGGACACGTACACCTCTGTCCATGCATGAGAAGTATCGGGTTATGCTATGACTGTAGTCCACGCTGGCAAATGGCGGGTTGCGAGCGTCACTTGCACTATTTAACTTTTCGTCACTTTGTGAATGTATGCTGGTTTCCTCTAGGTGTTTTCCTTCACCAAGAGCTAATGGTAAATTTCAACATTTAATTTTTTTTAATGTTACTATTATAAGCATCATCATCATTATCAGCCTATGATAGTCCACTGCTGGATATAGGCCTCTCCTATTAACTACGCGTATAAACGCATTAGGAGGTAAATGCCCATAGCAGCCACTCTGGGCAAGCGGATTGGCGATCGCAGTAATGTGTCCACTATGATGACGCTGCTGCCCATCATCAATCTTTTATCAAATAGTGGTCAGTGGCACTTCAATCTCTTAGTCGACTCTTACGACACCCGCAGAAGGAGTTGGGGTGGTGACAAATGTATTCTTACTGCCATCACCACACGGCTAGTTAAAGTAATACATTATTTTTATTATTTAATTTGAGAATTTGTATAATAGATCTTTGTGGCGCAAAGGAGCTCCTTTGAAGATTGAGGCTGTCACAATCTCTAGCTAGAGATTGTGACAGCCTCAATAAATGATAAGTGATACGAATTATTTTATGTTCAACTCTATTTATGATTTATAAACATAGTCATATTACTACTTAAAACACGAATCAAAAATGTTGAGTAAAAAATTGTGTACTGTACTCTTACAAAAAAAAACACGACCGCCGTTTAAAAATGAAAACACATACGTATCAGTGAGAGCTTTGGTTGGTTGATACCGACGTAAGGATATAAACTATTTTAAACGCAATATTTTGTGATCCCGAAATTTCACCTGAGTCGAGGTTTCAAATTGAAGGCAAACATAGTGAGGGTTAGTAAACCTTACATAATCTTTAAAATACCTATGCCTTCTCCTCTAGGTTGAAAGTTTTGACGTCTATCGTATTCGTAAACAGTGTGGCTACATACACCAATTCTGAATATTATGCACCACCGTCGCGTGGTGACGGTAGCGCATACGACATATCAGTAACAATACATTAGTCACCACCCCAAAGAGTAAGAGTCGACTAAGGGATTGAAATGTCACTGATCATTTGTTGATAGAAGATTGATACTGTGGTCGCTTATCTTGCCCAACTTGATTATGCCGGATCTATATGCATAGTTAATAGGACAAGCCCACGTCCTGAAGTGGACCGAGATAGACTGATGACTGACTGACTGATGATGTGAGGTGTGAGCGGCAAGGCCGTCTTTAACTATGGGGGCCCTGGGCACCCAAGGATTTTGGGGCCCCTTTCGAAAGGAAAGTAAACGTGAGAATAAATGTGAGGAAAGTTGTCGGTCTTCTGTCGAAGTTGTCCCCTGAAGATGGGGGCCCTGAGCACGTGCCCCTTGTGCCCTTATGGTAAAGACGGCATTGCCTATGCGGACCTAGGTTACTTAGCGGCCTATGCAATAAACATAAGAATACTGACGATGGTACAAGAGAGATATGACCTGGGAATGTGATTCTGCTGAAGAATATTTCAAATATCATCACGTTGCACTGAATAGGTTGTCACGTTGTCACTAAGTAGTCATGGAAAGTCTAACATACACTCAGATAATTAAAGCAAGTGTCAAGAATACAAAATGCAAGTTTAAATAATTAACTGAATCGGACGTTACTTCGCGTGCGGAATTCCATTTGCTATTACTCGAACAAGAGGATTACATCATAAAGGTTGGTAATTTATCATAGATAAATGGGAATGTCTGCGAATTTCTGTTTCATGCGGAAGGGTAAAAACATTAACTGCATGTAAAAATGGGTAAGTAATTTAATAGAAATTGTTGGTGATATAAATTACATAATTTGCTAAAATATATGTTTATTTAATTCGTTGACAATCAAAAGTGAAGTAACATACATGACATGACATTAATGGTAGTGTTCTCTATGATCAATGATGAGTTATATAAAATGAGGTTGTAACATTCGTCCGCCCTAAAAGATTTAAACATCCATTTCTTCGATCAGTCGCCGAGGTGGTTTAACGGTACGATGGCTTCGCCGCGGAGCCATGGGTGTCACTGCTGTGGCCATGCCAAGCTCATTGTGCGGTGAAACAGTTGGAGTAGCTTCTGTAACTGGTTCAGTTACAACTCTCGGTCCTGAAGATGGCGTTGCAGATATGTTAGGGTTAGCTTCCAGTACTGGCGTGGAGGAAGCGACTGGGACCATAGATGTTTGTAAATCTCTGTCAGGGCTTTCTTCTGGATCAGGAAGGCGGGGTCGTATGTGGTCTGCGTGATACCGCTTCTCCACTCCCACTGGCGTTTTAATGACATAAGAGTATCTATTAGTACGTCGCGAAATAGTAGCAGGTTCCCATCGCGGCTGTTCCCTGCTTCGCACATAGACAGTGTCACCTGGTCTGTGGTTTGGCGTCTGCTCATTGGAATTGATGTTTGCTTGTATTTGTTTGTATTGTAACAGACGTCTGGCACTTGGTCGGACATTGTCAAGCACACAATGTAGTTGCCTTCCAAACATTAACTGGCTCGGGGATTTGCCCGTGCTGTTATGGGGAGTGATGCGATATGCAAACAGAAAATGTTCCAGCCGTTTTTTTAGGGGTAGTGTGCTGGACGACATTCTGGTTTTGAAGGTTCTAACGAGTCGTTCGGCTAATCCATTCGTCCGTGGATGGTAAGGAGACGATTTGATATGCTTAATGCCCTTCATTCCGCAGTAATCCTGGAATTCCTTAGAAATAAATTGGGGACCATTATCAGATACTAAAAATTGAGGCAGGCCAAAGGTAGTAAATATGGTGTCCAGTTCATCACAAAGCTTAGCTGTAGTAATTTTGGTCATCGGCTTGATCTCAATCCATTTGGAAAAGGCATCGGAGAGAACTAACCAATATGTGCCTTCAAATGGTCCAGCAAAATCTACGTGAATTCTTTCCCAGGCCTGGTCTGGCATAGACCATGAGAAGATTGGAAGGTCTGGAGTATTTGGTCTATTCGTCTGGCATTTGTTGCAACTCTTGACATGTGTGTCTATGTCTTCTTCTATATTTGGCCACCAAACATAGAATCGTGCCAATGCTCTCATTGCTGAAATGCCGGGATGTCCAAGATGTAGGTATTTTAATGTCGATTTTCTCAGAGTTTCGGGAACAACAATGCGGCCTTGCCACATGATTATCTTATTTTCTATTGATAATTCGCTATGCTTCCTAGCATATGGTTTTACGTCTTCTGTGTAATGATGCTCACGCCAGCCAGTTTTAATAAAGTCCGATATTTTCTTAAGTGTTTTATCTTTTCGCGTTTCATCTCGTATGACACTTTCAGATAACGCGATGTCGTTGACCCTATCAGTTTGCAGTCGCGCTACAATTTTGTGAACCTTAAGTTCAGATTTAGTAGGAAGTTCTTCCGGATTTGGCATCCTTGATAAATAGTCTGCGATCAGATTATTACATCCCTTTGTATACTGAATGTCGTAATCATAGCTTCCAATTATTAAGGCCCATCGTACTAAACGATTATTTGCAATTTTGGGTAAGTTTCTTTCTGAACCTAGGATGTGTATCAGAGGCTTATGGTCCGTGACTAATGTAAATTTGGTGCCGCGAAGGTATTGATCAAATTTTCTGATCCCAAAAAATATTGCGAGCGCTTCGCGGGCAATGACAGAATACTTCGACTCTGCTGGTCGGAGTTTACGCGATGCGAAAGCAATTGGCTGCTCAATATTATTCCTTTTGTGAAAAAGGACTGCTCCTACTCCCTTTTCTGAAGCATCACAGGCTAGATAAAGCAGGCATTTATCATTGAAAGCCACAAGTGGTTTAGAACGTACAATCAACGACTTAGCGTGGTCAAAAGCCTCAGCTTCTCTCTTAGACCATTGCCATTTTATTCTGTTCCCCGTAAGTGTATGAAGGTCGGCACAGACACTGTGCAAATGTGGTATGAACCGCTCATAAAAGTTGACCAATCCAAGGAAGGATCGTAGCTCCTTGGCGTTAGTTGGTGGGGCGGCTTTGGCGATAGCTTCAATCTTTGATTTTGTAGGGCGTACTCCATTTTTGTCAATTGTGTGTCCAAGATATTCGACTTCTGGTTGTAAAAAGGTACATTTCTTTAAATTGACTTTCAATCCGGCTTGTTGAAGTCTTTCAAAAACCGTACGTAATGTTTCAAGGTGTTCTTCGTCATTTTTTCCTGTAACCGCAATGTCGTCAAAATAGACTGCTACATTTGGCAATCCCTCAAGCAGCTTTTCAAGATAATGTTGGAAAATTGATGGGGCCGTTGAGATGCCAAAAGGCATTCGGTTGTAGAAATAGTATCCTTTGTGTGTCGATATTGTCAGGAACTGTTTAGAATTAGGCTCGATTTCGAATTGTAAATACGCATCCTTAAGATCTATTTTCGAAAATTTTTCGCCCTCGGCGAGGTTCTGACGAAGCTGATCAAATAAAGGAATGGGGTGAGCGTGTGTTATTAGAACCGGATTCAATGTACTACGGAAGTCACCGCAGATTCTGATCTGGCCATTGGATTTCACCACGTTAACAGTCGGTGTTGCCCACTGAATGGGTGTTGTGTTGGGGTCTATTTTGGTTATAATCCCCTCTTCAACCAAACGATCTAGTTCACGTTCAATATTCTTCTTCATTGAAAATTTAATTGATCTGGCCGGAATGTGTTTGGGTTGTGCATTTGGCTTGACATGTATGTTTACTTGATAATCTTTAACTTTTCCAAGTTTACTGTCGAAAAGAATAGAATATTTGTCCAGTATTTGTTTAAGTGTTATGGATTCCTGTCGAGTTTTCTTAATGGAGTAGACTGGTTTTGGGAAGTCCATTTGAAACATTTCGCTCCACTGTAGGCCGAACAACATAGGGTCAGCTGACTTCATAACAACAACAGGAAGTAGTTTTTCCTCGTCTTCAATTCGTACAGTAACGTTTGTTAGACCCTTCGCTTTAAGTCTTGTGTTTCCATATGCTCGCAAACCTGGAGCTTTTATAAGCGGAGGTGCTCCGATACGTGTCCAGAATCGTGTACTGATAATTGAATATAGTGAACCAGGGTCCCAGTCCATCGTGCAGGGGGTTTCGTTAATAAAAACGTCAATTTTTTTACTGTCCTTACTTTTCTTTTTGTTTATTTGACATACGACGTCGGTTTCGTCTCCGCTGTCATCTGAGTCTGAAGATTGTGAAGAACTGTCTCCGTCGTGTTTAAGTTTATGCAGTTTGTTTCTCTTGTAATATGTCCCATGTTTGAAAATGCGGTTAGATAAGCATGCTTTGCCTGATTTGATACAGCGAGAAAAAGTTACTTCTTTCAGCTTACCGTCTTGAACTTCTTGAAGGTCCGGCCATTTTTGTTTTAGGTCTATTTGCAGCTGTTCGTGACTAAGCCCGGTTGCAAATCGATCACGTAGTTGTCGTTCTAATATGTCATTGCTATAGCCACAATCTTTACTTATCTCTTTCAGCCTGTTGGCGTAATGTTCCATAGATTCGTTGTCTTTTCTTACACAGTTCCAAAAGTCCGTTAATGCTCTGTATCTCGTGCGTTTAATTCTGAATAGGTCGAGTAGTTTGGTTTTGATCTCTGCGTATGTGCTGTTTTCGAAATTTGGTGTTAGAGCAACTTTTATGTCGTGAAAAGTTTCCGGTGAAAGACAGGTGAATAAGAGTTCCTTTTGTATAACTCGAGCGTCCTCACCCCAAAGTTTGCATTTTGTTTCGAAATAGTCAATGAAGTTTTCAACTGCGGTGTCCTCCGGGTTGAACTTGTCACTTTTAAAACCGTTATAAACATTGTTCCGGTTACCGTTGCTGTGTGTAGAGCTGGTTGACTCCGTTCCGTTTGTCATGGGTGTGGGAGTTCCGGCTGCTGCGTTTTGCTGTTGTGTCAGCAGTAATTGTAGTATGTCCGAGATTTGTTTTTGTTGTGTAGCTTGTAGTGTAAGGAATTTGTCAAATTGTTCGCTGTTCATTCTGAAGATTTTGAATCCTCGTCGCCACTGATATAAATTACATAATTTGCTAAAATATATGTTTATTTAATTCGTTGACAATCAAAAGTGAAGTAACATACATGACATGACATTAATGGTAGTGTTCTCTATGATCAATGATGAGTTATATAAAATGAGGTTGTAACAGTTGGTACTAATTAACTACGACATTAATGTTCGGGAGGGCTATTCCTGTTCGAGTAAAGATTTATTAAATTTTTAATAATGTAACGTAATCATTTTGACTCGATACATACATTCCACTGTACTTAAAACGTTAGGTTTGTTAAGTATACAATAGGACTACATATACCTTTTAATGTTTTCGAGAATGACGCTGGTTTCTTCATAAAGTTTTCATTATCGGAAAGCCATGTGTAAACAGCAACTGATTTTTTTCATACAAAAGTTTTAAAAATTCAATGGAATTTTGAACTTAATTTCAATCCCTCGGGATTGAATATCCGACGCCGGAACTAAACGGCTACCACAGTTTACTTTATCTCATTCCGACAAACATCAAATGAGAACAACTATCTTAAAGTTTTGCTCCAAAAGCGCTCTTTTGAGGTCAACTGATACTGGTAATGGAATACTCAAAAGGAATATCTCTTCCTCAAGCTATCCGAATAACTTCTCTGCAAATGGACGGGATCCTGGGCTGAGCTCCAAATGGGTCGCTAAGCTCATTTGAGACCGTTAGTCTGTCCGTCAGATAGGGATCTGGAAAGCTTGTGCGCAAGTTGAATGTCATTTTGACTCGAGTGACAGCGAATTGAAGCGAATTTTCGGTGCAAATGACAGTATTTTATAATAGAATAGCCATGCAATTCTATAATTGTTTATGTCAGACACTTTTGGACTATTGCATGAATTGATGTATTTTAGTGCTTTAATTTCTGCTTCGGCAAATATAGTTTTGTGTACTGTTTGTCTGTCAACGTGCCTGACAATTTATACTAACAGATCGTATTTCTGAAGGTGGTTGTCGTGATATTTACTACATAGGAAGGATATATATTAATTTCAACGACAGTTCATTAGTGAATTAGGTCTGTGCACCTATCAAGGAGAGGTCTTTGCACCTATCAAGAAATTCTTAAAAAATCAATTTCTTGTCAGTCAGTCATCTGCCTCAAGACTACTTTTCTGAAAGACGCGTAGATGAATGTAGCTTATGCGGTAAATACAGAGTAATTATAGAGTCCAATGAAAGTACATATTTGGAAATATTTTGTATTCTTTATTTGAACTTGAATTCATCAAGCCAAACATTCTTTAAATTCTTTTAAATCAACTTGTTTGTAACTATGCCGTCTCCAAATACTTTTTCTTGAAAACAGGACGACGGAAAACCAATATAAAAGCTATCCCGGGTCAGAGGAACAAGGGAATTGTTTCATTTGCCGCAAAAAAACGTTTTAAACTATCTCTCGACCGACTGTTGGTGTTTCGATCACTTTTTGGAGGGTAATTTTGTAAAGAAAAGTTGCGAATTAAATAATATTAAAACTTTTCGTTACATTCAATATTAACAAATCATACCGTGGCCTAAACCTACCTGGACAAATGTATTGTTTGCAGATATGACCCGAGAAACCCGAGAAATTTGACCGGTGGTTGCTAACACCGAATGGCCGAGGGGTACAGGCATCAGCCGCGAAAGCTGAGTACGTGGGTTCGATCCCCACCTCGGACGTTAGGTGATCTTGGTCGTTTTTCTTTGGTTTATGACATCATATATTTATAATTTATATAGTATTAAGTAGTGTGAGTACTGGGGAAAAATAAAAAGTACAAATCTAAATATTTAGTTAATAAATAATTTGATTTGTGTTTTCGCAATACGTTCAAAATCGACTTACTTAACTTAGCTGTTATTTTATGAATTTCATAATTTAATCATTAATTAATTTTCACGAAGCTTATTTTAGTCAATACAATGGGTGGATTATATGATGTGTTACACATGTTATGAAAGGCAATCCCCTATTGTAATTATTATCTACAAGGTTTTCTATATGACGAATTACGAAACTCAACCACCATGATTGACATGTTGGCGCTTTATTGCACATGCATCCATGCACAAGTGTAACAAAGAGGCAACACTTCGACATATCGACATGAAATCACTCCTTTGGTAGAGGTGAATAGTACCTATTCAACGCCTTGTATTCGACAACGTATTTTCTGTAACTTTGTTTATGTGAAGTGAGGAAATTGCGAATAAAAGAAAATCGAGAATAAACATGTATCTTATACCTGACTGGTTACAATCATGCCCGTACTGATTGTATCCCCCGTTAGCGTTTATATTCAGCGTTTTCACTGCGTTTTTATTTCGTCATTGTTATCTCAGTAAGTATTGTTTCAAAAGCTGATCTTAAGTATTGTTTTTATGTAAATGTAATTTAGGACCAGTACCAAGTCTCGCATAATCATTTTTTTTTCATGAATTGAGTCCCATAGACATAGCGATCAAGGAATCGCCTATTTAGATGGATTGCCTCTATCTATGCCAATAATTACACCGGCTATCTTACCCCCGAACCGAAACACAGCAGTGCAAACACTGCTAAAACACAACAACATTTTTTATCCTATCAACTATTTTTTTTCGAATTTACACAATATCCTAAGCAATTTCTTAACACAGAAAATATAATTACATACACATCAAGTTCATGATTCAACCTGAGGGTGAATTAAAATTAAAATAGCAAACTGCAATCAAATTAAGCTTAAAAGGAATACAAACGGTTTTGCGGGAAACGTACATGACCGTTTATTTCTTGTTTGAGTCAACTATTGTATGTGCTCGCTGTTTTTCCGGTAGATTTAACCTACTATGAGCACGTTGCCCTATTCATGGCTTAAATACGTATGGTCAAGGAGATTTTTGATAGCAATTATTTTGACAATTCAGAAATGACTTTAAGACCAAAAGTCTTACCTTCATATTAATAAAGTTAAAGATTTAGGGGTCGCTACCGAAGTAATAAAAAAACGACTAATCATTTAGCCTTTCTTGAACTTCGTACTTCGGTAGCGACTCCTTATTTATAATAATTGAAAAAAAAAAAACAAATATGGTTTATTTATCAAATAACAAAATGAGAAGGTGCCCCATAGAAAATTGCAATCGGGAGAGCAAAGAGCTCGTTTATTGGTTCGAAAATCCAACAAAATTGCAAAACTAAGACCCCAATAAATACTATAAGCACCCTAATAAATACTATAAACAACTATAAGCAACTATAAACTATAAATAAATACACTTAGCTAACGGTCAATGATGGATGCTTCAATAGTAAGTAGTTTTAATGTAGAATACAGTGAAAAAAATGCAATATTATTTTTTCTAGACGAAGTCACAGGATAGTTTATCCAAACCTAGCAATAAGCCTTTTTAAATCGTCATAAACCATATCAAATTATAAAATCTACCTCCTTTTAATGGTCTTGGATCTGTGTCCAATACTGGAGCTTGCATCATATGAATTTTACAAGAATTCCTTAAATTGCAAGGAGCTAAAACATTCAATATTAACCTGGAGTGGATAATAAAACTGGCACCACGTGTGGGATGCCTGAGACTTTAGTGCTTCCACTTTAGACATTTACTGTCCGGAGACTTGCCTCAGTCGACGCAGAACGGTTCGGGTTCTAAAAATATGTTTACAATACATAATTACTCGTATGCTCAAAAAGTGCGCTTTTAAGGGTAAGACTTGGCCGTGTAGTGACGGCAATACGAATACATTCTTCATTGTCCCAACTCTTTCCGTGGTTTCACTGATCATTAATTTTATGTGAAATTTTATTTATTTAACGAGAAAGTAAACAATAATAATAACACTACAATCTAATATTAAATATCTACATAACTTACATATAAAAAATGTGCTCCAACTCCGAGCCCGACGGTAATGTGCCCAGAAGGCTGGCTGCATTTCCGCGCTGAATAGCAATGCTCAGGCGCTGAGCAAGTAAGGAGCCAGCCCTCTGGTCAGCGGAAGCTTCAATTTTATGGTATAATTCATGGGAAGCAGCATCAGCATAGTGGACACACTAATGTGATCGCCCATCCGCTGGCACAGCGCGCACCGTCGTGATTATGGGAATACGTATGTAAAGACTCCGTTGGTTTGTATTTACCTACTGTCAAAATTTTATTCTCTCAAAATCACGACTCTTACTAGTCATCAAGATAATTAGTGTCGCTATGATTATCATGATTGTCAATATTTGTATCATTATCTTAATGTCTATTACTATCATAGCTGCAAGGCAGTGACATTAATCTATCACATTAATCACATTGTTGCATTAACGTCTAATGCACAGTACTCTTGTACGGTCGGCTCTAATAATATGTATACGATTTTGATCCTTATGCCTTTGACATACGTTCCAAAATGTATACGTGACTGTACCTCACTGAATACTAGTACTCCCTTCTGTATTTAAGACTGCTATAGCCCTACCTCTCAGCGTGATCGGATTAAAAATGAGACCATCCGCAGCAGAACCAAAGTAACCGAAATAGCTCTCCGAATCGCTAAACTGAAGTGGCAGTGGGCGGGGCACATTGCGAGTAAAACCGATGGCCGTTGGGGCGGGAAGGTTCTTGAGTGGCGGCCACGTACTGGAAAGGCGTAGCGTGGATAGGCCCCCCACAAGGTGGACCGATGACCTGGTGAAGGTCGCAGGAGTCCGCTGGATGCGGGTGGCGCAGGACCGGTCATTGTGGCAATCTTTGGGGGAGGCCTATGTTCAGCAGTGGACGTTTTTCGGCTGATATGATGATGATGATGATGATAGCCCTACCATGAGCTGCCGCTACGTTATTAACGCGTGTTTACTTATATCTGGCTAGCTCGCACTAATATGCGAGTACGAGCGGGATGGATAGAGTGCTCATGTTGTCATGATCATTAGAAGAAGAAGAGTTATGGAAATTAATAGCGTTATTGCTATCAATAGAAGGACACGTAATTCACACCCAATATTAATGTCAATATTGGAAGCTGGTCCAAATGAGAATCAACTACGCCACTCACACAGGAGACAGTTCGTTGGCAATAAGGCGTTTACGTTTTATTGTTGTCTGCCGTGTGATGACGGCAGTAAGAATACATTTGTCACCACCGCAACCCGCGGGAGTCGTAAGAGTCTACTAAGGGATTGAAGTGTCACTGACCATTCTTTGATTTGATTGCTGACGGGCAGCAGCGCCATCATAGTGGACACATTACTGCGATCGCCAATCCGTTTGCCCTTCGTGGTGATTATGGGCATTTACCTCCTAATGCGTCTATACGCATAGCTAGTAGGAGAGGCCTACGTCCAGCAGTCGACTCTCAGATAGGCTGATGATGTGTTGTTGGGCAAAGAACTTAGCTGTTTTATTTTTGCTGTAAAACAGTTCATCATCAGCCTATCTCAATCGATATCCACTGCAGTGCTGGACATAGTCCTCTTCTATGATATATGCGTATGGACGCTTTTAAAAAGTACGACTACATGTTCATAATCGCCACGTAGGGGAAAGGGCATTGGCAATGATATGATAATAGTGTGCTACTGTGATGATACTGCTGCCCATTATGAATGACAAAAATAGATTTGTCAGCTAGCCTAGTTGGTACTGTTAGTAGCCCAGCCTACGAAGTTGGAGGTTCCTGCAGGTTCGAATGCGGGCGAGGGCATTATTTGTATTTATTTATCACAAATATTTGTTCCATTGTTGTGTACGAGTATGTTGCTGTGTGTGTATTTAAATATATCTATTGTTATACATATTGCTCGGTACCTACATCACAAGCCTTAATTTAGCTTACTGTGGGATTGGGTCGATTTGTGTGATATGTCCCAAAGTATCTAATTTTTTATTTATTTAATCAAACATTGCAGTATCTTAAATCGATAAAATAATGAAATAGTTCTTGTTTATGCATATTTAATTTTGAAAGAAGAAAGAAAATAAATAAGAAACGTTTATTCGAGACAAGAACACAGTGCAGACAAAACAAAACAGTAAACATGTAATTTTGTCCTGAAATGGCCAAAACTCAGCATTTTGCCAGCAGAGCCAGCGCTGGTCTTCCATTTTGGCCATTTGAGGTAGACACTGACGAAAGAATAGACCTTAACACAGCAAAAATACCAAAAAATATACAAAAATCACAATTTTTTCACACAAGAACTTAAAAATAAATAAAACGTATATTTTCTTACAACAGTATTTTATTCGCAAGTTTTAAGGTCGGCTTTAATGATCGTACTGTTATAATCTCCTCAGTATGTCATGATCACAGGCTGTTCCGTCATTTCCGACCGGCGCCACATGCTATGGTGATTGGGAATTATTGCTGGACCCGTCTGTTGCAGTTGACTTGCAGTGCAAGGCAGTTGCGTTTGATTCATTCACATATGTACATATCAAAGCCAGGGGTGCTTATTCTGGAAACTGATTTAAATATATTGATTTAGGTACCTATACACATTACAAATAGAATGCACTGAAGCTGCTGAAATCAAATATACTCGTATACGGAAAACTTAGTCTATGTCGACACGTTGCTTTTCGGTGATAGTCAACATCTGTCACTTAGGCCCAAAAAAATAAGAGCATTCCAACTGCCAAGGGGCATTCCACGAGAATGTCGCTTACGTAACGCGATTCTTTTAGTACTTCTAAAAATGATAGGAACCCCGAGTTCTATTGTGGTAATATTTCGGGACTTAACTTACACGTTCACACAGTTTTTTCTAACTTTGAGCATTTATTTAATGTAGCTGCCATAGATAGTATAAGCGTCACGTAAGCGATATTCTCGTGGAATGCCCCTAGTGAGGTTTTCGAATGCATAGGTCCTTTAGGTATTTTTTTAGAAATAAATTCAAATTTTTTGTGGGTCAACTGAAATAATTATTTTTTGTAGTGTTTTCAAAGTAGTAACACTAGGTACAATCCCACAATGTCGTAACAGATGTGCTAACCATAGAAAAAAATAACTGCGAAAGACTCTGGTTGTTACGGGATTCGAACCCGCTTCCTCTGGATTGCCGGTTTTTAATACCTTCCTACCTATCTTACCTATCTAGGCAGGAAGGTATTAAAAAAAACCCTTTTATAACTTTATAAAACCTGCTAGGGGTCCTATTATGAGTCCCAAAACCTCACAGGAAACGGAAATGCACTTGTTTTAACCACCTTTTACACAGATAAAATATAGGGAAGATTCCGTGTATTAAGACATACCTGAACAAACTATTGTCATCCTGTACCATCTCAAGATGTATTCCATAAGGAAAAAGAGACAAATAAGGTAGCTCTACTTGGTCGTGAATTCTATCAATGACTCCGTTTTCTTGAACAATGCTACCACCCTGACTAGATAAAATGTCATTACTATTAGTGTTGTCCAGTCTTCATCGTATGCTTTTATCGGCAATAATAGTATTTTTACCAAATTAGGTAGCGAATACAGTAGGAATAAACCTTATTTCCTACTCAGAATCACGATCTTCTGCGATCCTTAATATGTCATGATTTCTAAATCTACATTTTAGGATAAAAATGAAATCACAAAATTAATGAAATATTTTCTTTAATTAAAATGTCAAAAGTCATAAGAAGTGTTCTGTCTAAAACGTATGCCACTTAGTTGGCGCCACTTAGCGGTAAGGTCCCGCTAAGAAACACAATTATCTAGCCTCAAAGAAAAACGAACTAGAAGGTCATTTTATTTTTTTACATAATTTTATTAACTCGTGCAAATCATTTAAACACGAAACTATAGGCGCTCTGAGAATTTAGGCAAGTTTCTGACCTGACGCCTCAGTGAACGGCATTTCAGAAAACCCTCATTATATCATGTTTTATGGAACTTATCATCCCTTAAAGCATACCTAACAATTTTCGTATGATGGCTTCTTTATAATTAATCACTCTACACAAGTATCACATGAGTGTCATTATTTAACTAAACTTAATTTACTTTCTGGTTGACATGACATTGGATGATTACCAAATATGGTGGGTACTACGTCAGAATGTAATCACTTATGCGCGTACCCTTGCCTGAAACAACAGCTTAAAAATGTGCGGAGCATATTTTTGAATACTTTTTAGGGCACCAGTCGTCTGCCATTTTGATATTTTTGACCCATAATAGCCTTTGTTCAGTGTCCAGTGGAAACCTATTGGAAATGAAAAACATCGATTCATTTTCCGAGTTGGCTATCAATACATTTATCGATATCACGATCGGTCTCTTAAGTACAACACTACGCGATACAAATATTTGAATCCCACTATTTATAATTACATTACGAATGCAAAGACGAATGGTTAATTCACAAAACTACACACATATATCCGGCAACAAATATTGAATAAGATTTTCAGTTACTTTTACCTTAATAAGGTTCGAAATCTTAAAATTCAAGTCAAAACTAAATTACCAGTGAAACGTAATGTCTTTATTTTGTTCATTCAGGTAACCCTGGCGGTTTTTACACCCTGGAACCACACAAGTCATCACTTTTATCACATTCCGTGCACTTATCGAACAGAAATATACATGAAAAGCTTTATTTTAATCACTTTTCCTATTTGCGGTTTAGGTGCACTAGTATACCCAAACAAAGATCGTTGACAGGCATTGCCGGCGTCACCCACAGATAATAATAGACTCGGTCTATAAATTTATATGTCTATGACCTTTTACATAACAAAAAAAAAAACAATCAAATATGGTTCAACAAAAAAATGTTGGTAGCGAAAAATTAAAAGATTGACAGCAAAAAGTCCATAATAAGATTAAGTGTAGCACAAGACAGAAATGAAGTATTAAGTGAGCGTGAAGTAAAATCCTCTCATATTTTCTCGAGACGGTCTGCTTTAAACTAATTTTCATCCCTCTCCGAATGATAACAGATTTAGAGAACAGTAGATTAGAGCCAACAGTATGAAAATAATGTAACTACTGTAAAGGTATTAAATCTTTTCATCACACTTGCTGTCTAAGCGCGCCATTGCTTGCATGCGCAGCGGGAGTAATAGAAACGTTAAATTTCCTAAGGAGTAATAGAAATGTCAGTGAACCATTCAATAATATTTATTTTTGTCTTAAAACTTATTTTTTGGAGCAAGTGTGATGAAAAACATTGTATGCATCACAGTCGGTAAGCCGAATACTAACTCGAGTCATTAAAAGCCTATTCTAACATTCTCGTTAGTAATTCCGTACTTACCTCCCTTGATGCACAATGTACTATTACAGTCTATTTCACATGACGAAGGGGGCTGGCATGATTTGAATGGGCTATGTAAAGTTTTCTGAAGGTATGAATATTATATTTTTCCCTGATAGCCGTCGTCTTAAGATTCAAGAAAATGCACACCTTTAATTTTTATTTCCTATAAATATTGTTAATAATCTTTTCCTAACTAGTGCGGAAAAGTATACTTTGCGCACGCTTGGCGTGCATAAATTTCTCTTTTTAAAGCACTTGTTATGAAAAAAGTCGTTCGATACACGTGTAAAAACTTCTTTTTAACTCGGGTGATTGTCGCCCTCGTTTCACTTGGGCACAAACTTTCAACCTAGTCGAAAAAAATTTTTTTTGCACTTGCATCGAAATGTACTATTTTTTAAGTGAATAAGATGACATTTGTGCAGTTTTATGAATGAACGGAGCATAGACATATAAATCTATAGACCGAGTCTATTATTATCTGTGGGTGACGCCGGCAATGCCTGTCAACGATCTTTGTTTGGGTATACTAGTGCACCTAAACAGCAAATAGTAAAAGTGATTAAAATAAAGCTTTTCATGTATATTTCTGTTCGATAAGTGCACGGAATATGATAAAAGTGATGACTTGTGTGGTTCCAGGGTGTAAAAACCGCCAGGGTTATCTGAATGAACAAAATAAAGACATTACGTTTCACCGGTAATTTAGTTTTGACTTGAATTTTAAGATTTCGAACCTTATTAAGGTAAAAGTAACTGAAAATCTTATTCAATATTTGTTGCCGGATACATGTGTGTAGTTTTGTGAATTATCCATTCGTATTTGCCTTCGTAATGTAATTATAAATAGTGGGATTCAAATATTTGTATCGCATAGTGTTGTACCTAAGAGACCGATCGTGATATCGATAAATGTATTGATAGCCAACTCAGAAAATGAATCGATGTTTTTAATTTCCAACAGGTTGCCACAGGACACTGAACAAAGGCTATTATGGGTCAAAAATATCAAAAAGGCAGACGACTGGTTCCCTAAAAAGTATTCAAAAATATGCTCCGCACATTTTTAAGCTGTTGTTTCAGGCAAGGGTACGCGCATAAGTGATTACATACATTCTGACGTAGTACCCACCATATTTGGTAATCATCCAATGTCATGTCAACCAGAAAGTAAATTAAGTTTAGTTTAATAATGACACACATGTGATTAAATATAAAGAAGCCATCATACGAAAATTGTTAGGTATGCTTTAAGCACAGAACTAATATGACAAAGAATGATCGACAACGATTAAAAGCGTAACCAAAAATGAAACGCAAGTGTGTGCGTAAATTTGTCTATGTGTGGTCAGGAATAGGGTTGCTTATTACAACAGAGCAATTATCTATCGATGTTTGACTGTTTTATCGACAACATGATATTTTAATTCTTCGTTTTTTTGCTATATGTTTTATACTAGGTATAATGTGAATTGAGGGTGTCAAATTACAAATTGCAAACGTATGTGAACTTATTATCTGGCGTATCCCTTAAATTTAACAGAAATAATATAAATCGCATTTTATCAAAAAAATCCCACAAAACATAGTAAGGTCCTTCAAGTTTGTTAATATACATTGGTATTTTAAATCTGGGACTATGACGGCATCGTAATGTAATAGACTGATTAGGTATGTTTATCGAACGAATATCGATATTGGTAGTTCAACATTTAGTCAAGCTCTAGCATAGCGTGACCATTTATATTTTTACACAAAAGATCCTTTAATATTAAACATTGTGATAAATTATTAGCGCACAGTGATAGGATAACTAACAATTAATGCTAGAAAGTGATAACTTACACAATTTATGCTACTAAATCGACAAAATATTGCTTGAAAACAATCAACCGGCAAATCGTATTTGCCTGTGAAACGAGTGTTTGCCGTCATTTTTTCGGTGGGTAACAGGGCAATCCTTTACACTACACGATACCATATCGCTTTAATTATTTGTGTAAATTTACTTCTTACTAGAATTAGATATAAAATCACTTTTAAATAACAGTCTCCGTCGAGAAGGCTGATACGGCTGATATGTCACTTCGAAAGTGGGCACGCTTTTGGGATTGTTTTCTATCTCTTTTGCACTCGTGTAATAGTCATATGACTGGTGGCTTCCCTTTCACACGCTTCCTTTCTCTATTAAGCAATAGGCGCGGATTCTAACTTTATGGCTTTAAGGGATGATAAGTTCCATAAAACATGTTATAATGAGGGTTTTCTGAAATGCCGTTCACCAGGGCGGCAGCACTGAGGCGTCAGGTCCAGAAACTTGTCTAAATTCTTAGATTTGTACGAGGTAATAAAATTATGTAAAAAAATAAAATGACCTTCTAGTTCGTTTTCTTTGAGGCTAGATAATTGTTTCTTAGCGAGACCTTACCGCTAAGTGGCGCCAACTAGTGGCATACGTTTTAGACAGAACACTTCTTATGACATTTGACATTTTAATTAAAGATAAAATTTCATTAATTTTGTGATTTTATTTTTATCCTAAAATGTAGATTTAGAAATCATGACATATTAAGGATCGCAGAAGATCGTAATTCTGAGTAGGAAATAAGGTTTATTCCTACTGTATTCGCTACCTAATTTGGTAAAAATATTATTATTGCCGATAAAAGCATACCTATGATGAAGACTGGACAACACTAATAGTAATGACATTTTATCTAGTCAGGTTGGTAGCATTGTTCAAGAAAATGGAGTCATTGATAGAATTCAAGACCAAGTAGAGCTACTTTATTTGTCTCTTTTCCTTATGGAATACATCTTGAGATGGTAAAGGAGTCTAATGCTTCCGCCACAAGTACAATGAAATATAAAAAAAAAACGAATGAATGACACGAGTGACATTGACGTTGACAGTTTTATTTTACTTAGCCAATTCAACTTAAGAATGCTTGCAGTTTCTGTCATGTGAAAGAATCTTTCGTTGACAGTTGAATGGAGACAGGCTTCATGGTGACATCTATAATGGTATTGGTATAATATAGAAAAGAAAAGCTAAATACTTATAAGAGTACTAACGAGGAAGCGGTGTATTCCTTTCATTTTCCGAGGCTGCTATTCTTACCACTATACTACCGAAGATTATGCTTATTCTCCGATTGCTACACTACAAAAGTAAGTGAAACGAAAATGTATTTAAGTATGTAAAAATAGCATAATTATTGTCAGCCTCCGTAGCCTAGTTGGTAGTGACCCTACCCAGGAAGCTGGAGGTTCCGGGTTCGAATCCCGGCGAGGAGATTATTTGTGTATTTATTTATCACACATATTTGTTCCTTGGTTATGGCTATCTATGTATTTAAGTATCTATATGTATCGATCTATTTATATCGTCGCCAAGTACCCATATAACAAGCCTTAATTGAGCTTACCGTGGGACTAGGACTACTTGATTTGTGTAAGATGTCCCAAGATATTTATTTATTTACTTGGCTGACTAAAACTAGATTTTTATATAATTATACATATTCCAAGGGCTCAAAAGTTTCGTTTTTTATTTAAAGTTTTTAAAATTGCTACCTTAATCGTGTTTTTTATGCTTTCTCGATCATTATAGTATTTCTCAAGTTTTTGTTACCTTAAAACTGGAAAATTGCAAATTTTAAGCAGAGAGTCGAGTCGAAAATCAATATTTTTTTAATAATAATGTCTTTATTGCACATAGAATATACAAAGTTTTAATGTTACATGATTACAATTATTTATTGTTTTATTTTGCATCTCTTTTTTATATGTATACATTAGGAAGCAGGGGTCCCCGCACTAGGCTAGGCCTGTATCGCGGGATACTAGTTACTTTTGTCATGCAACGAAAACATTAAACATTAAAAATTTAACACTTTGAGCGCGGGGAACTCCCGAGGGGAGTTCTCTGTGGGAGGTCCATTTTCGCTACAAAGCGGAAAAATCACGGGATCGGCTACGAGCGTAGCGCGTAGCAATCGTCCGCAATGAAAGTGTTAATATGGCACATCATATGGTTAATTGGTTAAATATCGCACCCTTTTTAATAAAAGATAATGCTAATCTACTGTTTGAAATATGTGTATTGTTACCTAGGTCTTGAATAATACTTATTGTGAGCTAGCCAGGAGTTGTTGAAAGACGTTCTCGTTGAAATTCAAATTTATTTCCAAACTGGATTATGCCGGTTTTTGTCCGACATCTGTAAGTTTTCATTGGCTTCTTCCGGCTTATTTCTGAAAAGAAAATACGATTCTGAGTTTCTTGAGAAATATCTACACAAAACTACTTTCATTTAGCAATAGTTCCATTATAAAATTAAAGTTTCGAAAGAAGGAAACTAGTTATAAACTAAGTAATAGCTAACAATAGTGCATTACATCACAGGCCGGGAAAATGAGGCCGGATAGGTAACTAGGCCGGGAATCCGTTTTCATGCCGAGGTATGTATAATGCTTTTCTCAAACATACAACGGAATACAAAAAAAATAATGACAATGTTGTCGAAATTAAAAAAAAAGTGACTTTATTATATGAAATTACATTTCCGAGTCTATTTTAAGGAACTTAAAGACAATATTTCATTGCATATTTGAGAAAAATACTTTTGAAAAAGCACTATACAAATCTTGGCGAGAAACAAGGTTCCAGGCCGCGTATCTCTATCTAGCCGAAGGAACTACTTGCCATGTAAACCTCTATAGTAATGTACTATTACATGATCATGTGTGCAGCCGCCATAACCTGTATTGGAGCAACCAAGATTTACCCCCGTATTCATAAACGTTTGTTAACTTAACAAGCCGCTAATAATTGTTTGTCCCTTTTGCTCTTATGGACACATTGTTAAGACCAAAAGGGACAAACAATTATTGGCGGCTTGTTAAGTTAACAGACGTTTATGAATAAGGGGGTTAGGGTTTACGCTAGGACGCTCGTCGCGTGCGCTCGTTCCCGGGTCCCGCTCAGTATTAAAATCCGCCGCACGCGCACGCACCAGTTAGCGCCGTTCATGCAATTTCTTGTTAGACAAGCGTCCGTTCCGGATAACCCGCGACAGCTAGCGTAGGCCCTTAGCGTCAGTACTTTACGAACGCGACTCTGCGTCACTTATTTTCTGTAGCTCGGTTAAGACTTGAAATGAGATATATGATAATCCATATAATTTATCTAATCTCTTGAAAAATGTGTACGTAATATTAGCGTTACAATAATAATAGGTAACTAAATAATTCCACATAAGCTTAATCTTTTTAATCTAATAATCTTTTTTTGTTACAGATCGGAGAACATATTAATGCAGTTCAACGTCTAGGTATGTGATATTACTTTATTATCAAAATGACAACAAGTTTTGGACTCATGACAACATTATCACATGCTTATTGAAATATTTTGCAAAACAGGCTAGATACTGACGTAATTTAAGTCGATAATTATGGTCTACATGTTTCGATCCATTTACAGGATCCTGGTCATGTTATTTATATACCCGCGGGTGATGTCATTCAAAGTTTTCGAAATAAAAGCTTTGTTCCTTGGTCGTGGCAGTTTATGTATTTAAGTACCTATATGTATTAGGGTGGTCCACGTCCCCGACACCATGAAGAAATTTTTTTTTCTAAAAATCTTTTCTCCACATAGCCTCATTTGTTCTTTTATATCAAAGTAGTGTATATACTAAATTTGAGGTAATTTGCTGATTATTTACTGGTTGCTCAAAACGGTTAAACTTTCGCTGATCTCATACAAATCAAAAATGTACACTTCACAAAAATTCTAAAATTTAAGCAGAAATGCTTAAATGAGTGAGCCTTATTGAAAATCTATAATTAAAGCTATGGAAACGCACACCAGTTTAAAAAAAATAGAGGAGATATTCATTTCATACATTTATGTACCTATACCTACTGCCAAATTGTCGAATTTTGAGCGACCTCTAAATGATGCTCGATTACTCTGAAAATTGGTATACATTACTTTTAGGGGACATGTACAATAATAAGCCCATGCTTCACAGAGCAGGAATATTTAAATAAAAATTTTTTTGATCACCCTAATATCTTGTATCTATTATTATCTATTATTGTTTATATCGTCACTTGATTGGTACACCACATAAACCTTCGTTGAGCTTACCGTGGCACTAAGTTGATTTGTGTAAGTAGTAAGGGTCACGGTCCATACAAAGTTGAGAAAAATTGTGCGCTGCGAGTTACAGTTTTGTAATTTTAACCAGAGCTAGAGGGTCTCAAAATAGCTGTTTTTAGATGTGGAGGGAAAACCAATTCCCCCCCTGAGCGCGGGGGGAGGGGGGTGCATGTACATGCGGAAGGGTTCCGTTTAATATTTTTTTACTAATTAATAAGGCCTACTATGCATTGTTTGGTATCATTTTCGTGTAAAACGGACCTGGAAAATCCATTTTTTATCATAAACATGAGCAATTTCATATAAAAATGTAGATTTTTTGGAGTAAAAGTAAAAAAGTTACCGTTTTCATTTTAATTTAAGCGTCATATCAGTATTAAAAACAAACTAATCCAATTTAAAAAAATTGTGTTAGATAGCATATTTATTGCAGTTTCTAAAAATATACACATTTTGTAGTCTTTCATACAAAAATTCACTGAAAAAAAAATTACCTGACGCGTACCTCCAACAAAAACCTCCGCGTAATCTCAATAAAGAGACTTTTCTCAAACTTGCTGCGGAATGTTGATATTACTTACTTTAAATGAAACCCGGAAATACTATGTATCCGGTGTCATATGCTAAGATGATATGTAAAGAGATTTCATGTATTTATTTAACACCTAGGACTGCAAACAAACTGTCTTTTGTTTTGAAACGTCAAATTGTGACACTAGGTCTTGACATTCAGCCACAGAAAAAAAAAATAACCTAAGAACTAATGTCTATACCACCGGATAAAAGGATACCTCAAACAGATTAAAAAAAAAGTTAGGCGCGAATGTTTTTTTTTAATGTTTTACGATACTGCACAATTGGTTTATTTACAAATTGAATAGTATGGTTCGCCGAAATCAGTTCGTTTTATTTCATGGCAAGTTTGAGAAAAGCACTATACAAATCTCGGCAAGAAACAGGGTTACAGGCCGCGTATTCCTATCTGGCCGAAGGAACTGAGGCCAGATAGGAATACGCGGCCTGTAACCCTTCGTTTCCTGTCCTCTATAGTAATGTACTATTTGTGCCGGCAACTGCTCATAGATTATACATATTTTTGTACTTGCATATTATTATTCATATTACAATTGTAAATATTTATTGATATGAAAGTAAATTGAATATTTTCTGATATTTTTTTAAATAACCTAAGATTATTAAGAATTTTATTTGATCAGATTCTATTTTTAGATTTTATCGATTATTGTATACCGCATGTATATTATACATCTGGTCTATCTGTTCACATGTATGATATAATATAGTATCTGATCATATGAATCGGAATGGGTAATCATTTTTACAAGTGTCATTAGGTAATGATCTCGTTACCAAAGACGATAAAGGTAATTTTCACTAACCGGGACTAAACAACTAACCCAGTTCACCCAGGTTAAAAGTTTATATCATATGGAATTTGACAATCAATTGTTAAACGTTTACTTCATAAATCATCATCTTATTACCATATCAGCCGAAATACGTCCACTGCTGAACATAGGCCTCCCCCAAAGATTGCCACAATGACCGGTCCTGCGCCACTCGCATCCAGCGTACTCCTGAGACTTTCACTGTCCACCTTGTGGGGGGCCTACCCACGCTGTGCCTTCCACCTGCGAGGCCGCCGCATTGGCCATCGGTTCTACGTGCAATGTGCCCCGCCCACTGCCACTTTAGTTTAGTGATTCGGAGAGCTATGGAGCTATACTTAGGCTCTGCTGCGGATCGTCTCATTTCTAATACGACCTCGCAGAGAAACTCCCACCATAGCCCTCTCCATTGCCCTGTGGGTGACTTTTCTAAGCGACAACGTTTCAGTACCGTTTGTCGTCACTCTTCTAAATCTTTGATCAGTGTGTGTTGCCACACCGATCCAATACTTTTGTCTTCAAGAACTGCGGAATATTGGACGAAAAGATGTGTCGTAGCTTCCCAAACGCTACGACACATCGAATTCGACAACCTAGTCGGATTCGATGATTGACCTCTTACTCAAAGTTGGACCTACCTAACTGGGTAGCTTGTCCTAGGTATATTATAGTCGTCTACACCTTCGAGTTTAGTCTCCGATTGTAACGGGAGTTTTCGTCTTATCCATGCCCATCCTAAGAAAAACTCGCTCGAAGGCGCTACTGAGGTCAGCGAGCATCGTACTGAAATCTTCCAAGGTCTCAGCCAAGACTACCGTATCATCAGCGAATCGAAGGTGAGTCAGGTACTCGCTGTTTATGTTGATACTCACCTTTTCCAGTCCCGTCTTAAAGACATCTTCCAGTGCAGCGGTAAACAGATTAGGGGAGATGACACCTCTTTGCCTGACTCCCCGCTGCAGTATAATATGCTTCAAGCTCTGGTCTTGGAGTCGAATTGACATAGTGGCGCTTTCGTACAAACACCTCAACATTTCAAAATAGCGGTACCTAGTCTACTTGGTATCGTTAAAGAGACTGCAGTACGCCCAGAGTTTCAATCAAATCGAAGGCCTTGGGGGTTACCATGACGTACTTATGCGATTCAGTTTAGGTTCTGGGAAAGGGGCAGTGATACACGACTCATATCGCCTTGTCCCTTTCTCTCGACCTAAATTAAACCGCATCAGTACGTCATGGAAACCCCCCTTATCGTAGTCCACAAATGCTAAACGCTGAACAGAGGGGCAGGTTATACCTATTCCTCGGTCATCTGTATAACATTTACGAAACGCCAATTGGGAAACCGGCTTGTTCGGGAGGCTGGAAGTCATCAAGCCTGCGTGCAAGACGATTCGTAATGACTCTTGAAAACATCTTATAAATATGACTCGGAAGTGAGATGGATCGGTAGTTCTTCAATAAGGTGTTGTCACCTTTTTTCAAGAACAGTACCACCACTCTTTTGTTCCATGCCTAAGGCGTTCTCCCTTCCGGAGTTGAACAACTTCTGAAGGGCCATAATGATTGGTTTACCACCTGGCTTCAGATGCTCAGCTATAATTCCGTCTTCCCCAGACGCCCTGTTGTTTTTGAGCTGTTCAAGAGCCATTCTAATATCACATAGGCTGATGTCTCGGATATCCTCTGTATAGTGCCGGGTCAGTCACTTACTTCATAAGAAATTTATCAATTATCAAATTCCGTGTGAAATAAACGTTTAACCCGGGGTGCTTGGTTAACCCAGGTTGATGCAATTTGCCCTAACAGACATTATGGAGTATTTTGTTTACGCAAAATCGCTAAATTCCTGCAGTAGAAACGAACTACTGTCAACAATTAGTCAAAGCAACGTCCCTTTTTTATTCGAGGTACGCGACAGGTGCAATTTTTTTACAACTTATTTTTGCATGGAAAGTTCCAAAAAGTATATATTTTTAGAAACTACAATAAATATGCTATCTTGTAGTATTTTTTTATTTTCATATATTTATTTGGTAATACTTATATAACGCAACAATCAAAATAAAAACGGTGATTATTTTACCTTTATACCAATAATTATTATTTTTTATATGAAAATCCTCATGTTTATTATCAAAAATGAATTCCCCGTGTCTGGTTTATATGAAAATGATACCAAACAATGCATAGTAGGCCTAAATATAAGACGAAAAATTTTAAACATAACCCTTCCGTTTGCACATTCACCCCCCTCCCCCCTCGTTCAGGGGGGGAACTGGTTTTCCCTCCACATCTAAAAATATTTATTTTTACACCCTCTAGTTCTGGTAAAAATTACAAAACTGTAACTCACAGCGCACAATTTTTTCCATTTGGACCTCTACTAACTATTTATTTATGTAATTGATATATTTTAGTCATGTACGCGTGGTTCTATGAACAATTATTTTTAGGAGTGAGCAAGTCGGATTAACAAATCTATTTATTTATTTTATTCTTCGACTTTATTTATTTATATTGATACATTTTCTCCTGTACGAGTGATTCTATGAACAATTATTTTTCTATGCCACGGAGTGAACATTGCTCGAGCAAATCGGATCAACAAATCTTTCACAAAATTGGCAGCTAGTTTATGAAGGTTTCATACACAGATGGTGTTGTATTTTCCGGAGCTCGTCGAAAAACAGTGAATTCCAACTGGGTCAGCCGCTGTTTGTGTTTTTTTACTTATTACGTTCGGACGCAGATTAGACATATCAGTGAGTTCATTTTCAGTATTTTTTCTTGATAAATTCGAATAGCAATTCCACGCAAGACTGTAATGTAAGTGACCTATTTCTTTATTAATTGTGTAAATTTTACTGTTTCTAATATACACGGATTGCGAAAGATTTTAATGCTGTTTTCCTGACCATATTCAGAGTCTATTATGTTATATAAAAGTTCCTTGATTCGGCTTGGTTTTAGAGATAATCAACCTTTTTTTGAAATAAGATTTTCGACGTAACTCATCATAAAATTAATTTTTGATTATAATGCTACCACAATGTGTTCTAATACACCTTTTGCCTGACAATAAAAAAATAAGAACAGACTTGACGAAATAACCTGTCACTAAAAATAAAACAATTAAACAAATTATTTATTTAAACTTCCACGATTATCACTCATATTTTAAAGACAAACGGGTGTTAATGGCGATTAAGACCCGTTTGTCTTTAAAATATGAAATAAACAAATTGTTGCTATGATAAAAAGTACAGGAAATGTAAAAAAAAGTATTTTTTTTGTGCCCTACTATTTTTTGCTTATTTTGACGTCTAGAATGCATAATTAAAATCTCTCGCAGTGCTCACACATCGCAGTTATGTAGACATACTGTAACACTGGAATATATTCAAATAAGAACCTTAAACAATCTAAGAAATAATAAATCAATAATAATAAACACTTCATACTAAACTAAATATAAAACGAATACTTAATTAAATATCAAAAAGATTTCCCCCCTTCGGCATAGTGCCCAAAACGCTGGCAGCATTCCCTCGCTGAATCGCTATGCTGATTCGTTGAGCGAGGAAGCTGCCAGCCCTTTTATCCCCGGTACACTCTACGAGCCTTTGTGCTAAATCATTATATAGTTTTCTAGCGTTGGAACCCCACGAGCCTCGAGTCTCGACACCGAATGGTACAAAAATGTATTCGGTGCCGAGACCACTGTATTTCAATATTTTTCGGCTTTCCGCCTCCTCCGCAGCTGCACCTGCACGACTACTGGTCCCATGGAGGTGGGAAGGGGCCAATGTGTCTACACATGTGGCGTCCCACACTAACACCCTTCCCTGCCTCCATGGAATCAAAGACATACCGTCCGGTCTCTTGCCATCGTCTCTGCTAATGCCGGTTGGTTCCAGCAGAGCTGGCACGTTGACAGCAGCAAGAGACCGGCGGATGACATCGTTCAGGGCAGCGTGCCTGGAAAACCGACCAGCACTTTTAAGGCAGTGCAGCCCGTGGTGTCCTAACGCTGAAACTTCAGAGCCACATGGACATCTATGGGCTGAGCAGACATTAAGCCCTAATCGTAGGCATACAGCTATACGGAGGGTTTCAGGTTCCAAAAAGGTGCCTGTATTAGGTGATGGGTAAGCTTTGAGCCAATCACCTGATTCCCTGACTCCTGCTGCTAGTAATCTTGCACGAGATGTCCCTGTACTATTAAGCAACAAAGAGTCATAAGATGACTTACAAAGAGCATCATCCCAACTCCTTTGGCTAAAAGAACGAATTGGAAGATCCTTACCTGGGCACGCTAACACCCACGCGTTTTTGGCCTCCTCCAAACCTGTAATCTTATAGTTTGTAGGGCAAGCCCTTAGAATTTTGCCTATAAGATTAACAGAGCTGTGGATAGAAGACAAAAACGCAGGTAAAGATACATCCGAAATCTTTCTGATGCCTAAACCTCCGTGCCGAATTGGTAAAGCGGCCTGGGACCATGAGCTATCGTTGAACTGTACATTCAGAATTTTTTCGAGGTTACATAACTGTAACACTTAGACTTGGATCATAAGTAAATAAACAGACGTTTGACTAGTCATTTTCATTACAGTTATATGGATTTATCCCACTTTGCTAATGCAATACCTACGCAGATGAAGTGAAGACGCTGGGTGGATTATTAATTGTTTGTTTCGAATAATTCGAATTACGCCGCCTAATGACGGGAATAAGAATAAATTCGTCATTACCCCAAATCTCCCCGTAAGTGTTATAAGAGTCGATTAAGGAATTGAAGTGTCAAGGAATATTCCTTTATTGTCATAGTGGACGTGGCATTTATGGGCATTTCCTCCTAATGCATCTATAAGCATAGTTAAAAGAAGAGGCCTACGTCCAGCAGTGGACTGAGGACTGATGACGTTGCTTCAAATTGGAACGGTACAAATTAAAAGCAACTCCTACTTCGCAGCTTTTAAATTCAACTGTAGGTAATTTGTACTTGAGTTAGTACACCAGGACCAGGGCTTAAGTACAAGGTTATCACAACAGTGTTGTGATAAACTTGTCATCTGAAACTTTGCTGTTTCTACTCTGGATTTATTATTTATGCAAAGCAACGAAACTTCCTTACAGCAGCGACTAAATTGTAATTAATACACGATAGAAGACGCTTTGGCTACGACGATATGTTGAATACTGAGGTATAAAAGTAGTATATTATTATACAGTATGTAACAAGACTATCAGGAACCGGTCATCAATAATTTAATAGCTTTGCTCGTAGTTATATTAGTGTCATTACTTTGTAATTATTAAAATCTTCAACTTCATATCACCGAAAATTTTTATATTGTCCACAATTTAATATATCAATTGACTTCAACTCAATATGGGCAAGGTATGATAATACGTTGAAAGTGTGACAGAGTTTCAAGTGTTTTGACAATAATAATGATCGTTTTTTTTGTAGGTACTCATGACAACATAAGGAGCATTTCACGAGAATGTCGCTTACGTGACGCTTATACTATCTCTGGCAGCTACGTTAAATAAATGCTCAAGGTTAGAAAAAACTGTGTGAACGTGTAAGTTAAGTCCCTAAATATTACCACACTAGAACTCGGGTTCCTATCATTTTTAGAAGTACTAAAAGAATCGCGTTACGTAAGCGACATTCTCGTGGAATGCCCCATAATATATATATATGCATGTATGGGACTGATATTACGCAATATCACGCTAGTTACACGACGTCACGCGACGTCACATTTTGTGTTCGCGAATCGCTGATAATGACATAAGAAAGGAGCGGAATTTTCATAGCGAGAATCTAACTGTCAGAGGGATTGACCAAACTATTTTATCGACTTATCGATGTTTAGGAATAATCCATTACTAACTAAAATATTATTCTGTAACATTTGACCTCTTAGATAAGTAACTTTAATTTTGATATTAAAGTAAATCATGACAGCGTCACATATGCTATTTATATCACTTAAGTTTTCATAAGTAATTGAGTTTGTGAGCACATGCGATGTCAATATAAAAGTGTTGACGCCTGACATGATTTATTTTAATATCAAAATCTAAGTTACTTATAAAAGAGGTCAAATGCTATAGTTGCAATAATCTTTTAAGTTAGTAATGGGCTATTCCGTAACATCGATAAGTCAATAAAATAGTTTAGTCAATCCCTTTGACAGTTAGATTTTCGCTATGAAAATTCCGCTCTTTGGACATAAGCGCCATTTTATCAATATTGACATACGTACTTTTCACTTACGATCAGGTGGAGTGGAGCCACTTTGTTGTGCCAACATCAAAAAAAAAAAAACATTCGTCACGCGTCATTTTAACATGGTCTCAGAGCTTGATAATAGAGACCTAGGCTCTCCAAAACATGTCACATACACCATTAATAGTTTAATAATATGTATTAAAGGGTCTAGCCGCATTTCTATAGTGAAACTGCCCCTGGCTGGAATGTATACCTTTCTTAGAAGCGTTTATTGGTCTTATTATAAGATATCATTTTACAATATTTCAAGCCTGGAATCCCCTTGGTATGGATAAAAATAAAAAAAAATTAAAAATCTTTTTTTATTTTTTGAAGCTAAACTAATGGTTAGATTTCTTTGAAATTTGGATTATACATGGCACTAGTAGCAATACATTTTCAAAAAAAAAATCAAGGTTCTAACTTTTTTACAAATGCCTAAAAAAATGTTTTTTTTTTTTTTTATTAATTTTTTTTTTAATTTACAAGAGGCTGACAACCACAATTTTTTGATATTTAATGCACAATACAATATTGTATTAAATGTATTTTTCTCATAAAAATCCATTTGTGGCAACAAGGTAAAAATGTCTTACTAATGCAGGCCATTCTACTTAAGGCGTCTGTAGTCTGTATTTATTGCTGCCACCGCACCGGTTCTCGGGGCACCGCGTCGGCACAATTTTGAATCGCTAAACATCCAAATAGCTGCGTTATTTTAGTTATTTTGACTGTCTCTGTACTTAGTCGAAAAAACTGTGATCTGGTTATATATATATATTCAAGTTTTTTATGCATTTTATTTATGCATGAAAGTATTTTTATAAGTACGCAAGATTTGCTTAGCCTAGAGGCCCATTTCTCGAACGGTATTAGACTAATATTATTTGTCCACGAACTGTGAAATCGTAACACATCAACACGTCATTTTCATTATTAATTGGCATCCCCCCCCCCCCCCCCATATAGATAGACATCCTTGGGGGAGACTTTCGTCCAGCAGTGGATGTATATTGGCTGATGATGATGATGAATATTAATCTAATAACGTTCGAGAAATGGGCCCTAGGACTAGCTTAATTTGCGTAAGATTGTCTCCAAATATTTATATTACTATTAAAAAAAAAAAAGTACAAACTTCATCACACAAAAGTTTGCCCTGGCCAGAATTTTTATACATTTGAATTCCGAACATATTTGGAATTTGAATTTCGAACACGCGTTGCAATAACGCTATGTTGCTGCTGGTGATGGCCCTAGATGCCACAGCTCTTAATAATAAAAAAAAAAACTTAAAACTGGCGGGAACCGTAAAAGATTTTCACCGTTTAGTAATTTAGTACCGATTAGTTAAAAGTATCTCTGAGTAATGGATAAAACTAATGCGATACGCCAATTATTTAAGAAACGTATTATTATTAATAGTTTATTCGTTCATTCATATGAAGTAATTGAGGCCCGACTAACACAATATGTACAAAAGTATATTGAAAATGAGCATTCGCAGACCCTAATGGAAATCGTAAGTTTTTTAAAGTTTTTTGACATTTTACTTACCTTTAGTTGTCTGTTAGTACTCGCAAATATTTGAAAATATGCAGGAAGTTAGTAACCTAATTATTACTTTATTTTGTTTTGTAGGCCGAAACGGTAAAGGCTGAAATCTTTGCCCAAATTAACATACCGAGATGCATTTTAGTTGCTCTGTACCACGACGCATTGCCCGATGAAAACGTGTCGCTAGCAGATGAAGGAATTTTTATTCTAGAAAGATGCTTGCGGTGTGGGAGTGATTCGCAATATGACGGAAGCGATATAGTTATTTTAAATACTTTATACTGTATTCATTGTGCAGGCAAATTATTTGAGAGTAACGATAATATTTAGAGAATTAAGCGTCTATCTCACAACTTAAGTCAGAATGTATTGTACTATTATAATGATTGAATAACTAAATGCTTAATTGAGGAACCTATTTCTATTATACCTAATGTATTTAGTTTTAATGAGTACCTATGATACTGTTATCGATTTCGTAGAAACACACTTGCATCGATGTGTGATATGTTATATAAGTTGATTACATCAAAATGTCATCCAACTGTGCACGAAGTAAACGTAATTGCGATTGCTGCAAAATACGATTTTATAAGAGATCTGGTAATAAGAAAATATTAACGACATGTGAGGATGTAGCTTATTTTTCAATTTCCTTAGGTCAAGATTTTGAGATAAATGATATTATATGCTCTTCTTGCCGAACAAAGGCTTACCGCAAGAAGGTAACTGTGAATTCCAATTATTGTTCAGCAAGCGTATCGAGCAGTTCAAGTGAAGACACCGCATTCAGACCGGTTTTAAAAACGCAAACTGAGCATGAAAGTGTCGATTTGCCACTAAATAGAACAATAGCCACTCATCGCTATTGCTTTATTTGCTCTAAAACTGACTCCTTGCAAACAGTGCCTAAAAGTGCCAGATTTGAAGTTTATGCCAAAAAAAATATATACATACCAAGTGGAAATAGATGCTGCACCTCACATTTAATGAATGATCACTTTTATGTAGATGTATTAGACCAGATCGCAGTTTTTTCGACTACAGCGACAATCAAAGTAACTGAAATAACGGAGCTATTTGGATGTTTGGCGATTCAAAAACCATTAACGCTACTTGAAAAAATTCTTACTAAAACCATATCCGCCGACCATTTCGCTGTAATGACTGGATTTTCCTGGGAACAAGTTGATACCATAGTAACTGAATTAGTCTCTCGTCAAAATTGTGCCGACCCCAGTGTCATGTTACAAGCTATCATCGTATTTTTAATAAAACTTCGAAACGGCGGCAGCAATAAATTAATATCTTCGATGCTAGAACTTTCAAGAGATCAAATCGTATCCGAATACGTGTCAAATGTTGTTACATCTTTTGAAAGTCATTTACTTCCACATCAGTTTGGTCTCCATGCATTTAGTAGAGAATGGCTTATAGAAAACCACACTTCAGATATTTCCACTAAACTTTTTAATGCCAGAAACTGCTTGATACTTATTTGCGACGGCACGTACGCCTATCACCAGAAAAGCAATAATAACGAATATCAACGTAAATCATATTCCGGACAAAAAAAGACGCACTTATGTAAGCCTTTAACTATTTGCACAACTGACGGATTTATCGTTGATATGCTAGGACCCTTTTACGGTACTGAGAATGACGCAACTATCATGGTCAAAATCATCGATAGTTTATCCCACCTCGTTCAACCAGGTGACATATTTGTTTTAGACCGTGGTTTTCGAGACGCTGTACCTTTCCTGGAATCAAAAGGCTATCGAGTTATGATGCCTTCTCTGAAAGGGAAGAGAAAACAATTAACAACTCAAGAAGCCAACTACTCACGATACGTTACCAAAGTCCGCTGGGTTGTTGAGGCAGTACACGGAGGATTAAAACAGAGATTTAAACTCCTAGATCAGACACTAGATAATAAGTTGCTTCCCAAAATCAAGAGTTTTTACCGAATCGGATCTTATCTCCTAAATCGTTTTGGGAAACGCCTAAACTCCGATAACAACATGTGTAATGAGATTTTTGAAGCAATGAGCCTGAAAAGTACCGATGATAAAAATATTTTAGCAGCTATGGTAGAGGACAAAGGTTGGCTACGGAAAAAACTCCCGTTCCAGATTTTTTCTGCAAGAAAATGTATTTCTGATTTCCCCCAACTAACAGAATACGAATTAAAGTTGTTATTCACAGGAAGTTACCAATTCGGACAAGCTATTTCGTATCTAGCCGAGGTTCTAGACGAAGATGGTAACATGAATATGGCCTACGTCAAAGATTGTACAAATATCCTTAAAATACAAATACATTCTCGGCACATGTCTAAGAAGGTATATAGATGCTTCATAAAGTATGATGGCGAAAAGAGGGGAGTAGAAGCAATTGATCAATATTGTTGTGAATGTGCGAATGGGTTAAGAACAGTTGGTTGTTGTTCACATGTAGCGGCAATTATATATTACTTGTCGTATGGCAGATTTTTATCCAGAATTCCGCGGCCTAGCCATAAACTCTGTGCACTGTTCAAGACCGAAGGTATAAATGTTAGTATTAATACAGATAGTGACGAGGATGATTAATTTATAAGTGTTGTTTTGGTGTAAATTGTAGGATTGTAATAAAATGTGCTATACTTTTTTTTAGTTTCTTTTGATACGTAATATATATATATATATATATATATATATATATATATTTTACGGCAGTATTGCGTATGTCATAATAGACCTCAACTTCGCTTTCTGAGACATTTCTTATTTTATTAGCCTCGGCATGTAATCTAAGTAATATTGTTGTACGTAAACACCTACTACGTAAACATTCTTATTATGAAATACGCAATACTGCATTAAAAAAATACCTACTGCTCGTTAATACCTACTAAATGGTCGCAAAGGCAAGGAAGTACACAATGAGCCAAGTACGTTGGCCCAATGTGTAACCTACATTAGTAAGACATTTTTACCTTGTTGCCACAAATGGATTTTTATGAGAAAAATACATTTAATACAATATTGTATTGTGCATTAAATATCAAAAAATTGAGGTTGTCAGCCTCTTGTAAATTAAAAAAAAAAATTAATAAAAAAAAAAAAACAATTTTTTAGGCATTTGTAAAAAAGTTGGAACCTTGATTTTTTTTTTGAAAATGTATTGCTACTAGTGCCATGTATAATCCAAATTTCAAAGAAATCTAACCATTAGTTTAGCTTCAAAAAATAAAAAAAGATTTTTAATTTTTTTTTATTTTTATCCAAACCAAGGGGATTCCAGGCTTGAAATATTGTAAAATGATATCTTATAATAAGACCAATAAACGCTTCTAAGAAAGGTATACATTCCAGCCAGGGGCAGTTTCACTATAGAAATGCGGCTAGACCCTTTGTCATACTTTTATTTCAGTCGAAGAAACGCGAAAATTCTTAATTGCTTGGTAATTAAACTAAGTACGAGTATACACATGGAAACATTAACGTCTGTTAATTAATGTTGTTTAATTATGGCAATTATCACTAACATCGCAAAAGCGTCATTATCCTAATAGAACGGCATTAAAATTGACGAACTCCACTTGTGAGCCTTAGCTTAGTTGGCAGTGACCCTACCTATGGTGTAAGAGGTTCCGGGTTCGAGTCCCGGCGAGGGCTGTAGATATTTGTGTATTAATTATTACGGCGTAGGGCCCTTTTATATCAGGTCCGGCCGAGCTATAGGGTGGTTTAGCTATCTAACTACTAGGTAGAATACTGAATCTACGCACTTATGGGTGTAAGCATGGGCTCTTAATGAAAAACACAAAATGAAATAAGATCCTTTGTTATTACTACTCTGGTTCGCAAGAGTTAAACCACAACATGAGAAGAACCAGGAAGAAACTCAAGCGGGTTGTATGTTTTAATCTTTTCAAATCATTGGTAATTACAATTTTAGATCATTACACGTGTTTTAAAATCATACACTTTGAACAGCAACAACAACTAATGGAAAACGACTGGAGCGTTCTAAGTTTGAGTCCATGCATCACCAATTTCAAAACACAAGAAATAACGTCTTTCGTCAGGATGCTAGGAAATAACGATCCGAATCTGAATCTAACGAACTATTGAATTTAGTCTAACTCCTCTTACTCTGGAGTGCACTTAATCAAATCTATTCACGGTCTCAAGATAGACTGACTTAAGAAAAGGAATGATCATAATCGGAATCTATTTCAAGTCTAGGCAAGAATCAATCTTTCGAAGTCTAACGCGGGAATAAGAATGAATTGACTTTCCAATGTCTAAAGCAAGAATGACTTCTTTCTAAGTCTAACGCGCGAATGCCAATGCATCATGAAAACAGCGCTAGTGACCTTTTATACTGTCAGATCATAAAATACCTGCTTCACAGGCGGGTAGATCTCAACCGGATTTTATTATCTACCTGCATGGACCAAAGCAAAGACCACTCGAAGCAATACATTGCTTATCGTTTTCTAGATTAAGTATAACTCTTAACAAATTAATTGTAAACATTGCAAACAAAACTGTTCTCATAGTAAATAGCACAATTCTGGCGTCCGATGACTCGACGTGTCGTACAGGTCTGCGCCAACTGAAGCGCGACTCCGACACTACAAATATTTGTTCCTTGATTGTGGTTGACCATGTACTTAATACTTTCATTGCAGACGATAGTGCAACGCGCTACGCTCGTAGCCGATCCCGTGATTTTTCCGCTTTGTAGCGAAAATGGACCTCCCACAGAGAACTCCCCTCGGGAGTTCCCCGCGCTCAAAATGTTAAGTAACTATCTATGTACCCATGTATGTATCTATGTATGTATCTATCTATCTATAATACAGGGTGCCCATGAGGAAAGGGAACAACTTTAACATCTAGTTTTATATATCTAATAATATTTCAATACTACTTTGAAAAATCGCGAATGCAAATAATTAGAAATGTAGTAAGGTGACATGTAACTTACATAGGTACTTTACGACATTTTTCTCTTGACTTATTGTACATATATCAGATAGGTACGAGTTTTTTTAAGCACTGACGATTTCTTCTTTAATTTAAATACTTTAATCACCAAAATCGGACAAAATATAAGTCAACATGTCCATCATCAGCCTATGATAGTCCACTGCTGGACGTAGGCCTCTCCTATTAATTATGCGTATAGACGCATTAGGTAAATGCCCATGATCGCCACGCTGGGCAAGCGGATTCGCGATCGCAGTAATGTGTCCAATGATGACGCTGCTGCCCATCATCAATCTTTTATCAAATAATGGTCAGTGACACTTCAATCCCTTAGTCGACGCTTACGACTCCCGAGGAGTTGAGGTGGTGACAAATGTATTCTTACTGCCGTCACCACACGGCATGATTAACATGTCCCACTCACATTCAAGAAAACATACTTAAGTGGTAGATCTGTTATTTGGTAAGCTGTATTAAATGTTTTACAAACAAGCCCGCCTTAAAAAAACAACATAACCCGTCAGCTGTCGCTTAGGTTTACGCGCGCTATCGCTACCCACAGTCAACAATGAACGACCTAACACGACCTTACACGACCATTTTACCAAATAAGCTTACATTCAACTACACTGGTTTGGTAAGTTAAAAAAACCGGCCAAAAGCATGTCGGGCCATGCTCAGTGTAGGGTTCCGTAGTTATTCAAAAACGGTTGGGCCGATTATGTTCAATACAGTTTTATTTTAAAGTATTCTGTAAGCATGTTCGTTTTATTTTAAAGTATTCTATAAACAATCATGATTTTTATATATTTTTTTGACCTACGGAACAAAAGTTAGAGGGCACAATTTTTTTTCTTCTGGAGCGATGATCTCCGAAACTATTGACTTAAGAAAGAAACTTTCTTTTACGTTTCTTATTATTTTAACAGGTCTATTCAATGATACCCCACACTATAGGATTACAGCAAATAAAAAAATCATCCCCACTTCACCAGTTGGAGAGGTACGCGAAAAACAAGTTTTTTTTCTAGTTCTTATTCTACCACTTTGTCAGTGTGATTCATATGCATACCTCTACCAGATTGCAGATTTCTAGTACTATACTAACAGCCGCCTCTGAGCTATGCTGCGGACAGACGGACATGGCGAAAATATGGAGATAATTTAATCAAACCAAAAATCGTTGATAGAGTTTATTAATGTGCATAACGTATATATTTTTTTTTTGAATTTCATATCGCGTAGTTTAAAAAATATTGGGGGGGGGGGGACACATTTTTCAGACTTTGAAGGCTGATATCTCGACAACGATTTGCTTAAATAAAAATGAGATTTACAAACCTTCATATCATTTTCAAAGACCTTTCTATTGATACCCCACACGCTTACAATAGAACTAAAAAAAAATTTCTATCCCTCAGTTACATGTATAGAGGGCCCCCACCCCAATGGTTTTTTTTTACAATTTAGTATCATAATCCTGTAGCGGTTCATACAACACATATCCTTACCAAATTTAGTTACTGTAGCATTTATAATTTCCGAGTAAATCGGCTGTGACAGACGGACAGACGGACATGGCGAAACTATAAGTGTTCCGTCTTTGCCATTTGGGCTACGGGACCCTAAAAACAGCCAAGCTTATGACCAGTGATCGGATTAGGTAGTGCCATTTCGGGTGAATGACCTTAAACCAGTGGCGTGCACTCCATATAGGCAAATAGGCACTGCCTACCCTAGCAGAACAGCATCTACATATACTTTTTCGTCTTCATTATAATAATTTGTCATGTTTTCTGAAAGAAATCCACATAAATATTTATATTAACGGAGCTCGCGGCGATTTAAATTTCCGCGCGCGCTAGCTTGCCTAGCGCGCGGCTGCCCAAGCCCCATCTGGGGTAAGGCAACGGCTATCGGAGCCTACAAAAACACACACACTCACACAGTGCGTTTGTGTAGACATGTTCGTGAAGTATATACATATTCTTGCCCAGTGCACACGAATATAGAAAATATACGCACACAATCAAAAGAATAGGCTGCGCCTAGGCACCATACGTGCGAGAAGGACGGCCAATGTCGATCTCTCTCTGACTTACCGAGCCTCGAGATGTAATACGACTAATTTTAAGAACTCTCCTATGTTGCGATTTTTACTTGAAGTGAGAGGCATTACATTCTGTCAGGTTTATTTGTTTACAAACAGTCGCGAGTCGGTTTTGATTTTTGCGACAGGTTTGAGGTTAATCAGTAGAAAATCTATCAAAACAAAACTCATTCATTGTTATATTAATACAATTCGGTTCTAACAGATTTTTTTTACGTTTATTTTCATGTAAGTGTTGTGACTTGTGACTGTGCGTGACGGAATTATGCTATGAGAATAAATTGTGAATACCTAGTTAGTTGATGGTGGCTGCTGTATGTCTAGCGTGTCTACGAAGTTGATTTTCGGCGGATTTAGCAAGTTAACAATAAAACAAAAGAAGTTAGTACAGGTACGTGTAATTATTTCAAAAGTCGATGTATTCTGTACTCGGAAATTGTACTTATAGCATTAATGAACATTGTATTTTAGCTATTTCACTCGTTAGGTATTGCACTTATATTTCGAATTCACCGATGATTAATGCTACGCATATTTAAAAACCTTTCACTCTTCTTTAGAAAACATGAGCGATTTGAAAAGCATTAGGACGTTAACAAAAGTCGGCGGTCGAGATAAAAGACTTAGTTATTGTCGCAAGCTATACCTAGACTCTTTTACTTTACTCCCGTCTATCCACTTGTGAGTTTGCAATGCGATGGTCAATATTGTTTTCATCACACTTGCTGTCTAAGCGCGCCATTGCTTGCGCGCGTAGCGGGAGTAATAGAAAAGTGATATTCCCTAGGGAGTAATAGAAATGTCAGTACGTCATTTAATAATATTATGTCTTAAAACTTAGTTTTTGTCGGCAAGTGTGATGAAAAACATTGTATGCATCACGGTAGGTAAGCGGAATAATAACTCGAGTCATAAAAGCCCTCCGCCTAACGGCGTCGGGCTTCAAACACTCTCGTTAGTAATTCCGTACTTACCTTCCTTGATGCACAATGTACTATTGTTTGCTCAGATAAAAAAAAATTGCCTACCCTAACTAAAAACCCTGTGCACGCCACTGCCTTAAACATTATACTTAACATGGATAAGCCTTGCGATTCTGGGACTTATATTTATTTACAGAACATTTTTTTATTACGTTATAAATTGAAGAAACATGAAAAAATAAAAGGATATTGTAATTGTGAATACATCTTTTATTTGATGTTTTTATAGCTGTTAACAAAATTAGCTATTGTGGAAAAATACCCTTAAAACCATGTTCGATAAGTAAAATTAGACAAATTTTTATCAATATCAAACTGAAAGTAAACAAAATAACTATAAAATTGTAAACTTTCGAACAAAAATTTTACTTTTCATTTTAAATGTTGGGCTTAGAAGTTATGTCCACACTAAGATAACGTACCGAAGTCCCGCGAAATGGCACTACCTAATCCGATCACTGCTTATGACGGACAGACAAGAGTTTATGATGTATTACTAAAAACTTGTTTAGATCTTATTCATGGGCATTATCACTAGGGACACCCAATTAGTGTGACTGGTGACAATCATCATCATCATCATCATGATCAGCCTATGATAGTCCACTGCTGGACGTAGGCCTCTCCTATTAACTATGCGTATAAACGAATAAGGAGGTAAATACCCATAATCACCACGCTGGGCAAGCGGATTGGCGATCGCAGTAATGTGTCCACTATGATGACGCTGCTGCCCATCATTAATCTTTTATCAAATAGTGGTCAGTGACACTTCAATCCCTTAGTCGACTCTTACGACACCCGCAGGAGGAGTCGGGGTGGTGACAAATGTATTCTTACTGCCGTCACCACACGGCATGTTTAGATCTTATTCATGGGTATTTTCACTAGGGACACCCAATTAGCGTGACTGGTGACAGTGGTGACAATAAAATACCTTAATCGCAGTTAAGTTCGTTAAGACAATTAAGTACGATATCTTTAGAAATCTAAGCTTGATCGGCGTTCTTATCATCATCATCATCATCATATCAACCGAAAGATGTCCACTGCTGAACATAGGCCTCCCCCAAAGATTGCCACAGTGACCGGTCCTGTGCCACCTGCATCGAGCGGACTCCTGCGACCTTCACCAGGTCATCAGTCCACCTTGAGGGGGGCCTACCCACGCTGCGCCTTCCGGTACGTGGCCGCCACTCGAGATCCTTCCCGCCACTTCAGTTTAGCGATTCAGAGACCTATTTCGGTTATTATGGTTTTGCTGCTTTTCATTTTTTTCCGATCTTGCAGAGAGACTCCTAGCATAGCCCTCTCCATTGTCCTTTGGGTGACTTTGAGCCTTCTTAGATTAGTTCTTATATTTTATATTAATACCAAAATCCAATTTTTATAGAAATTTAAGGCTTAATTGTCGTTACAAACCTGACTACAATTAAGTTGTTTTTTTTTTATTTTACTCTAAAAGTGAAAAAGCTTTTAAGTATACTTTTACCAATTTTTGGTTGAATTTGGCGAGTTTGAAAAATTGTATTCCATAATAATTATGTAGATTGTAGATAGCAGATAGCGCAAAATGAAAACATATGTATACCCGATCTTATAGAAACATTAATTAATAGGGTATGTGTACAGTCAAGGGCATTAATATATATACACTTCTCCATACTGATCTCTTACAAATGTGTCTATATATTAATGCACTGGACTGTAGGTAAATAGAGGGTGTAATCGATAAGTGTTTACAGGACATAATTCCCTAAATATGAGAGATATCAGAAAACTTTTAACTGATATCGAAAGTACGTTACTCAACGAGTAAAATTGCACTAATAACTCTTTCGAAATAAAATCAGAAATATCCCAAATATTAACTTCAAACCCTTCCATACATTTAGTAGGTAACCGTTCATTCAAAGACTAGTTTAATACGACCGAGGCATTTCACCGTTATCAAATGATGATTCATGATTTGTCTTATGTTATTTTATAGCAACGTATTCGTACAAATAACGAATCTCTTAACAGTTTTATCTCTTACGACACCCGACATTCTTTAAGGCTGTAAGTCCTCATAGGTACTAAATGTATGGGAGCGTTTTAACTTAGTATTTTTAATATTACTTCATCTATTTAGAAAATGTTATTAGCGTAATTTTACTCATTGGGTAACGTACTTTCGATATCAGTTAAAATTTTCTGATATCTCTCATATTTAGGGAAATATGGCCTGTAAACACTTATCGATTACACCTTATATATTTGGTAATTGACGCAAATCCGTATTTTTTACCTCCATCATCATCATCATCAGCCTATGTTAGTCCACTGCTGGACGTAGGCCTCTCCTATTAACTATGCGTATAAACGCATTAGGAGGTAAATGCCCATAATCGCCACGCTGGGCAAGCGGATTGGCGATCGCAGTAATGTGTCCACTACGATAACGCTGCTGCCCATCATCAATCTTTTATAAAATAATGGTCAGTGACACTTCAATCCCTTAGTCGACTCTTACGACATCCGCAGGAGGAGTTGGGGTGGTGACAAATGTATTCTTACTGCCGTCACCACATGGCAAATCTCATTCGGTACCTGCAGCTAATTAGACACTTCATAATTATTGTCAACCTTGCTAATGCAACGGAAATTTCAAAGTCTCATCATTAGATATGACTTCAAAACGCTCTTTACTCCAAAATGCTTCAAATGAGGTTGAGAGGAGCTTGACGTAAATTCGTTTTAATTATTCCTTAGTACTTTGAGGTGGCGCGTGCACTAACTAACAGGGTTGACACTTTATCAATTTCTGAGACCACATATTAAATGTCATCAAAGGAAACTAAGAAACACTAAATTGATATTAACACGGCAAAATGTACACTATTCCTTGTTTATAGATTATTATATCAAACGAAACTGATTTTAAGGCGTTAACGTTGTTAAAATAGTAGCCCCTAGTTCGTAAACGTCTAATTTAACAAACTGATAATAAAGTTACTATAGGAGACCCGCCGGGTGAATCCAAAAAATCGATCACAGTGATCGGTTTTTTGTATTGGATTGGATCCAGTGACTGGACTCATTACGTTTGAAATTGGCGTTTCGTGTGGAGAAATTTGTGAAAATTCTATTTTCCATACAATGAATTGTTTGTATATTTTTTGATGTCAGAATCAAAATAAGCCAAATTTCAGTAATATTAGACACTTCTAAAGCGTGTTTTGCATAATATGTCTATTTCATAAAACAAGGCACTATCATAGATTTATACTTACCTATTCCAAACATGAACCGACAGCATGAGCATATGGCAAGAGTTGTTTTAAAAGCTTAATTTAGAATATCACTTTTGGAAAAAAAACTTGACACTGATCAAATTACAAGTTGATACAAGTGCAAAATATAAACCTGTAATATTGGGGCCGCCATATGTGAACAAAGACAGCTTTGGTATGTGTATAAGATGTCAGATAGAGACACAGTCCTGAAACAAACCAAATTAAAACGTTTCTAAAGAATCTCATTTTAAGAATGAAGTGAAATTAATGTCATAATTTACTAACGAAAAATACCAAATCTGTCGGAGATTAAGACGCGGGAATTACGCTCTCTTCGCTTTCATGTATAAAATGTTAAGTATGTTAACATCATGCAGGCTTTTATTGCCATTTCGGCTACGGAACCCTAAAAATGTATTGATTTAGGTAAAAATTACGTCCTAAAAGTGTGTGATAAAAACATCTAGGTAATTATACCTAGGTATTAACCTAAATATGTTTTTAGCAGGAACGAGAGATTCACAAAATTAGACATCAGACGGACATGGTGAAACGATTTGGGGTCCCTGTATACTACGGAACCCAAAAAGGACATCTAACATTATCTGACATATACAGTGTGTAAATACATAACGGAGGCTTTTATTGAAATCGAGGATTGCGATGTAGATTTTTAGACAAACCGTAAGCATTATTTGATTAGAAATTCTAATTTTAAACATTATTTAATTTTACCAATGTACTTCAAAGTGAATCATCATCATCATCATCATCATCAGCCTATAAATAGTCCACTGCTGGACGTAGGCCTCTCCTATTAACTATGCGTATAGACGCATTAGGAGGTAAATGCCCATAATCGCCACGTGACAAAGTGAATCGTTAATTGACAATGACGAAGTCCGATAGTGACGAAATGTCCAAAGCGACTCGCAGCGTTGACGCAACGCACACGCAGCGTGACAACTAAACAGAACACGCGTTAGTCTCTTAGTAAAATAAATAAATTACGTATATCTTCCAAATTTTAGTCGGTTCGATTCCCTGACCAAGCAAATAATTTATCTACTGATCTGCAACTGACAGACTAACTCAGTTTAAAAAATAAAACGACCCCTCCATTTAGGAAAATATCGTATTTTATGGTAATATTTAAGGTACTTTTCCAGTATTTTTCCTTAGTCTTAGCACGATACTTTGTTAACTGGATCAAAATTCTTTTCGTTGCTTTGTTTCATACTACTCTGTCACGCTTTTAGTGGCTGTTTCGACTCAGTATATAAAAAAAATGCGGTGCACTTGTATTACTTTTTCGCGTTAGACTTTAATCCATACATAAGAAATTGAAAACAAAACATCAACTCATACAAAAATCACCACTGTCACGTTTTTTAGGGATACAAAATAAGACGACGAAAATAATTTTGACCCAACTAGTAAATGAGTGGCCAGTAGTACTTTATAATATTTTTCATTGTCCATCTGACCTTTAATGACTCCAATTACTCAGCCAAAATTGTCCTTCGTTATAGTGATAATAACCCCGTCCACTTTTCGAGTCACCCCTATTGTTCGGGGTTTATTGTTTTACCGTCGTTTCTCACTTGCTAGCGTTTTGTTATGCAAAATAATGAATTCGCTGCATTATTTGCAAAGTTAAGCGGAGGTTTCATTAACCTAATCTTAGCCACTGGATTCTCTCACGCTTATGTTGGTAAGAGGTATTCCCGCTTAAATTTTTGTGCGTATATATATATATATATTTTTTTTATTCATAAAAGGTAGACGTTTGACCACGATCATATCATTCATATCTGCTGGTAAGTGATGATTAGGGTTAGGAATTTTGGTGGCATTAGGTGGACAGAGAACAGTGGAGTGGAGTCGTTGTTTATTTTTTTATGATTGATTGAATAATTAATTAATCAGAAATAATAAATAAATATATTCTTTTAAACAGGGTTTCGCCAATTTCAAGTATTAAATAATTTCATCTTTAATATTTGACTACCTATGAATTGAAGTTCAATCATTCTTTGTAATATAGCTTATGATTATTATATAATATTTACGGTCTTCGCGAGAACTAGAACGTAAAAATTAAATAGGTACATATATTTTCTCATATACCAACATTTTTAATTGAAAATTAATATTTTTCTAGTTTCTCAAAAATAAAATTCGTGTTATTTATTTAAATTCCTTGATAAATTCGGCTTGAAATGAACACTATTTCGTTATTATTTTATAAATTAGTCATTTATTCAAGTTAAAATGTTTGTAACATCGTCTCCACTGCTCTATGTTCAATAAATGCCACCAAAATCCTAACCCTAGTGATGATGCAGTCTACGGCGGAGCATGTATGAGAGTATTTACAGAGAGAAACAAAAATTTTAAGATGAATTCAGTATTGTATTCTTAATAATAGGTCCATTGCAAGACACATATAGACAGCCATGTAGTGACGGCAATAGGAATACATTTGTCGCCATCCCAAATCTTCCTGCGGGTGTCGTAAGAGTCGACTAAGGGATTGAAGTGTCACTGACCATTATTCGATAAGATTGATGATGGGCAGCAACGTCATCATAGTGGACACATTACTGCGATCGCCAATCCGCTTGCCCAGCGTGGCGATTATGGGTATTTTCCTCATAATGCGTTTTATACGCATAGTTAATACCCTACGTCCAGCAGTCGACTATCATAGGCTGATGATGATGATATTGATTATGTAACAGAATTAATCAGGTTTAGAGATTAAGAATGCAGTGGAACATTACATTAGTAAATACTTGTATATTATTATTTATTATAAATAACACAAAGACATGACAGTAAGGAAAAACATCGAGTAAAAGTGACAAGAGAACACCAGCCTTGACAAAAATAAAATTCAAAACTATCCTTTTTAAAATGGCTAGCGTTGTACCTCCAACATTATCGTACTAGATATTTAATCCATTTAACTTCTGTAGGATTAGTTCCGATGTTTAACTATTGTCATCAAATAAATATTGAATTTAATTTCAATTCAATTCATTTCCCAAAGATGTCGCGCGTAGTGGCAATTTAATGGTAATTTACACGTGACTATAACTGTAATTTTAGAGGCCTTATACAAACAACGAAAACTTCTTAGTCCCATACTGAACTAAATTATGATAAGTACAAACTTAAATCAAATTCCTTGGCTTTTCCCGTCCATTCTTTATCCTCCATATTTTAGTCATAATTAAATATCGTAGCTAGCAAACCCTTGGAAGCCAAACCTTCCCTTAAAACGTTAAGGCTCATTACCAATTCATAAGTTACTTGCGGTAAAAAGCAGAATGGGGTAAACGCCTTACTAAGTAAGCCCGGCATAACTTTGACGCTAAAACACGGTAAGTAAGAAATGCATTTGATAAGGTCAGCATTAGGGGCATTCCACGAGAATGTCGCTTACGTAACGCGGTTCTTTTAGTATTTCTAAGAATGATAGGAACCTGAGTTCTAGTGTGGTGATATTTCGGGACTTAACTCACACGTTCATATAGTTTTTTCTAACTTTGAGCATTTATTTAACTTAGCTGCCATAGATAGTATAAGCGTCACGTAAGCGACATTCTCATGGACTGCACCATCCTTTTTCGTCATACGAAAAAAAAAAGTCACCGAGGTAAGGTATATTTTGTGGTTTAGTTTAACGTCCATGCAAAATGTTATTATTATGACTGTTAATAATAATTTTGCGTCTCGAATACTTGTCTATGAGAAAGGTTCCTCCGTCTTTAACTTTTTATATAATTCAAATATTATAAAGGGACTCCCAATAATAATCAGCTTACCGTCATTACCGTGGGACTAACTTGATTTGAAAATAGCCGGTTCAAAGAAATATGCTGGTGATTTTTTAGATTTCTAACAGTTGGCGTTAGCAGTTGAACAAAATTATTATAATTTGAATTTTTTTAAAGGTAAAAACAAAATTTGACTGATAACAACACATCTACATATGCATTTTTAATAGTAATATTAATTCATGTTATCAGTCGAAAAAATAATAACATAAATATTTAGTAGCGTTACTACTTCAAAAACACATACCTATCGAAGAAATATTTAATTAAACAAATTCAGTTATTCCGCAAAAATATATAAAGATTTTAAGTATGAAAAACTGCCTTAAAAATTATGAAAAGCGTGAAAAACTACGCGAGCCCTTACAAAAATCGGCTTTTAGCTAGTTTATTAATTTGACAAAGCACAAGTACTTGTAATAAACACAGCAAGCGATGCTTACCGGAGGTAAACCCTGCTTCGTAGACAGTATTTGACAAATATGTTACAAAATAAAAATCCAAAAAATATCACATGACTGTTTTGGGTTCGTACTTATTTAGTATATTTGCTTAGAAAACATTCACAAAAGAAGTCCATTAAACATATCAAAACTAGGTAGGTAAGTAGGCTTAGCACAGGATTAGTGTGACAATATGTCGCCGCAAAATAGACTATCCATTCCTCTTTTATTCATATTGTTAGTAAAAGATGGAAAATCTTGCGGCGACATACTGGCATACCAATCATGTGCTAAGCGGGAAGGTTTGATGATATACTACCAAAAACTAAATCACTAAAAAAGTAATTAACTCGTAAAGTTTGAAAAGATAATTTTCTCAGTTACATGATTTTGCTCGGTCCTTACTTGCCTACATTTTGCGTGACCTCGCTATTGTTGTAATTTCAGCCTTATTTTTGGGTTTATTAGATTTTAAGAATTATTTAATAACATTCTCGCCTGTAACTAAGTTATTTTAGAGGTCGTTACAACGGGGAGGTTTTATGAAAAGTGAATAGAGTAATTTCTGGTTTATTTGCGTTTTCAAGTTCAAAGGTTATGTCATTAGTTAAATGCGTAACCCTTTTAGTGTAATTGGCAGTTAATGCGATTTTGATGATCATAATTTATTTTCAATTCGCCCCTTCTCTTTTGAAACTATTATTTTATCTATATATATAAAAGAAGAAGCTCCCTTATAAAGATGCACGCACAGCCTAAACCCCTGGTCCTATAGACTCCAAATTTGGCACGTAGGTTCCTTTTATGGTGTAGACGAGCACTAAGAAAGGATTTTACAAAATTCACCTTCTAAGGGGTTGAAATGGGGGTCCAAAGTTTGTATGGCGAAATAAGATTAGTTGAACTATTTGATCCGAAACTTCGCAAAAGTATTCTTTAAAGTAATCGAGTAAAGGTATGTTTAAGGTTTTTTGAAAATTCAACCCCCGGAAAAAGGTAAAAAGGGTGACGAAGTGAAAAAATCAAGTTGGGTATCGTTTCTATGGTTTATCGGGACGTAGATCACGAATACAAACGAACGATTTATAATTTTAACGCGGCGGACGTGAAATACTATGTACAGTCGACAAAAAAGTCTCCTTTACAGCTCACAAGTGCAAACATCTTACCACGGATGCGCGATACACATAGAAACTCGGTTGCAACGAACGCTCATGCTGTCGCGTCACGCGACAGCATGAGCGTTCGTTGCAATCCGTGGTAAGATGTTTGTTGCATCCGTGGTAAGATGTTTGCACTGGTGAGCTGTAAAGGAGACTTTTTTGTCAACTGTACACGGTAATGGTGTGATGGGGTAAAATTCGAAAAATATCAATATAATTTTATTATTTATGTTCATTTCTGGTTCTAGAGATTCCAAATATAGCGCGTAGGTTTCTTTGAGGGTGTAGGGGCGCTCTTAAAAAGGTTAAGTCAAAATCCACTCATTAGAGGGTGCAATCAGTCTAAAGTTTGTAGGGGAAACTTGACTATTTAAACTGTTTTATCCGAAACTTCACAGGAGTATTCCCAAACACAAATGACTAAAGACATGTTTTAGGGTTTTTGAGAATTGAACTCTTGAAAGTGGTAAAAAGGTTAAACAGTAAAAAACAACATGGTTATCGTTTCTATAGTCTACTATCGTGTCGCTGTACCGAGGTGTTCGTGAAATACCATCTTCTCTGTTATGGTCTCATGGGCTTGCGGGTTATGACAGGGGTATCGTTTTAGTGTTTATTTCTGATAAAAAAATCTAAATATAGCATGTTAACCAACGTTAATAACCTTTTAAGTTTTCCCGAGTTTTCATGCGATAGTAATCAAAAGTACATATATCTGTGTATCCAAGGTGTTTTTTATAAAGTCAAAACAGTCGTCACCATAAATTTCGACATTTTTGATCCAATGGTGTAAATCGATGTATCGGGATCCCAGAGGTTCTTAACAAACTGCAAAAAAGGCTGCCTATTCAATTTCCGTTTCGATATTGTCCGTCATAAAAATCGGTGGTAATCTGAAGTTCTGACTGATCTGTTCATCATAATGAAGCAGAAGTCAAATTTGCAAGAAACGGTAACAATATTGAGTTACTTCAAATGTTAATCAGCTCGCCTAATTATGGTCATCTTTGTTCGGCCTGGGAAACGACAAATGATAGTTTTTATCATCAAAACACAACAATCACCTACGTGAGTGTGTATGTAAACTTTTAAAGATAAAAAACATTTGTCAGTTACCAGATGGTAAAGATGACCATAATATGATAGCGGATTTTGATAATAATCTATATCTGAAATGTCAAAGCATTTCAAGTAATGAATTTGAGGTCAAATTTGCACAAAATGATCGGCACCTTGAATTTATTTAGTTTGAATCCGACCTTAATAAAAATCGGTATCTTAGGATCCAAGGGGGTTTTTACAAAAAGTGAGAAGCTATCACATCTAAAATTTCTAGAACTTTGATTTAATATTGATAAAAATCGATACCTACCGAGAAGATGAAAAGTTCTTCATATGGAATTTGAAGGCAAAATTGCAAAAATAATTCGCCATCATTATAGCCATCATCATATTAGTTTAATACGACCGTGATAAAAATTTATAGAACGCGGCCGAACCGCGGGTAAAAGCACCATCCGCCACACTTAAATCGGTTAAGGCAAACGCGAGATAATCGCGGGAAAACATTAACATGCAGTGAATAGATATTAGAACGCGGGCGAAGCCGCGGGTAACTGCTAGTAGGATATAAAACACCTTTATTGCAATACGCGACTTTATGTGGGCATGAGTATTGAGTATGCCCACGTATTTTTTCATAGCGATAATATTATGAGATCCTTGATATCTTTCATATTAATTGTCTATGTGTCGATTAGGTACCATAAAAAGGGGTAAATAAGAATAACGGGGTAAATAGGAATGTAGAGTAAACTGCTCTGTTAGCACAGGGTGCTTAGACAAGTTCCCAATCGCTAACGCTCAATCGTCAATCGTAAACGAAAGGCAGCTAACTGTCTTTGTCGCACTAATAAGAAGAGTGACAGAGAAGCTAAACTACGATACTCTACTAAGCGTTAGCGATTGGCAACTTGGCTAAGCATCCTGCTCAGAAATATTAAGCCTATTAGATTTTGTCAATTACTGATGGAATCCTACTCTAAAATCTCTAAATACATTTGCATGCTGTATGTAGACAGCTGGAAAAGGTGGAACTATATCTAACATAATTACTAACCCTTTTTCTGTAAATAAATATATCTTATCTTATCTTAATAATTACTCTTGAACCCCGCACAAACAATTGAGCGATATTATTATAGCAACAGTACTGGCATAACCTAGTTACTGAATATTTCAGTAATTTAAAGTTAACGTAGACTGCGGTGCATTTCGGTGCAGCAGTTGCATGCTTAATGCACCTAGAGCTGCATAACGCCATAATATGTCTCATTAGTAACAAGACAGACGGTATGTGGGTCGCACTAACTTGGAGAAATATTCCTAAAAGTTAATATTTAAAGCATTTCTCCTTGAGCATTTCTCAAAAAGTATACGATTTTGATCCTTATGCCTTTGACATACTTTCCGAAATGTATACATATTATTAGACGTCACTGTACATTTAGATCACGTCTTCGATATTGATAAAAACCGGCCATTTTGTTGCCATGATTAATATGTATACCTGTACCTGATTAATATGTATAATTGCAGATTTCTAGTATAAACGGCCAGTGAGCTATGCTGCAGGCAGACGGACAGACGGACAGACGGACAGATGGACAGATGGATAGATGGACAGACGGTCAGACGGACAGACGGTTAGACGGACAGACGGACAGACGGACATGGCTAAACTATACGGGTTCCGTTTTTGCCATTTTGGCTACGGACCCTAAAAATTATAAAATATTAGTAGGAGTCAATGATGCTGATTAAGATTTACGACATTTCCCGAAATGTTCTTAAGTGTTTGTATTTTTTTATGCTGTTGGCAAACGAACAGACGAATCGCCTGATGGAAAGCAAAACGTCACCTATGGACACCCGCAACACCAAAGGCGTCGCAAATACATTGCCGGTCTTTAAGAAGACGTGATCCATCTGAAGGGTCTACGGAAAAAAACATGCAAGTGCCCCCCCTCCCATGTGTCAAATTCAACATATTTAAGATAAAAATAATATTTACTCATTCTAAAATCCACATAAATCATTAACTCACTACTTTCACTACGCCGCGGACACTCACTCTTTTACGGAACCCTAAAAAAGACGACATAATGCAACACGAGTACTGCTGCACATGAAAGGTTTCTCGCACCACTGAAAATGAATTCATCTATTGACAACGTTATATTTCGGCTTAAAAAACGGGACATTCCGGGCTTGGCTGTGGACATGGAATTGCGGGACTTTTTCCTTTTCCTAGTATGTGCATCGCTATCAGATACTTCGGAACGGCTAGAGTGCTCACAAATATCTATACAGCCCTCTATTGTCGTCGCGGTAGAGTGCATGATCAGATATTTTTGACCACCGTGGCAGCGACGATATTTCTGACGGCGTAGCTCACGCTTCGTACGAATGTTGCAATGAATGAATAGTTTGAATGCTGACGTGGCTGAATGAACGAAAAATAATAATGCTCTTGACTTGCCATGGTTGAATGAAAAGGGGTTTTTTAGAACATTCATAATTATTGTTTTAAATTTCAATTATTGGGGTATTATTTTAGAACTTGTTTTTGTTGAATTGTTATTTGCATTTGCTTTTTTATTGATATTATTACAATTTATATAACATTATTAATAGGTAATATTAGTTTACAGGTTGAACTGCACTCTCTTGGAGCGATTTCCAAAGACCATAATCGAAAGATGTATAATTATACATCTTTCGATTTGAAATTTCCGGGGTCTGGTAATTACCAGACCCCGGAATTCTGGTAGCATTTTCGAGCTGTCATAGGGACATCTAGTTTATCGACTACCGATTAAACATATCTATACTATATCGATATATCGTCAGTTGACACCCAAAACTCACTAAGTAACAAATACCTACTTGAAATAGAGATCGTATCTCAGTTATGATTCAATCTGACATAAGAGGTTGCTAGAGTAGTGACAGTTTTTATAGTGAGTTTTGCTTGTCAGCCGACGATATATTAGAAATAAAAATTAAAATTAAAATAATAATATATTATTAATCATTATTAATATTCGTGGATTTCTTATGGCTAACTATAAACATTTTTAGCTCACGCTTCGTACGAATGTTGCAATGAATGAATAGTTTGAATGCTGACGTGGCTGAATGAACGAAAAATAATAATGCTCTTGACTTGCCATGGTTGAATGAAAAGGGGTTTTTTAGAACATTCATAATTATTGTTTTAAATTTCAATTATTGGGGTATTATTTTAGAACTTGTTTTTGTTGAATTGTTATTTGCATTTGCTTTTTTATTGATATTATTACAATTTATATAACATTATTAATAGGTAATATTAGTTTACAGGTTGAACTGCACTCTCTTGGAGCGATTTCCAAAGACCATAATCGAAAGATGTATAATTACCAGACCCCGGAATTCTGGTAGCATTTTCGAGCTGTCATAGGGACATCTAGTTTATCGACTACCGATTAAACATATCTATACTATATCGATATATCGTCAGTTGACACCCAAAACTCACTAAGTAACAAATACCTACTTGAAATAGAGATCGTATCTCAGTTATGATTCAATCTGACATAAGAGGTTGCTAGAGTAGTGACAGTTTTTATAGTGAGTTTTGCTTGTCAGCCGACGATATATTAGAAATAAAAATTAAAATTAAAATAATAATATATTATTAATCATTATTAATATTCGTGGATTTCTTATGGCTAACTATAAACATTTTTCGCTTGAAATTGCTACGAGAATTGCTATTTAACATTTTTAGCCACTCCAAAAATATCTAAACGAGATGAGCCCGCCTATTATTAACTTCTACTTACTTGTAATCATAATTATTATTTTTTGTACTCCAGCACTTAAATCTGTCAATTAGATGATTGTCAGCGGTATCCAAATTAACGTAATTTGAGTAACGATAAGAAAGTCTATTTGTCTATAGGTTCATATGATAACTGCTGAGCAGTAATTTTGGCAGAAATCATATGAATATAGGAGTTCTGTTAATTTTTATTTCTAAGGACAACTTCCGTGTATCAGGTTTGTTTTCATTTGCAGTAGTAAGATATTTGTTTGCAGTCAAAATGGTACGAAATTATAAGCCTAAGACAGAACAAAAAACAAAAAACGCACTGAAAAAGTGACAAGGATGTAAGTTCATCTGAAGATGATGATGATTGTTGACGATGTTCTTTACATATATTGTGGGTACTTATATTCACAGTCCACTGAAGGATGGGTTACATTTTGTAGTGTGTCATGGCTGGGCCAATAACTCGTGCGCGGGTGTAGATGATGATGATGAAGAGGCACATATTTTGTGAAGGTTGCCAACCCGATTAAAGATATGCTCGTTTTGCCGCATAGCGTTTCCCATTTTGCCCCAACGATGGGGCAAAACGGGATTTTTGCCATGTAACAACCAATTCCTAATTGCAAAAAAAATAAGTGATGTTGTGCCATAAAAGAGAAAACATAATATATGTTTGTTAAAACTATAAGTGTTGCATTTGTGGTAAGATATTTTTAATAAACATTATAATTTCCATAATCGGTCGATTTTTTTCTTAACTATCCCGTCTTGCCCCGGTCTCCCCTACCTTGACATGAAGCTGATTGAAAACGTTTGCAATGATGCTTAATAATAATGCTACGTACGTCAGAAGACGTTATTGTATCTTCCTAAGGGTGAAAACATAAGGGTTTTCTTTTCAGTATATTAAATTTTTAAAAAAGGGGAATATGTAAATATTTAAAATATTTTGTACCAGGAGTCTAAGGGCGAAGACACATAATATAATATCAGCATGCGTGAGTATTTTTACGTTTAGTATGAAACGCGTAAGTGAGCGGAAAGCTGGACGCGATCTACTACTAAACGAGAATTTTCTATAGACAAAATGCGTATGCTAGGGTGTCCCCTATTTTACGAATTTTAGAAATAAATAACGCATACCCCCTAAATCGGCTTTTATAACCCCTAAACACTCTGAAAAAAAAATCAGCTCATTCCTGTAACAGGAACCCGTGCCGACTTTCATCTGAAATTCCCATACAAATTACTATGAAAAAAATTAGTCGGACAGTAAGTTGATAATAATGTATTGTTTTTCTGTTCTCATCAAGTTAATTTTGTGATAAAATGTTTATAAGACAGTAGTATATTTTAATGCCATAGAAAAAAATAAAAAAATCGAAATAATAAATTTGTTCATTTTCGTACCTTGTATAGGAAAATGGCATGAAAGTCGGCACGGGTTGCAGTTACAGAAATGAACTGAATTTTTTTTTCAGTGTGTTTTGAGGTAAAAGAAACCGATTTAGGGGGTATGCGTTATTAATTTCTAAGACTCGTAAAATAGGGGACACCCTAGCGTACGCATACTGTTAATATATCATGTGTCTTCACCCTATACTTAAGACTCTTGTTACAAAATTTTGCAACCAAACTTTATTTGAACATTTATTAATGAATAAAAAGTAAGTAATAAATTCAAAAACATAGCAAATGATACTGGGACTCAGGCGAGTATCTTCTATTATTTTCCAATGTACAGGAATTGTGAAGTAACGGGATTTATATTTTCTTCAACTAGCGTAAATGTAGGCTGTGGGCGGAAATAGGTTGCAGATAAAAGTCCAAGAAAATAACAAAGCTAATTACTTGAAGAAACGTAAAACTAACAATCTCATTAATCCCTTTTTCATTACCCAGGCCGTAATCGAACGTGTTTATTTCCTTTCGGTACTTAACTCGGTTCATAGCAGTAGACCTTGTGAAAGTAGTCCATCTACATACAAAATACACTTACAGGCAATGCTCCCGCCAGACCAGTAATCAATGACTGGGATGCTTAGATAAGTTGCCAATCGCTAACGCTTAGTAGCGTATCGTAGTTTTGGCTCTCTGTCACTCCTTCATATTAGTGCGCAAAGACAGTTAGCTGCCCTTCGTTTACTATTGACGATTAAGCATCAAAGTACATTCAGACCAAACGAGCATTCGCTATTCTATCCCCCACTCGACGAAATCAATGAATCACGTTTTGTGTAACGATCGAATTTCGTAGAGTGGGGGATAGAATCACGATAGAATAGCGAATGCTCGTTTGGTCTGAATGCACCTTTAGCGATTGTCAACTTATTTGAAGCACCCTGGAGTGTATATGTAAATGAGAATATGTAAAAATGGCACATAATGTCCGGATCAAGTTCATAGTAGGCGATATTCGTAATGACAGTTTTAGTCCAAGTGTTAGTTTTAGTTTTAGTCTGTTAGATCTACTATGTATAATATACCATAATCTTGGTTGTTATTAATATAGCTACAATTAATACCGATGGAATTATAAGCCGAATTAAAACTTGCAAGTTATTGCTCCAAGATTTGAGACACGACTATGGATACAAGTGAGTAGCAAATATCCGCGTCTTTTTCTTGCATATTAGGTACTTTGTTTCAAGACATGCAGATGTGAATTTAGTTTTTCATCGTTTTTGCTTGCGTAATGTTAGAGTTACACATATACACGTCTATCAGGTGGGTTAGTTCTGTTCATCAATCTTATTATGTAAAACAGCCTCAGACTCTTTGTCAGTCTCCGTAGCCAAGTTGGTAATGACCCTGCCTACGAAGCTGGAGGTTCCGGGTTCGGGTACTGGCGAGGGCATTATTTGTGTATTTATTTATCACAAATATTAAATTTGTTCCTCGGTCGTGGCTATGCTATGTATTTAAATATCTATGTATAAATCTATTATGTTGATCGTTGCTTGATATCCACATCATACGCAAGGATTAGGTAGATTAGTGTAAGATGTCCCAAGATATTTATTTACTAAAACAAAAGATATCTTACTGTTTATAAAACGTACTCTGCCCTAACCGTGACCCCTCTGTAACGAGAGACGTATCCGAAGGTCATCTAAAGATCGCATTTATTGAATTATTGTCTCCTCGGTGCCTAAAGGAGTGTCAATCGTTATTTCGATTTTTAAATATAAACTGTAACCCCCTTATTCATAAACGTCTGCTAACTTAACAAGCCGCAAATAATTGTTTGTCCCTTTCAGTCTTAACAATGTGTCCATAAGAGCAAAAGGGACACACAATTATTAGCGGCTTGTTAAGTTAGCAGACGTTTATGAATAAGGGGGTAAATATATAAATTATAAACAAAAAAATTTCCAATAAGTTGACAGCAGGTCACGCACACTCAAAATGTCATGTAAACACACGGGGAATTTGAAATTAGTGTTCTTTTTTCATACTGACAGCAAACCCCACAGAGCACGGACCTCTTTAGTGTGTAACCTTAGAGATAGAGGCGGCCTTGGCTGTAATTTTCATAGAAATCGACCGTGTCAGGTAATTTTGACATGTTAATGTAAATAGTGTTGTGGTATGGCTCGATATTTTTATCGATAGATTAAAACCAACAGTTATTTGACTAAAAATGTTACTTGAAAAAAGCTATTCAAACATTCTCATTTTTAAAATCTCACTAAAATGATGTCTGTCGTTATGAATGATATAAAAACAGTAAAATTTATACATTTATTTGAATTTATATTTATAATAAGTACCTACTTACATTAAGTTGTTAGCTTTAAGGTTAAAGTTAAACAACAAGTGTTAAGGGTGTTATATATGTTACCTTTGCATTGGTTTGTTTGTTCAAGGTGTGCAAACTATATCTACTTATATTACGTTATAAAACGCAAAAAGAAAATGTAGGTATATCATAGGTAGGTGCTTCAATTAAAATTGTAACTATAAATGGGAACTAAAATTAAACGATCAACTGTAAGGAGTTCCGATGGTTAGGTAATTTAGGTATTATATATGAGGACAGATTAACTAGACGTATAAATGTATAAAGATATTTTTAAATTCGTAAATTGTACCGTTTTACGTTTTCTTGAAAGATTATCAGATGGGTTACTTGGGACAAGAAACACCTGGAAATTACATACTTAAATTAATATGTATTAACAGATAACATCAGACATCCTTTAAAAGGTACTTTACTTTTAAAACATAATAAAATTATTTAGCAAAGCTAACTTACGTTGTCAAACGCAGGATGGAGTTTTAAAGTTGGACAGGCATTGGACGACAATATAGATCTTGGATTTGTTTTTACAAAACAGTTATTTTGGAAGTGGTCGGAACAAATTGTGTCGTGTTTTTGCGGAAACCAGTTCAACTTTCCAGTCGCCGTTATCCAGCGTTCTCGGACACATGGTTCTATAGGAAATCTAAAAATTAAGTCAGAATTTCTTAAACTATATGTTTTTGTATAGTTGCTTCATTGTCTGCACTCTATAAATATTATATTATTGCTAAATATAAATAAATAAATAAATGTTTGGGGGACAGTCTCATACAAATCAACCTAGCCCCGAACTAAGCAAAGCTTGTACTATGAATGCTAGGCGACGATATATATATGTACTTAAATAGAGAAATACACATAATTATACTTACTTATACATAGGAAACGTCCGTAACTCGAGAACAAATTTTGAATTTCTACTAACACCGTTTAGTTGTAAGAGTTTACATAGACTATCGATAACAAATTCAGCGTCGTGTCTCTTCACTATGTCTCTCGCCCATACTAATTTTATATTGAATTTAATATAACTTTTTTTACTTACCTGTGATAGGAAACGTTTGAATGTTGTTTATTAAAGTACGTAGACTGGTTCTTGCACCAGATTACAGAGCAATGTGGCATTCTTGGTATATTTTTATAGTTTATATACCCATGACGTCCCGAGAGGTACTGACAGCACATATGCGTAAAACGCATAAGCGCGGCACGGGTTTTGTCTGTCATGCCGTCTCTCTATAGGCGCCCTAAGAGTTCCAACCTCCTTGGCAAACCCAATTGCAACTGTAAGACTGACCAAAAAGTTTGTTCAAGGGATTTGCTTTAATATTTTCTCGCAAGTCATTCATTCATTCACTATATTTTTTGCAATTAGTAATTCATTTGTATATGTGTGTAACATTCAGCTCAACTTTGGTGAAATTACCTCTACAAACAAATAAAACATGGAAGCCGCACACCATATTAAATTGCCTTTCAAAGCGCTAGGGCGGATTCTAACTTTATGTCAAAAACGGTTCTGAATTTTAGTTGACAAGTGTCACCCACTCTTCAATGCATCACGGTAATGAATGTCAATATCAACCTATAAAAACTTAAACCGCCATTTAAAAATAGTTGTGATTGGTCCATCAAAGTTTTGATTGGCTATATTCTATAAACATTTGTCAAAGTTGTTGCGCCGAAATATGCGCGGTGTTAAGAAAAGCGCTATGTCCTGCCCATCTTGGCACAATTGAACAATTGCTTTTGGGGGCATTTTTGAGCTGGCGTTAGACGTCCATGTTATATATGGTCGCAGAATTACCTATACCGATTGTATTGATTAATAACAGACGTGTGGCTACGAAATCCTGTCAAACACAAGATGTGCTAAGCCCCTGTCATACGAGACGGATCATCCGGGCTTGCATATTGTGCTAAGGCAGCACATGTGTTGGCATTGTTGTTTGAAAAGGTCACGTGATCACGATTTGAACCTATAATGATCCAACAGTCCAGCAAGAGGGTGTTTCTATCATTTCGTGCAAATTGGGAGAGTTTGGGAGAATTTTTTATTTTCATTTTTTTGTTGTGGCAATGGTAAGACTTACGAAAAAGGAACATCAATCTATAATACATTTTCAATTGTACGCACAATTGACCGATTTATGAACAAAAGATTTTTCCAAAAGAAATGGTAATGACGTATAGAATATGGGAATGAAAATGCGATGTTGGTAATGATAGGTCGAAAAAAGAAATAACGTAGTCGACAGTTTAAGTTTGAATTTTGAGATCTTTTAATGAATAACTTGTTATATTTGGAATATACCTACTGAAAATGTAGTTTTGAATATTACTTGTTACTTTCAGTTCTTGTTACAGTCAGGTGCATGATAAAAAACGAGAATGGTAATTAACATAAGATGGTGGCAAGAATTTAATACTGAAATTCATTACCATAATTTTTAGTTCATTACCATTCTCTTTAGTATGTTACCAGTAAATTATGGTAATGACAAGAATGGTAATGACTTTTCCTTACCTTTTGTAGATTAACTCTTTAAAAATAAATGCAATTGCAGGTCCATTCATTCACTAAGCATTCGAATAGAATATTCATTATTTAAGTATTCACAGTTCAATAAAACACTTAAAAATTAATATCAAAACAGTGCAAATGGTAATGAAAAAAAACTGTACAAAATCCAAAAATCCACCGCGATATATTTTTTCATAAAAAAATGGCACACGTCCGTCTTGTTCACTGTTTACTAGCTGACTGAGGTGGGGATCGCGGACAGAGGGAACTTCGTATAGAATAACATTTGCAATGCCTACTGGCCAATTCCGTTGTTGCAAACTATATTTATGGTAATGAAATTATTTTCGTGACAAAAATATTTTGCTGCAGTGGAATTAAATATTCACTGTTAAAACTGTTAAACCACTAAACTTTCATTCCCTTATAAATACTTCATCTAAATTAAGTGGTTGAATCAAAGTAGTACATGTAATAGTTATGTAATTCGCTCTCAAATCTGTAAATCTAGGTTCTGACCGGTGATGGTAATGAGTTTTTAGCATGTTTATATTTTATTTATATATTTTATGTTGCAATAATAGAATTAATTTTAGATGCTAAGTATACCTATGAACCTCACGCAACATATAAAAAGTATTTGAAATGAATTTAGGAGTTAGTTTATTTTTTATTTCAGCAAACATATGATTTGCACGAAATGATAGAAACACCCAAGAACTAAGCAATCAATTAAATCACAAGGATTAGAGAATGTACAGAAAGTTAAGGCACGTGAAATATATAGGCGTGCTTGGCAGGCAGATGCCTTACATTTCCGCACAGACTGTAACGTTTGCACGGTAATTAAAACCATTATATCTTGGTTTTCTGGTGGGTTTACACTGTAGGATGTAAGGGATAGAGATATTTACATAACACAAACACGAATGCAAATCTGTTTCACCTTCTTGTACGGTCAGCGTAAAAGGTTTTGTAATTAGTTTCAAGAGAAATGATTTTACAACATTACATAGCCTAGTAATCAGTAAAAAAGTGTTTATCACAAAAAAAAATGTTTCATAGTCATGGTTGTTTCCTAATATGTATTCCGCATCAGGTGAAATGAAAAAACCGGCCATGAGCATGTCGGGCCATGCTCAGTGTAGGGCTGGGCCGATTATGTTCGAAATAGTTTTATTTGAAAGTATTCTGTAAGCCTATTCACGATTTTTTTCATATTTTTGGACCTACGGATCAAAAGTTAGAGAAGGGGGGGCACAATGTTTTTCTTCTGGAGCGATTATCTCTGAAAATTTAAACTTTAGCAAATAACTTTCTTTCAAGATCCATAATCTTTTTGAGAGACCTATTCAATGATACCCCACACAATAGGATTATAGCAAATAAAAAATATCATCCCCACTTCACCAGTTCATCATCATCATCATCATCATATCAGCCGAAAGACGTCCACTGCTGAACATAGGCCTCCCCCAAAGATTGCCACAATGACCGGTCCTGCGCCACCCGCATCCAGCGGACTCCTGCGACCTTCACCAGGTCATCGGTCCACCTTGTTATATGTGTGTAAATATAACGGAGGCTTTTATTGAAACCGAGTAGTCAGATGCAGATTTTTAGTCAAACCGTTTATCATTACCTGATAAAAAAAATTAAAACGTAATTAATTATCTAAGAAAAGTTCAGTGAGAAGCAATGTACTTCAAAATGAATCGTTAATAAGCGCTTGACAATGACAGTCCGCAGCCACTCGCAGCATTTGACAACTAAGCAGGACACACGTTACATTTATTGTAAGAAGGAAATAAAACGAATCGTACAGTTAATTTAAATATTTGGGTCAAAATTCTTTTCGTTGTCTTGTTTCATAACACTCTGACACGCAGCGCTTTTAGTTGCTGTTTTGACTTGAAAAGAAATACAAGTACATTGAATTATTTTATATACTGATATAAAAAAAATCCGGTGCACTTGTATTTCTTTTTCACGCTAGATTTTAATGCATACATCAAAAATTTAAAATAAAACATCATCTCATACAAAAATCACAACTGTGTCACGTTTTTAGGGACACAAAATAAGACAACGAAAAGAAAGACCCAACTAATCGAGTAACGAAGTCAGAACTGAAAACTAAATAGAAATGGAAAGAGGTCAAACAATATTGAGCTTGATGGAAATACTGAAAATTTCCTGATTAGTTCGCTTCAATAAATAGTTAGTACAGATTTTCTTAGGTTTCAAGTTATGCGTACCTATTATAACCAATTTTCGTTTAATTCTGGGTCATGGTGACACACTGTATATTTTAATCGAGAATAATGAACCAGGCCCTTGAAATTTAATCTACCTTAGACCTAAAGAGCCTGTTGGAACGAGTGTTGCCTGTTCAACCTTTGCACAAGTAAGTACCTACCTTAAAACGGAAGGTGTGTTAGAAGAGGACATACTTGAAACATTTTTCTTACCCTGAGCACAATTTAGGTGCTTAAGAAGGTCGTACCTATTTAAATTTTTTTTCGGTTACTACGATAATTATTAATTGAATAAAACTGTAATAATGTATTATACCGCTTATATTAATTCATTTAATTACAGATTAAAGTCAAACCTTATAAATAGAGGTCGGAACTATGGGTGCAAAACTTTCACAAAACTTCTCAAGTGGACTTGACATAGCACATACATTTATAAAATATACATATCGAGTATATCTACACAGCTGCTACACATTGTAAGTCGAAGATACCGAGATAGGGAATAAAATTGGATACAAATTTTCCAATAATACCTATTCGTATTTTTCTTGGCTCAAGTGTTCCCATATGTCAATTTGAAAGTTTTGAAATTTGAAAGTTTTGCACCCATAGTTCCGACCCCTATAAAACATACGAATCTTATAAATCTACGATATGAAACTAAAAGTGAAGGTGAAAACTATTTTCTCTTCATGTCCCATCATTTTGCGACGCCCTGTATAAATTATACTGAACACCTTTTAGTATGAACTCAACTCAGAAATAACCAACTTGACTTTACTTTTTCATACATATTGGTTACGAGATTGCAACATTTTGTATTGGAAAGTTTTTTTTTATGCGATTCAGCGTTGGTCTCATACTAAGTGATACTAAAAGTAGTTCAAAATGCTTTGGATTTTTTTTTCGAATCGGATGTCTGTTCTTTAGTAAAAATTCATCAATATCACCTCAGAATTAACCCCCTAAGGCACTGGTCTCACCGCGAGCTACTAAGCTATGGACTATCGGCTATAAACACGAACAAAAGATACGCACTTCCGTGTAAATAAGAGAGACACGGCGATACTCGCCCGGCGTTAATAGCTGATAGCTGGGCGAGTATCGCCGTGTCTCTTTTATTTACACGGGAGTGCGTATCTGTTGTTCGTGTTTATAGCCGATAGTTCATAGCTTAGTAGCTCGCGGTGAGACTAGTGCCTAAACCCCCTAAAGTTTGACTGGTGAATAAGAAAATTATGAAATCACCATTATACTGGGTCTTTTTTTTCCATTTGCTATAAATTTAAGGGAAGCGTATTTAGGTCCAGTACAACTAATTTCTCTAAGAAACTAGTATTTTATCTCTTACTGTTATTAAGTTATTAAAAAAATAAGTTTAATTACTGAACAAGTGAACTGCAACCTTTATTAGATCTTAGTGTTACTTATTTTGACATGACCCGTCAGTCAACTGAGATTATTTCTCATGTTATTTATAAGGTTTTCTCACACTTACCATTTCATTTATTACGTCATCATCATCATCATCAGTTATGAAAACGATTTTTTTTTTTCAATTTAATAAGAGCCGATTTACCAGGTAATTTCTATTAATGGCCCAAGTAACCTGTCCAATTTAACACAAATCAACACGAACATCCTGTATACGGTGTGTGGCTTATTAGTATTCAGGAAACACCGTGTATACTTAAACAACGCCAGAACTACACTTATCAAGAATACGAATGTTTGATTAATTTATTGTGTTATCTCAACTAATTCAGTTAGTAAATTACTTATAATTGTGTACTACCATTAATCAGTTACTGTTTTTCCGACGCTACAACAAGCGTACCTACGAAAGATTAATTAATAGTGGTCGGGTTTGGGCGGGATTTCCCTGAAATTAGGGTATGACGTGTCCGGCGTTTGATTGCTCCCCATTTTACCCCTATTATATCGGTATACCGGTATTGGTACACCTGTATTAACTACTTAGCCTACCTACATCAGGTAAAGCTAAATCATATATATATATCATCAGCCTATATTAGTCCACTGCTGGACGTAGGACTCTCCTATTAACTTGGTCAAAATTCTTTTCATTGTATTGTTTCATACCACTCTGTCACGCTTTTAGTTGCTGTTTCAGTATATAAAAAAACCGGTGCACTTGTTCCATACATCAAAAATTAGAAACAAATCATCATCTTATACAAAAATCACAACTGTGTCACGTTTTTTTGATCGCCACGCTGGGCAAACGGATTGACGATCGCAGTAATGTGTCCACTATGATAACGCTGCTTCCCATCATCAATCTTTTATCAAAGAATGGTCAGTGACACTTCTATCCCTTAGTCGACTCAAGACACCCGCAGTAGGAGTTGGGGTGGTGACAAATGTATTCTTACTGCCGATGCCGTGACCACACGGCCCGAAAGTCCCGTAAAGTGAAAACTATATACTGATTAACATTGTGAAGTATTTTGAAAGCATGTAATGATCTTCTGTTTTCGTTTTATTTGTTGCAATTAAGTACAGTGGCGTTCAGAATTGCATGGACGATTTATGCATTAATTCATTCATAAACTGTCCATGCAATTTTGAACCCGACTGTACCTTTGCGCTATTGACATTCTAGTCTTCTAGTAAGTATGCTACTTTGTCCGCCTCCGTAGCCTAATTGGTAGAGGATCCTGCCTACCTTTAAAAAGCGGGACTAAAACTTGAAAAATGTTTAAAATACTCATAAGTTTTTATGTAAAATTTTCATTGTAATTAGTTTAGTGTACCTGTAGGTACATTTAACATAGGTAGGTAGGTATTTTTTGTTAGAATTGGTATGCTCTAACATTACATTTGTAGAGTCCACGGAAAAATAAATCCAGTGCTTAAAAAAATCAGGGAAAATTCACACCTTATTCTGCTAAAAGTAAGGTGGTTTCTCCTTCTGTAATTTGAATTGACTAGACATGTTCTTTCCGTGGTACCTTCATTTAATGTGTCAAATTTTTTATTTGCCACTGAATGCGGGCGCAAAGTAGCCAATTATTTATAAGGGATGATAAGGCATAGGGGTGGAAAGGCGAGATGACAGTCATGGGACGGTCTGTACAATAAAACCTGGGTTTTATTCCGGGATACTGTTTAACGCTGTTGTCTTTCTAAATAATACTCTGTAGCCCTTAGGTGCATAAAGTATCATAAAAAATGATACCCACATGTCGAAGTAGAGTTTTAATTGGCATCCATTGTTTATATAAGTAATCAGGAAATTTTCAGTAATGCCAGCAAGCACAATATTGTTTGACCTCTTTCCATTTCTATTTATTTTCAGTTCCGACTTCGTTACTCGATTAGTTAACGCTTACTGCAATTGCAAAGAATGCAAAGCTAAAGTATGCTTCAACTTGAAATAAGTATTTATAAATATACTGATGACAGATAATATTAATATTAATAAACACAAGTTTCGTGAAAATATTCACGATCATTTCGACACCTCCTACGTATACTGGTGCAAGTGACATTTTTACGATTTTCGTTTTTTTGTATATTTGGGTTCAAAATACTTATATCTACAAGCTATTAATTTTGTGGCGTATACTGATATAACAAACACCTTTTTGTTTGTTCGAACATCGTATACTGAGCTAAGTGACTTGTACCACTATACGCAGTACACTTATCGCCGCGGGCGGAAGTTATACCAGTATGCGCGAGCAACACTCTAAAATCTACACATAAAAATAGGCTCTATTGCTTATTATTTAGCAATATTGTTGTTATTTGATTAGTTGTTATGTTAAATTAACTAAATATAAAAAATTGTAGATTACTGCTTGCCAGCTAAGCTAATATACATAGCTGAATATTAGCAAGGCCGAATACGAATACGAATTTAGCCAGCAATTAGGCAGTGTGTTTATCAAATATATAATAACACAGCAAAAGGGACAAACTATGTTTATCGGAACGCTAAGTCAAGGGGTAAGAAGATACCGACGGCTGCTCATAAGCATACATATTCTTTGCGAGCCGATATTAAGAATTCTAATTACTAAATAAAATCAGAGCTTACAATATTCCCTTTGGTCCATGTTGAACAACAAGTGGATAATATTCGTAGCCATTTAAATTGTTTTCTAATTCATATATAATGTCTTTAATAATATCGTCTTCTCAAACCCACCACCAGTATTGCATGGACGAATGACACGTCGTTTATAATTTTAAGTCTGATAGCCCAGACAGTAAAAAAGTATATCAGCTACTTATAAAGACATTGAATTTTGACATACTTACACTAAAACGAAAGAAGCCTACTTAGTAGTTCCAATATATACTTATTTTAATTTGAGTCTTAAAATCATTACTAAGTAGTTACATCTTACTGTACGCACCGCACCTAAGAAGTATTGAAGTATGGCATCGAATTCGTGTATATATTTATTTTGTAAAAGCAACGCCGAAATATTTATGTTGATGTTATTTCTTCAACTGTTATATTGCCTTTTGATGTTGTAAGACATGTCTTGATTACTTGAAATTAAAACTATGTGTTTGTTTCAAGACTTTCTTCCAGTAACCATTAATCCGGTAGGAAACTAAGAATAATAAAAAATATACTTATTTAAAAATGATGGTAAATCAGTTTTATTTTTTTATTTTAAGCGTTTAGTTTTCTTTGTATTTATATACTTTTTGAGTTCCTACAATGCCCATAACATACAAAAAAAGCTTCAACGTATACTGGTACATGATTAATCAATTTAGGCGTATACTACAAGTGACAAATAAGGCGAAAACTAACCAATAAAAAACATCAGAGCAACAACTCCGGTTTGTTTAGATATTTACGGTGCATGATACAAAATATACATCAAAGGCACTAAAAATATATCCGTATTCATCGAGTCATACATAGTATACTACGTATACGGTAGTTGTCTCAGTTCATCAAAAACAAGAACTCGTAAATTTCACGTATACTGGTGTAACTACCATTTTTTCAAAAACTACTAATTATTTCAAAAAAGTAAATATGTAGATTGTATTAAAATGTATTTGTTGTAAATTCTTGAAAATATCATGAAATTATTTCATTGTATTAGCTAGTTACAGAACTTTGTACCTTTGAACAGCTCTCCTGGAAAATGATGATTTTTCACTTGCACCAGTATACGTAGGAGGTATCGATTTGTCATATGGGTGAATCAACTTTTTTCTGTCTTTTATTGCTATAGTAGTAAGGAATAATAAGGTGCATTCAGACCAAACGAGCATTCGCTATTCTATCCGCTCTACGAAATCAACAAATCACGTTTTGTGTAACGATCGAATTTCGTAGAGTAGGGGGATAGAATAGCGAATGCTCGTTTGGTCTGAATGCACCTTTAGGTGCATAAAGTGTCGTAAACGAAAAGATCGAAATGATACCCACATGTCGAAATAGAGTTTTAATTGGCATCGATTGTTTATGTAAGTAATTATTGAAATAAAATGTGTGATACCATATACACCTAAGGGTTAGACCTCTAGAGTAACTAGGTTGTGGAAAAAACACACAAATGCCTTGAGAAAACAGCATTGATTATTGAAAAGTAAATTCGATACATATCATGGTGAATATCTGAGCGTTTCAACCGCCGTAAGATGTCGTAAGATATTTATCATACATTTATAAATAAATGACACCGTTTTTAACTTTATTTATATTAAAAATTTAAGATCGATTTTTTTATATCTGAACGAATTTCGTCGAATTGAGGAAGTTTAATCCTGTTCATTTTTTCGCTGGAAAACATTCAAACTTAAATACCAATAAAGTATGTTTATTATCCAAAACGATTGAGTAATGTAAAGGACCTAATAAACACAAGTTTCGTGGGGTGATTCAACTTTTTTCTGTCTTTTATTGCTATGGTAGTAAGGAATATTAGGGTTGCCACAACTGCCAAGTTTGGCGATTGTAGTGCACTGAACATTAATTAAAATAATGCTGCTGCCCATTCACATTCTCGGCCTATGATTCAAAATATATACAGAGTTTTTTCAAACTTGACCAGTTTTTAGGGTTCCATAGTAAACAAGGAACCCTTATAGTTTCGCCATGTCCGTCTGTCCGTCTGTCCTCAGCATAGCTCAGTAGCCGTTAGTACTAGAAAGCTGCAATTCGGTACACGTATACATATGAATCATGCCAACAAAGTGGTAGAATAAAAACTAGAAAAAAAATATATTTTCAGGTACCTCGCCAACTGTTGAAGTGGGCATGATTTTTTTTATTTGCTGTAATCCTATAGTGTGGGGTATCATTGAGTAGGTCTCTTAAAAAGAATAAGGGTCTTAAATTGAAAGTTTTTTTCTAAAGTCATTATTTTCGGAGATAACCGCTGCATAATAAAAAAAAATTATGTCCCCCCCCTCTAACTTTAAACTAAAACTAAGTATTTCAAACATAATTGGCCCAGCCGTTTTTGAATAACTACGGAACCCTACACTGACCATGGCCCGACATGCTCTTGGCCAGTTTTTTATTTAATGTAACACTGCAGTGACAAACAATTTTATCCCACTTTCACTAAAACGGCACTCTCCTTTGTTTCCACCGCCATTACCGCGTCATATTTACTTTCAACGAAAACAGAACAAAAGCAACAATGCCTCGAATCAAAGCGTGTTTCGCGTCAAAATAAAAGTTACCGAGCCACAGACTAAAAATTACACAATACAATATTGCGGTGCTTCGCTGTCAGGCAGTTGACAAAGCGAAATTGTGACCACGACAACGAATACGGCGCTTTAATACTGAGGTTTGCCATGAAGCGTGAAAGATTTACACTAAATACGGTATCTGTTGCGATTATATAAACATGCACATCTATCTCTGAAATGAGCCCAAAAACAAATGTGAAATTGAGCCGCAAATGGCTGGACATAGCGTTTTCTTATGATCAAACCACGATTAGAATGGGATTCGAAAGTACTGTTGTCACAACAGTGTATAAGTCAATGTAGAATTTATATTCATAGTTAGATTCATAAATTGATAGTGTAAGCGCAGAGACTTACAGATAATGCATAATTAATCACTCACTACATCTATGTATGTATGTATGTAAACACTTTATTGTACACACAATACATAGAAATCACAAATGTAAAAATTTAAAAACAATGTACAAAGGCGAACTTATCCCTGTAAGGGATCTCTTCCAGTTAAACTTTGAGCAATTGAGAGGAATAGTATATTAAGGGAGACAAACCTGCACTATGCAAAAAGCAAACTAAATATATAAATATAGGTACACAAAATAAACAAAAACATAAAATACACGTAAATAAATACATAATAACAATACAAGGTACTCAACCAGAACACAAATCGTTCGATAGCCACAACTTATATAAATTTCTCTTGAGTGACACCACCGACTGACACTGCCTAAGAGAGAGCGGCAACTTATTCCACAACTGCACAGCATGAACTGTGAAAGACTTCGAATAAGACCGAGTCTTGTTAGACGGTACCGCGAGCGTCAAATTCGCACTAGATCTCAACCGGTGCCCACTACCATCTGCCAAGTATGCAAATCTTTCAGATAGATACGGAGGATTAAAAAGAACATTAAACAGCAAAGACAGAATGTGTAAGTCCCTGCGCTGCCGGATCGGGAGCCAACCGAGTCGAGAACGAAACTCGGAGACGTGATCATACTTTCGCAGGCCAAAAACATACCGGATACACACATTCTAAGGGTTCACATCTATAAGGGTGAATATCTGAGCGTTTCAACCGCCTAATTTTGGTGACATCATTTTTGCCGAAGTTTCTAAACGTCTCAATGTTATACTTCGTCATTTGTATAAGGTACCGTAATCGAAACGACATAGTGTAAAATAATAATAATATAAGTGATTATTTTATAATCTGGCAAGCTCTAGCAAGCCATGTGTAAAGTAGACGGTAAATTTAGAAAATACACGGATGCGAGACTATCCCATTAATATTTAATACGAAACTCGTTATAGATCCGCGGTCCTATAATGCGTATCAGGCGTACAATTTCATAAAAAAATATGCAAACATGCTGATTTTCAAAATTTTTGATATTAGGACTGTCCACAAAAAAAGTATATAATTATACATGATGATCAGGGGTCGAACTAATCATGCAGATGACGCAAAAATAACGTACCTACCTAATTTTGCATTATAGGATAATGCTTTTATTTAAGCTTCCGTGCTGCATATTTCACAAGGTAATATAATAATCGCGAGTAAATCCATTACATTTATACAGGATGAAAGATGTATTGATTGTATTTTGTAGTTACACCCAGGGTATACTTGCTGCTATCATAAAATTTGTGAGGCCTATATTAAAGGGTGTATCATTTATTATAAATACGACTTTACTTGGCCATAATTTTTTATATTACATGTTTATATAAAAACATACATGTGTCTAATTACTGCTTTAACCCTTAATTCGATACCGGGTAAAATACTAGACATCCAAAACACAAAAATCTACACTAGAAACCAAAACGCTGAAGCGGAAACTAAGCAGTGTAAGTGTATTGCATAATGATTATTATTCTGAAAAAAAAATGTGTCGAGCCAACAGAAACGCTAGTTTGTCATAAATCGCCGCCAAGATACCCAATTGGGAAGGACACGTCGCCCGGCCTAACGTTAACAATTTTTTTTTCGTAATTTTTTATGATAAGGTATTGTTTAATTTGCACATCTATTTAACTAAATACTTGAAGTACATATTTCTGTTTACTTGAAACTTCTAACACAGTTCATCAATGAGTTTATTACTTGCAAAGTAGAATGTCTAGTATTTTTCCCGTTGGCAACTACGCCATGTTTTATGTTGTTGTTGCTATGTCCATTATTTTTCCCGTTGCCAATGATACGGTGTTTTAACTACGTCCAGTATTTTTCTCGTTGCCAATGTTGCCGTACTTCATCAACGTATAATTTCGAGTAAAACCACTCAAATGAAATGAAAATGGGACACTTTTTTATGTAAAAACTAGTACTAAGTGACCTGCAATAACATCTATATCATAATATTGCTATATGGCCATTTTTTTACATACTACTCATAACGACGTAGGTACTAATAACGAAATAGATCTTCGCACTCTATGAGCTCCTGCTGCCCATTATGTCAAAGAATTATTAATATATTTATATATTATTTTTATGTAATGTATTTCTAATAAAGCTGTGTGATTTCAAGTCTAAAAAAAGATTCCTAGATGCCGAAAACTCAGACGAGGAAGATGCTGCACAGCAGTACAGAAAACAGCGTATTTTCACTGAGTTGATTTTTCATTGGAGCGACTTAATTTACTCGGAGAAGAGTCCAACAAACATGTAAACAAAAGTCAATCTGAAAAAAGTTTTGCTTCCAGTATGATAAGGACATCATTAGGACATCGCTGTTGATGATGAGCCAAGTAAACTAAGCCGCTCTAAATGCATTGATTTTACTAAATTGTGAACCTAAATCGTAGAACCTGTGAACTACAAATGGAAAAAAGATACAATGAAATCAAAGGCTGACATAGAACCAGGTGAATTTATATTTAACATTTATAAAAACTTATATTATTCTATGTCAGCCTTGGATTTCAGTGTCCCTTTTTTTTCATTTGTAGTCCACAGGTTCTAAGATATTACTACTTACTTATTGAAATTATAAGTTTTTTAATAAGGATTTTGACATAAAATATCTTGTTTCACATAATATATGTAAAAAAAAATAAAAAATATAATAAACTAAATTAACCGTACAATTGGCAATGGCAAAAATACTGGACGTTCAAGCCCAATACCTATTCACTGCATAGTTGGCAACGTGCAACATACTTGACATATGATTTCTAAAAAACTATCCATAAGGGATTTTTTTTATTAATTTTCCGTTATTTAAAATCATATAAATAGGCATAAAAACTACACTCAAAAAAAGTGTCGTTGTCGATTTAAGGGTTAATAAGGTACACATTTCATCCTAGAAACTCGACGTAAACCATCTGGATTAGACACAACTAACCCAATCCAAAATTCTGATCTCCTGAGTAATAAAAAAATATTTCGGACAAGTATTTATTACAAGAAAATTTACGTTTTGCGAAAAAGACGACATCACAAACAAAAAAAATCGTACTTTGAAAGACACGCTTTCATGTGCTTCGTAATGTCAAACATTTAGATATTGCCATAGCTCTTAAATTGCCCAAAAAAATGACCTGAATTTATGAAAGGATACTTTAAAGAGAATATGGTATGTAGCTTACGTGTATTTTGACTTTGACATCTAATATAACTGTCATGGAGCATTTATATCTACCTGTTATAACTATGGATCAAGCCCATGGTGTTTCATTAAGGATTTTATGTATGGCTGATTCTTATAGCTGCTTCGCTGTTCTCGCACGCATAAGAAAGTGAATGGCATCTAAAACGTTGTGTAAAAATCCGATTTTATGTAAAACATAAAATCCACCACATTTTATTTGTGTATGCCTGATTCATGAAGACTCCGTTTAGATAATATACTCGGGTAGCATCTTGACCTATTGCTTCTTAAAATAGTACCATGGAGTCGCTGAAATAGCATTACATTCAGCTGTATAGGTTTGTCCGAAATACGTTTGATAGGCAATATTTTAAGCACGATAAAGCCCCTAAAAGAAACAATTTGGAAAGTAGCCATACATTACATACACACCATACACTCAGAACATAGAAACGCAAAATAATACATATTTCAAAAGTTAGACCAGGGTCGCGTTTTATAAAGTTACAATTTCACTGTTTGCCTCTCTTTCTAGCCAATATGTGCGTGCGTTATGCTGGGTTTACACGGGCTTAGTACTTGTCATTAGTGTAGGTGGTTAGGGACTTATATGTACAGTGACAAGTGGCAAGGAACCGTCTACACATTGGTATTAGTAAATGGTATTAGTTTATAAGATCTCGCCATGGATTATCGCCGCCGACTAGTGTTAAAAAATGATTTGAGGCATTACTCTAATATTTTCATTTTCTTTTTTACCTCAGGAACCCCGAATCCACTGATATTCATTTCCTCGGCCACTTTTTGATATGCCGATTCTCTGGCTTGTTTTTGTTTATATACCGCTGATTTCTGGTTCCATAAACACTCAAATGATTTGAACACCTGAATAAACTTCATTGTAGTGTCTGAATTCCATCTTTCCGACGCCATAATTATATTTTCCTGTGAATTTGACTCGGAAAACAAAGTAAACAGAACACTTCGATTGCTTTAAGTACCTAATCACTAATCAGAATGCACTTGTCATTAAATGTTTACACTACTCGACATTCTCGACAAGTGACAAGTATTAGTAGATTTTTAGTTGGGGGTAGGTGCTTGTCGCTTAGTAAATAGGATCGGCTTCTAATCACTTGCACTTGCAGTTGTACTAATACTAAGCACTTATACAACATGTTTACACACAGTTCACAAGTGTAAGTGACAAGTACTAAGCATTAGCTACTAAGCCCGTGTAAACCCAGCTTTAGAGAGGCAAACAGCGAAATTGTACATTGTAACTTTATAAAACGTGACCCAGGTTGAACTTGTATTTATAATAAACGATACAGTCTTTAATACTATTTGCGTTTTCTTTGGCTCTATATTTCTGATATATTGTGTTATCTCCAAAATGCATTTGAATGTTGGTTCTATGTTTAGTATGTTTTGATCACAGCACGTAACATTTTTTTGTCACGTATCTCCAAAAAGGGTAAATTATAACAATATTCTTGTAAATTCGACATTCAATTGTGTATTTTAAAACATTAGTAAAAGAACGGCATTATGTACTCAACTTACTTATTTCAAATGACACTTTCGTTTTAGTAAAAATAGTAATAGTAAAAATATTTTTTGAAAACATTCTATAGGTGATTTAACGTCATCCACATTATTAGTACGGTCACTGTACATGGTTAAGTTTATCTGTGTTATTATACAGGGTTACTTTTTCACCGTTACAATAAATATGTACAGTCGAAGACAAAATAAGGGGTATACAAAAACGTTCAAAAATATGTCCCAGTGCACTCTAATTCTGTGTAATAAGAACGTCGTAACATATTTATGAACGGATTCTTTTGATACTTATTTTTGCACTTGACTGTACCATATCATTGGTATAGATAATAGATCACATTTAAAAAAATTTCAATTTTTTTTAATTTTTATTAATTTACCCTTCATGCAAATGTAACATAGTGGGCGCCATTCCCTATAGCAACTTTAGTCATTCGTATATTTTTCCATTTCCAATTCAATTTTTTTATGAAAAGCTTATTTCTCAGTACAGATTGCGCATTTTGACGCGCTTGTGCGAGAAGTGGTTCATTTTACGTCAGGTCGAAATCTTCGGAGGGCCATATGTACTGAAAAACGTCGTACGATACACGTGCGGAAACGAAATTCGTAACTCGTGTCGATTTAAAGCACTCCCTTCGGTCGTGCTTTAATTTATCTCCTTTAGTACTTACTTTTTTTCGCACTTGAATCGAAATGTACTAATTCTCGGTATGTTTCGTAACAATTCGCATTATTTTCCATCATTTTTTAGGGTTCCGTAGCCAAAATAGCAAAAACGGAACCCTTATAGATTCGTCATGTCCGTCTGTCCGTCTGTCCGTCTGTCCGTCTGTCACAGCCGATTTACTCGGAAACTATAAATGCTACAGTAACGAAATTTGGTAAGGATATGTGTTATATGAACCGCTACAGGATTATGATACCAAATTGTAAAAAAAACCATTGGGGTGGGGGCCCTCCATACATGTAACTGAGGGATAGAATTTTTTTTTGTTGTTGTATATAAGCGTGTGGGGTATTAATAGAAAGGTATTAATAGAAAGGTAGAAAGCTTTGAAAATGATATGAAGGTTTATAAATCTCATGTTTATTTAAGCAAATCGTTTTCGAGATATCAGCTCTCAAAGTCTGAAAAATGTGTCCCCCCCTCTATTTTTTAAAATACGCGATATAAAATTCTAAAAAATATATATGTTATGCATATTAATAAACTCTATCAACGATTTTTGGTTTGATTAAATTATCTTCTATAGTTTTTGAGGTAGGTTGATTTAACTGTATTTTTTTATAATAAATCGATAATGGTACGGAACCCTTCGCGCGCGAGTCCGACTAGCACTTGGCCGGTTTTTTAATTGATAGTAAATTAGTAGTATTTTATTGATACTCATGTCTGCCTGCGACCACGTGTGTAACGTCAGGATATAATTAAACGTAAGTTTACGCGATTAGGACCCGTTTGTATTTAAAATATGAGTGATAGTCGTGAAAGTTTAAATCAATATAGTGCGACTGCTTGCAAAACATTTCATAAAATAATTCGAATTCCAAATTAAATTGTGTTTTTAAAATTTTATTGGATGATAACGAACTATTATGGATATGAAATCCTATTTTTAATAGATACGAGTAGGTAGGTAGGGGAGAGTGGGTAGGATTCGTACAGCAGGAGCATTCGTACAGTGGTCATATCTCTGCTATCCGACACGCGAACATGTTCATATTTTTATTATTTATGTGTAACGGGCCACTAATATGCATAACTCACCACCGAGAAGGGAAGGAAATATGGCAGCTAGTTTCTTCAAAAAAAATTAAAACGTGTTTTTGACACCTCAAAGTAATTGTAAGAGTCAATTTCAAATGCATTTATTTCAGAAAGCCTTGCTCAGTTACAAACGTAATTAAATACACTTCGTAAGCTAATCTTGAACTACGTATGGAATGGTTTATTTTATGATTAGTATACTAGGGGTAGCATAGTTGGGGTGGGGTACTTTCGTACAGCTAAGAATGTATGAGAATCCTACTGTACGAATGTACCCCACAGTGGCGTGCACAGGGTTTTTAGTTAGGGTAGGCATTTTTTTTTATCAGAGCAACAAACAATATTGACCATCGCATTGCAAAGTCACAAGTGGATAGACTTGAGTAAAGTAAAAGAGTCTAGGTATAGCTTGCGACAATAACTAAGTCTTATATCTCGACCGCCGACTTTTGTTAACGTCCTAATGCTTCTCAAAATCGCTCATGTTTTCTAAAGAAGAGTGAAAGGTTTTTAAATATGCGTAGCATTAATCATCGGTGAATTCGAAATATAAGTACAATACTTAACGAGTGAAATAGCTAAAATACAATGTTCATTAATGTTATAAGTACAATTTCCGAGTTTATAATCGAGAAATCGATAAACGAGAATACATCGACTTTTGAAATAATTACACGTACCTGTGCTAACTTCTTTCGTTTTATTGTTAACTTGCTAAATCCGCCGAAAATCAATTTCGTAGACACGCTAGACATAGCAGTCAGCAACTAACTAGGTATTCACAATTTATTCTCAAAGCATAATTCAGTCACGTACAGTCACAAGTCACAACACTTACATGAAAATAAACGTAAAAAAATCGCTCAGAACCGAACTGTATTAATATAACAATGAATGAGTTTTGTTTTGATAGATTTTCTACTGATTAACCTCAAACCTGTATCGCAAAAATCAAAACCGACTGTTTGTAAACAAATAAACCTGACAGAATGTAATGCCTCTCACTTCAAGTTAAAATCGCAACGTAGGAGAGTTCTTAAAATTAGTCGTATTACATCTCGAGGCTCGGTTAGTCAGAGAGAGACATAGGCCGTCCCTCTCGCACGTATGGTGCCTAGGCGCAGCCTATTATTTTGATTGTGTGCGTATATTTTCTATCTTCGTGTGCACTGGGCAAAAATGTGTATATAGTTCTCGGACATGTCTACACAAACGCACTGTGTGAGTGTGTGTGTTTTTGTAGGCTCCGATCGCCGTTGCCTTACCCCAGATGGGGCTTGGGCAGCCGCGCGCTAGGCTAGCTAGCGCGCGCGCAAATTTAAATCGCCGCGAGCTCCGTTAATATAAATATTTATGTGGATTTCTATCAGAAAACATGACAAATTATTATAATGAAGACGAAAATGTATAATATACTTTTTCGTCTACATATTATGTAGATGCTGTTCTGCTAGGGTAGGCAGTGCCTATTTGCCTATATGGAGTGCACGCCACTGGTACCCCAATATTTTTGTTTAGTGAGAATATTGCTATTTCCAAATGAAGTCGTCGATATATGTAAAACATATTAGTAAATAAATACAGACAGTTGAGAAGAAAACTAATACTGTGGTAAAAAATACTATGTACGAAGGTACCCCACGCATGGGGCGCTTTCGTACAATTTTCATTTTTTGGGAAAAACTGTCTGACGTTCTTACCTTACTTTGTATTAGCTCTACCAAATTGTTGTTTGTTATTAGCTCTAAGCTGAACTTTTATGAAAGCTTGATAGTATAGCCACCAAGCAGCATTAATTTAATTTAAAAATTGCTAGTACTTTTTTTTCTACGAGGCATAGAGTAAAAAGTGTACGGATCCTCCCCACTTTCCCCTACCATTCTTAACACTTTGACTGTCCGTGCATTACATATAATGCACAATAAAACTGCCTCAATAAGTTCATGTGACGTCAGAAATGATCAGCTCGGAACATGCGTGCATTATATGTAATGCACGGACGCTACAAGCGGACTTGTCAGAGAAAGCGAGGGACATTTAAAATGTTAATTATTTCACTATTTTCGTCATGTCAAAATGTGTCATGGTCTTATCACCAGTAGTCATCCTACTGTTTTTATCTATACTGTGTAATATGTTTATTATTGTTTTGGTTTAATATATTGAATAACATAATTCTATTAATTTAGTCACTCACCACTTATGTTTATTCAGTCTCCGAAGCCCTAGTGATGATAACATTTTTTTATGTGTTATCACACCAATCTTAAAGATAGTTTGGTTGACGACAGCGGTGCGCAAAATTGACGTACGTCCTCCCTCCAACAGGTCCCGATTGGGACTGAAAGATGACAGCAGGAGCGATCCGGGAGAATAATTTCACATATTTTGTAAGATGAAATATAATTCTTACAATATTAATGATTTCTTCTTGTTAATCGTTGACACAGACTTTGACGTTTCTTCTGATATATTTTTTTCTTGGTAAAGTTATGTAGTTTCTTAGCAAAATGAGTTTTCATGCAGAGATTAGACCTATGTTTGGGATTGTTTTTATAGGGCGAAGTTTGTTTAAATACTTAATACTAATCAATGCGCGATAGATCAAGTTCTCAAATGTAACATATATAAGTTTTACTTCATAAGGAAGTAGTATTATTGAGAAAACTGAAAAAAACAAACGGGAATTCTACGCTTACCTCGCCTTAGTAAAACAAGTTATTAAAACAACAAAAAAGTACGGTTTTTTAAGTCAGTTTAGTATGGCGTTTAGCTTCCATGTTTTATTTGTTCGGTAATGTATCTGGTAAATCCGATTTTACGGCACTTGTCATTTTGTGTCGTAATCGTAAAATTGGCATTAGTTCCATTAACTTAATACGTCTCGGCACGGGCCAGAAATAGGTTTACAATAAAAGAGCCGTTAATATCATAGCCTATTAATAAATCAGTTGAGTAATCTTTGACTTTGTAGCCGTGAAACATAATTTTAACCCGTGAGTGTTTTGTACTAAAATAAATTTATTCGAGTATTCCTGTAATACTATTTACTATTTACAGAATAGATTTATTTATTTTAGATTTATTTATTTCTTTGCACAGCATTTGATTGCCATATTAATTGCATTGTAGTTATTCCATAGGAATCTAACTTCTACTCGTCAATACAAATTATATAACTCTATATCTTGAAAACGTGTTGCAATTTTTAAAATGATTAAGCATAAAGGTATCCGTAACAAAAATTATACAAAACGCTGCATTTAGCACAATAAATAATACCGGACAAAAGTTTTAAGTTCAAACCAATGTTTTATAGATACACACGAACCGTTTTTTCGAGCAGTAATTGTTCCAGAGTTTACTCGTAGGTCAAAATTTGTTTCCAATTTTAGGTATTTAATTTATGTTATGTTATGACAATCATGAAATTAAAATGTCACTTAGCTACGTATAACAGCCCTAGAAGTAGAAAAAACATGTAACCGTTGATACTGAACAAAACACAGAAGATGTCATATATACCATTAGATCAAGCAAGTGTCACATGAACTCAGTAAAATCTACTGAGTTGTCCGTCTTTAATCGCAGCTTGCAGCTTTCGGGCGTCAAATTTTGTAAGTTGAAGGGAACAAAAACATTAATAATGCCTCCTTAAGTAATATTAATTGCAACAACACAAAAAAATATAAATACTCAAGGGCCTGAGTCATATTTAAAATCATAGGCAAGTAACAACTTCAGTACAAAATCTGACACGCTCGGCCGCCATACAAATGAATGAACTTGTTTCTACTACCCAAATCTAATTCTGTGGAATAAAATATTCGCTCAATAGTCTATTTTGTATCGTAATTGTTAATTAGTATATAGTCTATTTTGATCGTTAATATTTGACCGGTATCAGCTCCGCTTTCCGTATCGTAAGCCGCATGCTTGCTTGCCACCGTTACGTTTCCGAACACCCGCATATCCATCATCATCATCATCATCAGCCTATTTTAGTCCACTGCTGGACGTAGGCCTCTCCTATTAACTATGCGTATAGACGCATTAGAAGGTAAATGCCCATAATCGCCACGCTGGTCAAACGGATTGGCGATTGCAGTAATGTGTCCACTATGGTGACGCTGCTGCCCATCATCAACCTTTTATCAAATAATGGTCAGTGACACTTCAGCATATCCGCATATCCAGTCAGCTGTTATACTTCCGTTGTAAAGCATCACCCTAGACTCGTTTTCGGCATCAAAATTCCTCCGCAACTTTTCCTTTGACATTTTGTGATATTTTCGTCCTCTATTTTTGACTGCAGCGCTGTTTAATAATTAACTGGACGCGGAAAATTCGTTAATTTTCAGTCCTTTTTCGATAAAAGCTCGTTAGTTATTTTAAGGACAGTTGATTCTGGCTCTGTTTTTAATATTACATTATGCAAAAATACGAATCGTGGCTGAAAAGCGTAGAACTAAAAGCCTTTAAAATGTTGTGCTATAGAAAATCAAGGACCGCTGTTTTATAATTACAAGAACCGCAAACTTTGTGGTTTCTTAAATTCTGTGTACCTATGTTTTTGTTTATTTTGGTTGCGTTTTGTCATTCAAACTTGTGAATCCCCTAGAGTTGCAGGCAAGTTGCAGGTATCCATAGGCTATGGTAACTTGTCAACAGGCAATCCTTATGCTTATTTTCCACCATCGTGGTACGATAAAAAGGTCCCGAAATAATCCCGATTTTGTCAACACGTTTTCCTAATCAGTTATGAACTAAAATAGAGAAATACCTATAAGACAACGTAAAAACAAGTCAGTTACGACCATTATATAACATGGACGTCTAATGCCAGCTCAAAAATGCCCCCAAAAACAATTGTTCAATTGTGCCAAGATGGGCAGGACATAGCGTTTTTCTTAACACCGCGCATATTTCGGCGCAACATCTTTGAGAAATTATTATAGAATATAGCCAATCAAAACTTTGATGGACCAATCACAATTATTTTTAAACGGCGGTTTAAGTTTTTATTAGTTGACATTGAAATTTATTGCCGTGATGCATTGAAAAGGGGGTGACACTTGTCAACTAAAATTTAGGATCGTTTTTGAAAGGCAATTTAGTATGGCGTGCGGCTTCCATGTTTTATTTGTTCGTAGCAAGTCAGCAAATATTACGTAAGGTTAGGTACTTACCCATTTAAAATAAGTAAAATGACAAATTACTTGTTTGCCTGAATTCACCTTCTGCTTTAACTTGCTCGTTCCAGTCTGATATTGGGCAGTCTATTGGCAAATCTGCCTCCAGCAATACTCAGAATTCTGTTAGACCTTTCTCCGAATTGTCTTAATATAGAAATTATTGATTCCTTTGTGCAAGACAGCTTGAAAACCATCCGTACAGGTAAATTCGCTAAAGCTGGCACGAATGCAATGAATAAACTGAATGACATCTATCAGAGTCTATATTAATTCGCATAATTTATTACGCATACTTCAAATTGGCATAGCGTTGTTAAGCATAATATTTAAGTGGCATAAGCATAATTTCGCAGAAACAATTACGCATCATTGTGTGTATGCGGTCGTCCTATACCAACCTGTATTTACTGTCATTAAGACATCCACACATACCTAGATACTATCTGTCACTTGCTCGATCCATTCGTGCCAGCTTTCGTGAATTTACCTGTACGTGTCCGACGATCGGTAGCCATACCAAGACTTTGCAAGTATCTGTAACGTTAGGTTTTACTCGATACGAAGCAGGCCATCGTGCTCGCTCCAATATGATGTCCGAGTGCGATAGAATGCATTACGTATCGAGTACCTAAAACCTAACATATCCATTACTTTCCGACTTATGGTACGGTTTCTGTTCCGCAAACATGTCTGAAATACTACCTATAATATCCATTCACTTGCTTCCAGTAACTGTATCTACGAGCTGTCACTCTTATTTTACTTGGAAATAGAGTTCTATCAATGGCAAAGCGAATGGATATTCAGATTAATTGATAGAACGACTCGAACGACAAAGATCGGGATACAGGTATTATTTTCATACAATAACACCGGTATTCAATTTCTCTACATACAGAAATCGTTGTGTTTTTGATTTCAAGGTGTATTTTGTTCATAAAATCAGATCGTTCTCCTTGATGCAACCATTCAATTACAATTATGAAATATTGCGAAAACGGGATGATATTTCGATATTAAGTTACTACCAACTAGGCTACAGAAGCTCTCTAAGGGTGTAAAACTTAAATGTCTATCGCACGATGAACGATGACGTCATCCAAGGCTAACTCTTCGACTTTGCGAAAATAGTTAGTTATTATCCCGCTTAAAATATTTCAATGTGCCCGAGTTTCACTTTAGTTTGTTTTCTACCTCATTCAGGAAATACTTGAAGTGCCTACCAGCTTTGGCCTTTGTCGTTGGCTCATAACTTTGGAACTATCCCAAAGACAGGCAAACAGGGCGTTGAAGGATTACCGCAGAATACCTTAGCCTGTTACAACAACTATTTTGAGCTTGTCGGGTAGTGTCGTGTATAACGCTCATTTCCAGGCTTAAAAACTCCAATTTACTTAAAAAATCATTTTTTTTAAAACTATTAATTAGAATATAAATATTGAAATATTGGATCGAAACCACGTGCTTTGCTTTCGCGGCTGATGCCTGCACCCCTCGGCCACTCGGTCTTGACCGTTGAAGATCCCCACCTCGGACGTTGGTGATCTTGGTCGTTTTTTCTTTGGTATATGACATCCAATATTTTTTTATTAAGTAGTGTGACTACTGGGGAAAAAATAAAAGCACAAATCAAAATATTTCGTTAAAAAATAATTTGATTTGTGTTTTCACAATACGTTCTATTGATTAGAGTTAAGTAAGACGATGAAATATCATTTGCAAAGAGTAACTGAAAACCTCCTTGTTTACCTAATAATGTATGTATACCATTTGCCAGTAGAATACAAAAAAAAAAAAAATATGGCTGACTTTCCATAGCGTTTGACGTCTCTGACACATAGTGAAACACGTTTGAAGATAATATTTTTACGTTAATACTGATAAATATCAATAAGTACCTAATTTGAACTAAAAATGTATGTAAACTCAAAGTTTTAAGATGGTAATTAAACCAAGATTGTGTTCTACAAGTGTGTGATTAAGGAATAATATAAAAGCGACCAGTATATACCGTCTTCATAAAGGTCGATACAATCACCGCCACCAATCAGGCAGTCAACTATCATACTAAAATTAAACAAATATTATGTGGAAGTTACTGTATATTTCAGTTTGTTATTCATTAAATGAATATACTTTTTCTTGTACTAAAAAAAGAAAAATTTTACACTTGAGAAACAAAGCAGGTACACGTAGGTACTGCTACGCTTGTTTCAAGACTTACTTAAATCAGTTTTTATAAAAAAAGGTCCAAGCTCACACAAAGACACTAACTATATTTTCCACAATAATAGAAAGCACAACTTGACAAAGCTTCGTTCGTTTTGCTTTCGAGCTTTCATATAATGGATAGACGTTTTACCTCGATGAAAATAGAAAATGCTGTCAAAGTTAGTTTTAACCGCGTTTCAAGAAATTCAGGTGAAACTCAGATTATTCTGTCCAGATGAGAAATAAGCACAACAGTGCAGTGCAGTACAGTACTCGTAATTCAGCTTTTTCTATGTTTCATAGGACAACGTGCGACGAAAATTATATTAAAATTGTTTAGACTATGAAGTTACTATGCCTTATTGTTTAGTGTAAAATGTAAGATCCACTCATCTTTAGTCGTCTTATCCAATAAACAACTGTTTAACGTAAAATTACACGTTGTAGTATGAATTATTGACGTAACCACCATAATGATTTTTCAGGAGGACCCAAAAACGAATTCAATATTTATAAAGTATGTTTTATATTTTTACCTACTTGTTCTATTGAAGTCATGTCATTATTTGTTTTATTTTTGTATGGTATGCTACCTGGGATATAGTTCCGCTGTGTAACCATAATTTTAATTGTTAGGTTTCAAAGAAAATGTATTTTACGATTATCACATAAAAGCATGAGACTTTGATACTCGTGATAGGAATACCTGTGCTACAAGTATCAACTTCATTCATCCGTCGGGATATTTCGTAATTATTGTGAAGTAGGTAATTAACTGAGTTTTAAAGTATCAACTTTTCATTTCAGTTTCAAGCTCACTCAGGTATTTAAGCTTATTATAAATTTCTCCTGTTCTCACTACAGTACGGTTCTTATCATAAATCTATGGAGCAGCTATTAAGGCTTTATTTCTCGCTCATATATTACGAAACGGGGCTTTCATTGCTTTCGGTTCATGTAATGTGGGAAAAAATGGGACTTGGCGGTAAACTAAGTGCACGTAGTTTTGTGTTTGAACTTGGCTGTTCATTTATAAAGTTTACAGATCTGTTGAACGTATTGCGATAACACAAATCAAATTATTTATTAACTTAATATTTTGATTTGTACTTTTTATTTTTCTCCAGTAGTCACACTACTTAATACTATATAAATTATAAATATTAGATGTCATATACCAAAGAAAAACGACCAAGATCACCTAAAAAATCAAAGGCGCCTAGCCTTGTAAGGGATTGCATATACCCGAGAAATTTGACTGGTGGTTACTAAGACCGAGTGGCCGAGGGGTACAGGCATCAGCCGCGAAAGCTGAGTACGTGGGTTCGATCCCCACCTCGGACATTAGGTGATCTTGGTCGTTTTTCTTTGGTAGATGTCATCTAATATTTATAATTTACAGATTTATATCATCGTTAATTCAAAGTTTATGTGTCTAATAAAAACAATAATTGATTTACCGACTTGAAAAATGGAGGTTAAGTGGGTAGTTCTATGCGATTATTCTGTCGCACCAATCAAGTCATTACCATTCCCAAATTATTGACGAACTGCGTATAAACAGTGGAGTCATTTTCGGTTATCTTGTAGCAAACGCATGTTTGTCTGCTATTCTGGCATAATAAATTCTGGCGTTTGCTTTTATAAAACGGAAAATAAAGTGGTGATGGTAATGAACAATAAAAACGCGAAAAAAATCGCATAGAAACACCCAAGTGTGGCGTGTGGAATTCACTGATTTACAAATGCTTAGTGAAACATTTATTTTCAAGTCAATGGGTGCTGCGAGTGTTGTGTGTAGGCTTAGTGACAACCCTAGACTGGATGTGAATAATCAAGACCAAATGCGGGTAGTTCGTAAAACCCGCGCGCCGCTAAAAGGTGTTTATACATTTTCTCGCCAGTCTGCCTGCGAATAGTGTGCTTACCGTAAGGTTGAAAACACATATATCAGCATGCGTAGGTAAAGTCCATTTCAAATACGAAGGCCCGATTCCACTTAACAAAGTCATTAGGCGTCAGCAATAGGATCAGTGATAACAAAAGAAACTTGGCCAGGCCCTTTTGCGGCGTAATATTTTATGTATACATCGGTGTACCACACGTGCCAATTTGTAGTGGACCAATTAAATGACAAAAGTTTCGTGTGGCACCGGGCCTTCGTATTTGAAATGGGCTATACGCATTTTGTCTTATAAAATTGGCCGTTTAGTATGAAACGTGTAAGCATGCGTGCGGAAAGCTGGAAGCGGCCCATACTAAACTGACATTTTCAATAGAAAAAATGCGTACGCATGCTGATAAATGTGTCTTCACCCTTAGCTGCTGCCGTGTTATTAAGGTTATTATGTACTCACTAGAAACAAACTTCCTCATTAACAAGGTATTAACGTTAATTCCGAATTAAACTTAATTTGATTTAATTCCCATTTCCTTTGAATGGGATTAGGTTAATAGCTATCGTATTTGGGTCAAAATTATTTTCGTTGCCTTATTTTGTGTCTCTAAAAAACGTGACACAGTTGTGTTTTTTGTCTGAGATAATGTTTTGGTTCCAATTTTTGATGTATGGATTAAAATCTAGCGTGAAAAAGAAATACAAGTGCATCGGTTTTTTACTGAGTCGTAACAGCAACTAAAAGCGTGACAGAGTGGTATTGAAGTCATTATGCAAATCATCCCGCCATCTAGCCGGCGTCCCACGCTTCGTTTACCAAGACGCGGTCTCCACTCCAGAACACGCTTGCTCCAGCGGTTATCGGCCCAAATATTAAAAGTAAAAGATGCAATCTCAAATCTAACTTTTTTTCCATAAGTGGAAAAAAAAGGAATACAAGATCTAGTAGGCAAGTACCTATCCAAAAAATCTTAAAATTTATGAGCCTCGTAAAAGTGTCCAGGGGCGTGCCAAATACAATACCATTTACCAGAGTACATTTTTAGTGAAAAAGTCCTTCGCAGTGCAAAATAAATCACGGCCGGGTTTCGAACCTACACCATAAATACATCAACTGACAATTACTTGAGTAACTGAAGGTATAGCTACTTCGTGGAACCTTAGGGAATTCATCCTTATGTGGATTACATAAGGTTTAGAATTCGTGCGTGTAAGAATAAATACGCCTTTAATTATGATTGAAACAAAATGTCTTGGAATGACTATTGTAACAATAAATAAATGAGTCTGAACGATAAACCCAACTCTTCCTCGGGTATCGTAAGAAGGAAGGGATTGAAATGACACTGATCATTCTGTGATTTGATTGATGATGGGCAGAAGTGGGCAGAAGCATCATCATAGTGGGCACATTACTGTGATCCCCAATCCGTTTGTCCAGCGTAGCGATTATGGGCATTTACCTCTTAATGCGTTTATAGGTACGCATAGTCAATAGGAGAGGCCTATGTCCAGTAGTAGACTGAGATAAGTATATATATATCGGGAACTCTAATGACAGCCGAGCTAAGAGGGGTAGGATTTTAGTTATCTGCCTCCTAGCTACTTGTTACTCGTTACTCAAAGTACTCAGAATCTTGTATCTACGCATCTACGCAGTAGTAGAAAACGAATGGAGAGTTCTAAGCTTGCGTCCATGCATAGATGCATACCCCATAGAAATAACTTCCTTCGTAAGAATGTAAACCCTTCACATAACAAGACAAGAGTGAATCGTTCTATGTCTAACACGGGAATGAATTGATGAACACTGCAGTAGTGACCTTTTATACTGTCAGGCCACCAGCCACCTGTTCATAGGTTGGTATCATCTACCTGCAAACCTGCATGGACCAAGCAAAGACCACTCCAAGCAAAACATTGCTTATCGTTTTCTAGATTTAGTAACTCATATCTCCGACACGGCCATACTGACAAGACAAGCGTCCTCGCTTGTATCTGAAACAAACACGTACATCAGTAATCTTTGTCACCACTCGGTTACTCCTGACCAAATTATCTGTCTACGTAAAATCAACTCAACTCAAGGAAAATAATTTTATTCTTTGCCACTGAATTTAGGATCACTTAAAGTCAATTCATTACCACCAATTTAAATGCAAGACCAGACAAGTACCACCTGGCTTTCATAGCCACCTTTTACGTAAAACACATGACGGCAAACGTTCGGAAGCAGGTCTCTCATTCGTGGCCTATTGGTTATCACATAACCACACACTACGCGCATCCCCAAGGGATCGCCGAGTCAACCCTGACTCTACGGTCTCTACAAGACCCGACCTCCGCCAGAGCTTATCGCGCACCGCGTACCCACGGACTACTCAAAGGTAGACACCGACTTCTAACGGGCTACGGCTACGATCAAGCCTCTGGTACGGTCGACCAACCGAACTGAGAACCTCATCCTTCATGCCACAACAATCTTCATCTACTTCACGTGGTACTTGGCTTTCTAGCATTTTCATTAACAACAAAATGTTATCTGTATTCAATCATTTATGAACTTCAATTTGTTAGACAATTTTGATAGTGCCACCAGCTCAGTTTCAGTTACCAGTAAAATCAAAATTAAGGAAACACAAGTCACGTTTATGTCTATCGGAAACTCACATTGTGACATAGTCACCTCATCCCGTTTAACAACCATAACTTCTTTTGTGGCATTATCAAAATGATCTCAATTAATGAATGATTCAAATTAGTCAACCTCTCGACTCAAACAAAAACGTAAATTACTCAACCAGGTAACCATCATAACCATCCGATTTCATTTCAGTCCATCGGATTGTTAGGATCCAATAACCTATCAGAAGTTAACCATCTCAGCCGCGTAAGTGCTACTCCTCGCAAAGAGTATACTGCACATAAAAAGCAGTCCACGTGCACCTTTTACATGCTTCGGAACTTCCGATGCGATTATTAGATCACGCTCAATCCCTCGGACTTGCTGTCGGTCCATTGAAAGCTCACATGAGTGATGATTTGAATTCATTAAATTTAAAAATTATTTAGGTACTCGTTTAATCAACCCAGGGAATTAAAATCAACTTCATTAACATTCGAATAGACTAGTCAGTCTATGTACTTACTACTTTACTAGCCAGTAACAGACATAGTTCTGCAATTGTCAAATGAAACTGTTCAACAAAAAAACGACAAATAGGTTACAGTACTCTAAAGTTGGTCTACCGCCATCCGGTAACCAAAACCACAGTTGCTTCCATCCAGCAACAACAAAATTGGTCTACCTCCATCCGGTAACCAAACCACAATTGCTTCCATCCAGCAATAATTGGTCTACCTCGTAACTCGTAACCAAACCAAAAACACATCGACCGATTACACCATCAAACCAAACGCATGCCACCCACAATCGTGGCCGCACGGAGACGGAAAAATAGATCCGATTTTACACCTACGATTACGAATGATAAAATGGTGTATGCAGTCTGAGAAAACGTAACCAAATTGAATGTAAAAAGTTTCATTCTACGATTGCAAACTAAATGACTAATTCCAATAATTGAAACCACAACTTTAATTGAACTAAAGTAGTCAAATTGAAACTATTGACAGCTCAAATAATAAGAAATGACTATCACCACCAACATCATAACCGTCATCATGACCACCATCATGACCTTCATCGTGACCGTCATCGTGACCTTCATCATGACCTTCATCATGACCTTCATCGTGACCTTCATCATGACCTTCATCATGACCTTCATCATGACCATCATCAACCCCTTCATCATGACCTTCATCATGACCTTCATGACCACAGTCATCATCAATATCATCATCATCGGCCTTTTCAATTTGATAAACTCAAAAGCATAAGCTCTCGACGACTACTACAACATTAGTTTCACTAATTAGCTCAGGGCTCAAATAGCCCAACAAAATGTGAACTTCTCACCGGATTAACAACGCTGTCTGTTGTAATGGTGTGGACACACCACGCATTGAACCACGTGTTCACGATAGGCAGCAGCGACACCAGTCTTCATCCTCTGCCACGCCGTCGGAACATGACGACAGCAACAGCCATGATGCCGGCAGGTTGCTCTGGTTAACCATGTTGAACTGAAAATATCAAATTGCACGGTATCATTTTTATCACAAAAACAAAGTAAAGTCAAAGCAGACTGATTTCCCTTTTTTTTTCAAGTAGACTAGCAATAAGCAGTTTTGAACAGATGTTGAGATAATTGGAATGCTAGACCTAATCATAACACTAAGTACCTAAAGTTTGAGGTTAGACACTGACCTCATCTTATACTCGACATCAAAATAAGATTGTGCTTCACTTTACTATAATCAAATTAATCTCGCAAATAATAAAACGTATTAAGAACTAAGAACACAAAAAAACTTAACGTTACAAACAGAAATGTCAACCGTTAGTTCTTTAAACTACTGCTTCTAATTTTTCATTAAAACAATTGGAAAGAAACCTGTCCTTTAATTTCCGTTGCTCCAAAATAACCATAGAGTTGGCGTCTTCAATTCTTAATGTCTTGGACATAGGTATCGCTAGAAATTGCGCTCGTTTCATCGTCACAGCATATTCATCATGGATGAAACTGTAGACTACTATGACAGTGAGCTTGTTGATCTTGAAGTTGAACATCTGTAACGGTAATTTCACACGCATAGAAAACTTTTAACACAAGGCATGGATTGAAAATGTTTATCACTATCACAAATTAATTTTTGGTAGATTCGAAAACAAAACAAAACAAAGGGCTACCTGCCCATATTTTGGTACTGCTAGTATTTCACAACTAAGTAATAAGTATGGGTCATGATATACTTTGAAATCACTAGAATTACTGTTATTATTTCTTTTTTTTTTAATAGGGTAGGATACCTACCCACACGTTTTCTTACAACAGTAATCACAAAAAAAGAACAAAGCAGTTTTCTAAATCACGACTCAAATCAAACTTAACTGCAAACATAGTGAACAATCATTACCTTACCAACTGTTGTCGATTTTAAACCTTACCGTTTACATGTGATACAATACCAGTACTCACTGTTACGTGAGCCTTGAGTCTTCATCCCACTTGCTGATATCGGGAACTCTAATGACAGCCGAGCTAAGAGGGGTAGGATTTTAGTTATCTGCCTCCTAGCTACTTGTTACTCGTTACTCAAAGTACTCAGAATCTTGTATCTACGCATCTACGCAGTAGTAGAAAACGAATGGAGAGTTCTAAGCTTGCGTCCATGCATAGATGCATACCCCATAGAAATAACTTCCTTCGTAAGAATGTAAACCCTTCACATAACAAGACAAGAGTGAATCGTTCTATGTCTAACACGGGAATGAATTGATGAACACTGCAGTAGTGACCTTTTATACTGTCAGGCCACCAGCCACCTGTTCATAGGTTGGTATCATCTACCTGCAAACCTGCATGGACCAAGCAAAGACCACTCCAAGCAAAACATTGCTTATCGTTTTCTAGATTTAGTAACTCATATCTCCGACATATATAAATAACATTTCGTCCTTGTCTAACATTAGCGGTGTTTTAACGTTTTTGTTTGTTGTTTCAGGTGAAAATGCGCCCTACGCTTTGACGATTTCCGATACTTTAATGGTAAAACTCATTTTTTTTATTTTTACGAAATAATACATTATATTAGAGGCCGGGAAAATGGGGATTTCCGGCCAAGTTGGTATATACGATACGATGGATAGGTAACGAGGCCGGGAATCCGTTTTCACGCCGAGGCATGTATAGTGCTTTTCTCAAACATACAAAGAAATACAAAAAAAAAGATAATGTTGTCGAAATTAAAAAAGTTACTCTGCAGGCCTAGGCCTGGAAAGTGTTATGAAATTCCATTTCCATCTCAGTGAGTTACTGCGCCCTAAAAGCGATACTTCCGAGTCTATTTTAACGAACATAAAGACAACATTTCATTGCATGTTTGAGAAAAAGGGTTTTTTCAACAGACGTCATAAAAAGGAGAAAGTTCTCATTTCGACTATATGTTTTTTTATAACGTTTTATGTTTGTTACCTCAGAAATTCACGGGTGAACCGAATTTGACGACTCTTTTCTTATTTGAAAGCTGATGTTTACCGATTGGGCCCATTTTAATTTGGTCCAGTTCTAACGATGGCATCCATGAGAAAAACATGAGTCTTAAATTTACATACATGAAATAAAACCATGAAAACGGATAAACTCGCGTATATTAACTAATTTTAACTTCATTCCGACGTTTCGAACACTTTACAGGGTTCGTGGTCTGCGGATGGCTGACAATGGGGGAAATTTGATAGATCTACCTCCATCAAAATAAGAAAGATAAGTACAAAACTACCCACCAAAGAAAAATATACTAAACCACAGACAATACATTTTAAGGGTGGATGTACATACTAAATTTGCAAATTAAGCTAGTTATTCATTACAAGTATTTTCAGAATGAAGACAAGAGACAAAATAAATAATTTACGCCGGTTCTATCCCTACGCCACTGCCTGAGAAGTATTTCCTTCCTTTGAACTTTGTATGATTGTATTGTTAGGAAGGTATCCCAGAATTGGGACCGGCAAGAAAGTTTATCCGTTTTCATAGTTTTATTTCATGTGTAATCCTCGCGGTAACCGAAGAAAATCTTAAATTTAGATTAAGCATGTGCACGACAAATGGATGAATAACTCAAATCACGCCAACCGATTTCGGTAATTAGTAACATAGAAAAAAATTACTGCGAAAGACTCTGGTTGTCACGGGACTCGAACCCGACTCCTCCGAGTTACCGGCTCAGCGTGCTCCCGATTACCTACGCAATTTTTTTTAACCAACTTGAAAATAAACCAAGATGGCCCCGTTAGCACCAAGTCCAGGTCTCATCATGTGATCATGGAGAAATCGGTTGACATCGGTTTTTTTTTTATTTAGTGATTTTTATTTTTGTATTCCAACATCTCTTTAAATAATTGAGATTGAAAGTGGCGTAGCTGTCAGCTAAAAGTGTCCAACGTTCGAACTACCAGTCTGGCTATATTATTATCTGAGCTCGTAGGATTTCCAGCATTTTTGGTGCAATGTAGTTGCATTAAAGGATATGGCGTAAGTTATTTATAAGGAGATAGTGAGTTAAGGCTATTTATTGTCTTACAACATGTTATTACTCGTGTCAACTTTAACTAATCCTTGGATTACTTTAACTAAACTTCTAGGGTTTTTGGTGAAATGTAGTTGAGTTAAAGGAACCAATCAATCTCTATCTGTAACTAACGTGTCATAACACGTTGTAACACAAAGATGAACCTTAACTCGCTATCTCCTTTCGAATAACTTACATCACATCCCTTAATTGAACTACACTGCACCAAAATGCTGGAAATCGTACGATGTCTGATTATTTTGATGTTTATTTTTTTATTCAAATAAATTACCATATTAAGATGGCCTGTAAAATATGGTTCTTAAGTCACTAATACCTTCGCACACATCGTATATACAGGATGACACCTGGGTCGTGGGGCAGGAGTTAATAGGGTACTAGAGACGGTGAGGCTTAGCAACATTCTCTAAATAGACAACCAAGAAATCTCCTAATTATGAGCTAATTGAGCCTTAATCAAATAACTCATATTTTTTCCGTGATTTCTTGGTTGTATCCATGATGTTGATGACCCAGATGGCCAGTCATACCTACTGAACGACTTTTAGTATGTGACCAACGTCGAAATCCCGAAAAAAAACACTTAGGTATTTATTTATTTGTTTATAGGCCAGGTAACAGATTGTGAATTATTTCACTTATAGCTAAAATAGTTTCGTTAAATGATATAAGATTCACATTCCAATAACTACCAAGTATAACAGATATAATAAAATGATAAGTATTAATTTAACGCTACAAACTAAGCAGACTTTTATCACATACTATTGAGATCATACTGGTATAAGAGATCACTTATTAATAAGAAACAATCTTAACATCTAGATATTATATTATTTATAGATCGTATAAGTTGGTTGAGGGTTAAAAAAAAATCAACATCTTTACAAATTTTGCTATAGGAGGTATACATACGAGCTAAGGGGCTGTTTTGACTGGCATTATTACTGGCTTGGGGTATACTCGAAATTGTAGATTGATAATTGTGTCGGAGTCTATTTTATTATTATTTATTAATAATTTTATACAGCATTTCAAGATCGTTCAATGATACATAAGTGAAGTACATAACTGTTCTAATACCTTGATATTTATAATTAAAAACGGAATATATTAAAAAGTCTGAATTGGAAAATGTTCTAAGAATGTCACTGAGTGAGGCTTATCCATTTTAACCACAGAATTCCACTGCCAAAGGATTTGTCAACATAATTAAATGACAGCTCAGAATGTAGCGCAAAAAAACTTTTTCTTTTGATAGAGCCACATTTTGTAAATGTCTCTTCACTCACATAAAAGCCACATGTAATAAATTTAATGGATGTTGATAAAAACTCTGTTTTGTAATCCATCCTATTCATGCAGGGTGTTTTTGGGTCATGGTAGGTCTAGCACCTCTCATGGTGTTCATCATCATCATCATCTCAGCCATAAGACGTCCACTGCTGAACACAGGCCTCCCCTCTGTACCTCCAATCGTACCGGTTAGATGTGACCTGCATCCAGCGTGTCCCGGCGACCTTCATAAGGTCGTCTGTCCATTTTGTGGGTGGACGTCCTACGCTGCGTTTGCCTAGCCGTGGTCTCCACTCGAGCACTTTTCGACCCCAAGGTGTTGGTTACCCGAAAATAATTTTAAATGGATGAAGATACATTACAGATCGAGATCCGTTTGTTATTTTAGTATTTATGGCAAGCACATAGCTACGTCTAGCCTATTTACGTCATTTTGATTCTCAACTTTTTATGAATACTTGCTTTTTATTAATACAGTCACACTAAATATGACCGTGTGGTGACGGCAGTAAGAATACATCACCACCCCAACTCTTCCCGCGGGTGTCGTAAGAGCCGACTAAGCAATTGAAGTAGGTCACTGACCATACTTTGATTGAAGATTTATGATGGGCAGCAGCGTCAAGGACATATTACTGCGATCGCCAATCCGCTTGCCCAGCGTGGCGATTATGGGCATTGACCTCCTAATGCCTCTATATGCCTAGTTAATAGGAGAGAACTACGTCTGAGATAGGCTGATGATGTGAATGTGAATGTCATCAATCACAAAGTTCAGAGATAATCCAGTTCAGAGTTTGGATGAAACTATGCTTATGGAGTCCCTAAATTATTTATCGTGTTAATAAATATCTACCCGCCAAAAGTTAGTAATTTGAATTGATGTAGATTAACTAAAACATATTTGCTCAGTAATTCGAACTAAAATAGTTGTTAAAGTTTAGTAAGATATATAAAGATAGTATCTAACTCACCACCGCCTCCTGAGATCTCAAATGCGCATGGTGCTACATAGGTCTCGCCGGTCACACCACAAAATACCTATTAGAGCCTTATCTTCTGCACTTACAACCAACCATGACGCAAGAGCCTGTCTGGACCAAAACTTTCAACAGCTTTCGGCGAAGCGCCAATCACTAAACGTTAGTGATAATACAAGCATAGACCAAGCGTGGAACGATTTTGCCAGTGATTTATCTCAGGCCGCTTATAAGTCACTTCCTTTACCACCTAAAAAACACCAGGACTGGTTTGATGAGAACGATACTGAAATACAAGGTCTTCTTAAGGAGCATCGTCGTTTTCTGCAGACTCCATCACTCTCATCACTCCATAAAGCCTCTGTTCAAAAGGCATTACGGCAAAAAGTTCGAAGCTTGAAGGATACCTGGTGGCTTGAAAGAGCGCATGAACTGCAGCAATGGGCCGATACTAAACAGATGGGGAAAGGCCATAGTCGGATTTTCATAGTAAGTCAGCCTTTAAATCAACCAGACTCTAGTATTTTTTTGTGAGTACCTCTTATGGTGAAGAATATTTCTGCTGACTTAATTTCATCATGATGCAAGCTGTTTATTTCATTATTAATCGGCCGTTTACCATTTCAACTAGCGTATATAGTAATATATTCAAGAAATATATTATTTTTAATGAATATCTCATAAATAATATCGAATTACGCTAGTTAAAATAATAAACGGCCGATTAATAATGAAATAAACAGCTTGCATCATGATGACATTAAGTTGTCATTAGCATTTACTCTTAAATAAGATAACCTGATAAGAAAACTCAAATATAAATGAAGAGTTTGTATACTACATTGAAAAACACCGATTGAATGCAGAACTTGACCACACATATTGCCGATTTTTGGTAAGAAGTACCGCTTGGAAAATTTTGATACTTAGGCAACTAGTAGGCCAATGTATGGTCTATAATTAGAAAAAGAAAATAGAGGTGTCACTACTTCATAGGTACACAAAAAAAAATATGAAAAATTTTTTGGTTTTTTTTTTCTTTTTTTTATACGACAATCGATATTCATTTTTTAAAATTCGATGCATATCTAAATAAAGAACATTATTTCAAAATTTGAAGCAATTCGCTTTTATACATCCTGAGATACAACACATTAAAGAAAAAACTAAAAAAAAACATAAGTCAAAAACTGTCACCGATAGGACGTTGATACTCAGCAGAAATATTCTTCACCATAAGAGGTACTCACAAAAAAATACTAGAGTCTGGTTGATTTAAAGGCTGACTTACTATGAAAATCCGACTATGGCCTTTTACCAGAGTCTCCAGTCGGTGTTCGGACCTCGGATGAAAAAGGTTGTACCAATGCGTACACTCGATGGTCACAAACGTTTGACTGACAAAAACGAAATCCTATGCAGGTGGGCGGAGCATTTCCAGTCAATTTTCAATCCCATCAGTTCCTCTTTCAACCCCATTTGTTTGGACGATATGTCGCAAAAACCGGAAGTCAGTGAGCTTGATGATGCTCCCACACAGATTGAACTGCGAAAATCCATTCAACGCCTTCAGAATGGTAAAGCTCCTGGTTCCGACGGCCTGCCACCTGAGTTGTTCAAATACGGCGGTTCGGCCATTTTCAACCACTTACACCAGCTCATTCTTGAAATCTGGGCACAAGAAAAGATCCCACAAGGTTGGAGAGATGCATCCATTTGCACGCTCTACAAGGGAAAAGGTGATGCCTCCGAATGTGGGAATTACCGAGGAATATCACTCTTGGCAGTCGCAGGCAAAATACTCGCGCATATAATGAACATCCGACTAAGTGCACTAGCCGAGAAGATCCTACCCGAGAGTCAGTGCGGATTCCGGCCAAACAGAGGAACTGTCGATGCAATCTTTGTCGTGAAGCAGTTACAAGAGAAGTGCCTCGAGCAACAGCAACCGCTATATCTTTGTTTCATAGACCTTGAAAAGGCTTTCGACCGCGTACCTCGCGAAGCTCTTTGGGAAGTCGACATAACATAGTTCGACGATTTCATGACTCTATGCAGGCGAGGGTGCAGTTTGATGACAGCCTTTCTGAGGGTTTCCCGGTCACTTGCGGTGTAAAGCAGGGCTGTGTGTTGGCCCCAACACTGTTTGGCATCTTCTTTGGAGCAGTAATAGCGGATACTGTTCATCGCTGTGAAGACCCCATATCTATTACTGTACGAACGGATAAAGGCGTTTTTGATCTGTCGAGGTTTCGAGCTAAGGGTAGATGCCAACAGCTCAAGGTTCTTGAAGCTCTTTATGCGGATGACGCTTGTTTTATGGCGAACAGCCCGAGTACTCTCCAGTCGTATATGGATCATCTTCAAGCCTCCTGCACAAAGTTTGGCCTAACCATAAGCACATCCAAGACGCAGATTATGGTGCAAACTCCTCGCGGAAGCCAGCCTGTAAAACCTGACATCTTTCTGGATGAGCGTGTTCTGGACGTGGTGTCCCACTTCCGGTACCTAGGAAGCGAAATCAGAGATGACAATCGTCTAGACACGGAGATCCCGGTTCGCATTGCGAGGGCTGCTGCTGCTTTTGGTAAGCTAAATCAGCGCGTATGGAAGTCGCACGACCTTAAACTAACTACCAAGCTGTCCGTGTATAAAGCTATTATATTACCAATCCTGTTATATGCTTCAGAGACCTGGTGTCTTTATAGACGGGATATCAAGAAACTGGATACCTTCCATATGAATTGTCTTCGCAATATCCTGAGGATAAAATGGGAGGATCGTATACCAAACACGGATGTCCTGAGACGTTCACATATGCAGGGTATGGAAGCAATGCTGATGAAGAACCAGCTGAGATGGTGTGGCCATATTGTGCGTATGGAGGATAACCGTCTGCCGAAGGGAATTTTCTACTCCCAACTTTCAGAAGGGACGCGTAAGGCTGGGGGCCAATATCTCCGTTACAAAGATGTACTTAAGAGGCACCTGACCGCCAGCAGTATATCGCCCAATGATTGGGAAGGGATGAGTTGTAACCGGAATATATGGCGTTCCACTGTCCGCGTTAGGGTGAATGAGTTCGAAGAGGCACGTCTCCAATTACTGGATGTTAAACGTGAGGAGCGCAAGTCGCGCCCAAAGCCGTCTTACACCTACACCTACAACGACCGTGGTGAGCTCCACTGCCCGCGCTGTGACCGGATATTTGCCAACAAATTGGGATTTGCGAGTCATATTCGCGCTCACCGTCGTAGAAGTCCTACGAGCCCAACTACTTGAAGTCGCTGTCATCGGACCCGATGAAGAGGACATCATCTAACTAGTTTTTCGGATAACAGTGCAGATATGGATGAAATAAAATTATGAAAACGGATTATATCGTATTAGAGTAACGGTGCCAGGTGGCTTATAATGGCCCCATTTTATCCATTTATCTACATCCATATCATAATTTCCCTATTATGTATTCAGAAGCGGTAATGTAATGATCTATATTAAAAAACCGGTGCCTGTGCCTGTATCATAATGTTAATTTTAAAGTACAATGCATCATAATGTTAACATTCAAGTATCGGTGTCAATAAATTAATATTATAAAGTCAACTTCTTTTTTTTTTTTTTTTAATAAATATTTATTGTAGGATATTTTTACACAAATTGAGTGATTTCATCTGATTTGAATACTTATATTTAGAGGTATTTTACTTAGTGGATATCAATGTAAATAAAGGTAAATTGGCATTCTTAATGTATTATATGGAGGTAGATAAAGTTATGTATGTGACTGTACATAATTAGGCATTAAACACTCGTGTGATCTTATTATGAAACTCGCCTACGGCTCCTTTCATAAAACCACACTCATTTTTAATTTTTATTTTATTTTTATTTTTGTTTATTTGGTACACCAAACAGACATCGTACAATAAGGATTTAATAAGTAAGCATCAAATGGCATATATGCTAGCACGAGATCCAAAGTAAGTGTACACAACATGAGTTACAAATAAGCGCAAAAATAACTAATTTCCATAATACATAGTAGGTATGTGCGTAATGCTTTTTATTATGCGCCAGCCACATAAATAATTATTATCGAGCTACGCATCGCTTTCGCACTTGCATACTTCTTAGACCGTCACAGCAACGACGACAAACGATTAGGCGCGGTACCATCAAAAGAGTGCGGCTACACTGACGCAGAGCGGAGCGGAGCTGTGCAAAATAGACCCATTACATTCTTCAAATTCGAATTCGAAATACTGTGATGCGGTCTCATTGGCCGAGCTCCCGTAGCTCCGCTCCGCTCCACGTAGTGATTTAAGAGGCGATGGAATTTAGGCGATTTATATTTTTAAATCTTAGCTATTTGAAATAAGCACTATTATTTACGAGTGGCACTTCCATCGCCTCGGAACCTCCAGCTTCGTAGGCAGGGTCACTACCAACTAGGCTACGGAAGCTGACAAAATGATGCTAACAAAGCCTGTAAAAATTTGGTTCAATCTATCTTTCAATATGTGATCTAGTAAATCCGATTTCCTCTTACAATATTAGTTATTTTCTTAATAAAATAAACAGCCTCTCAATCACTTACAAATTACCATAAGTCGGTTTGTCCAAGAAGGTAAGTCGCCCTCAATCACTGTCAAATTATTCCGTGAGAGTTATCAAACGCTTACATATTTATGGCCCACTTTGATATGGCGTCAGAAACGTATTAACTATTCATGAAATGTAAGAAGGCTTTATTTTGTCTCTGCCGTGAATATTTCTGTCATTAATAATTTATTTCGTATGTTTCTCGCTTTGTTTGAATATTTTTAGTGAAAAAACTTCAAAGAAGGCTATTGATCATATTTTAAAAACAAACGGGTCTTAATCGCGTAAACTTACGTTTAATTATATCCTGACGTTTCGGGCATGACGTTACACCCGTGGTCGCAGGCAGACTGGCGAGAAAATCTCGTCCGCGTGGAATCCCGTGATTTGCAAATGTAAGCGTGGTGAAACATCCATTTTAAAGCCTTTGGATGTTGTGAGTGTTGTATGTAGACCTAGTGACAACCCTAGCCTAGAAGTGAATAATCAAGATCAAGTGCGGGTAGTTCGAAAAACCCGCGCAGCTCGAAGGTGTTGATACATTTTCTCGCCAGTCTGCCTGCGACCACGGGTGTAACGTCATGCCCGAAACGTCAGGATATAATTAAACGTAAGTTTACGCGATTAAGACCCGTTTGTCTTTAAAATATGAGTGATAATCGTGAAAGTTTAAATCAATATAAGGCTATTGATGTAAAGAATGCTTCAGTAGCTGATCACCTGAACTGGAAACCAATAGCTAAAATGCTTTAGTCTACATCGAGACTAAACAAATTATTATCTTTTTGTTTAAGTCGTCTTTTTGTTCCATTTTTGAGCTTCTTGCCAGTCAATCAGCCTCGTTGCTTGTCACTACAATCGTCGATATATAGAAAATCACTGAATTCATGGTAGTTTTTTAATCTTTTAGTCCGAATTAGCAATGTACAAGTTGCAGGACATTCTCAAAATTTCAGGAATATACTTGGAAATTTCCGAGAATTTTCATGAGAATTTAAGAGTAAGTTCTCATTGAGAATGTTACCATGAGAATTTATAAAAATGTGTAATAAATAATTATTTGTAATAGTAAATAAGTAAACAATGCAGTAAATATAACTCGTAAGGCACGTATTTAGTAGGGTCTGGGCTTGGATTAGATTATTTGTTAAATTTAGATTCCCGAGAATATTCTCTATGCAAGTTATGAATGTTAGTCTGAATATGGTTATTTCTTTTTTCATCAAGTGCACTGCAAGCTATACGAGGTTGCCAGATTGCTGCTAGGTCTTTATAATTTAGTGTATGACATCTAATATTTATAAGATTTAAGTATCAAGATACTTTTGACATTGCGTAAAAAGTACAAAGTGAATTACCCGTCATATATTTTTTCAGTACAGATGATGCTCTTTTAGGCATTAGTGCGAGAAGTGGTTTCTTACTTCTTGTCAGGTCGAAACTTCAGAGGCCCACTTATCCATCCATCATCAGCCTATGTTAGTCCACTGCTGGACGTAGGCCTCTCCTATTAACTATGCGGATAGACGCATTAGGAGGTAAAGGGCCCAAAACGTCGTATACGATACACATGTGAAAAGGAAATTCGTAATATTAATTTTCATCACACCTGTTCGGTAAGTACGCCAATGCGCTGCAGCGATGCGCACCGTAGGTGCGTTATTACGCCCTAGGGCAATCAAGTATGCATACAACATTACGTCGCACTAGGCCGGGATTTCTGTTATAAAAATGATAAATTTAAGTCATCCCTGAATTGGAGAAATGATTTACACCATTTTAGAGTAGTTTTGTGAAAATATATTGTTTTTTTTTGCCTCACAGGTGTGATGAAAAACATTGTGTGTGCCACGGGCGGTACAAGATTATGAACTCGCTCGCCTTCGGCTTGGGCTTTACTTTCACACTCGTTCACAATTTCTTATTTACCGCTTAATACACAATGTACTATTTTTCGCACGTCTGACGTTTCCAAATCTCACAGGAATCATGCTTTACGGATTTCCTAATTATCACTTTGTGCCACGCTACTTGGGCGAATTGAACTAGTTTTCGAATATCCACATGTCGGAAGTTGGGAACATTAGAGTGTACGGACATTACTAAATTATGACAAACGACATCAGCACGGATACACTATTCTGCATGGGAAGGCATTTACATAGGGTATGCGCCATTTTGTATTTACCAATGTCGTTATTCGGAAAGTTCTGTAATCTCTATCAGCTAATTGTTGGCATTTGTTGGCCGTGTGGTGACGGCAGAAAGAATACATTTGTCACCACCCCAACTCCTCCTGCGGGTGTCGTAATAGTCGACTGAGGGATTGAAGTGTCACTGACCATACTTGATTAAAGATTGATGATAGGCAGCAGCGTCATCATAGTGGACACATTACTGCGATCGCCAATCTGCACGCCCAGCGTGGTGATTATGGGCATTTACCTCCTAATGCGTCTATACGCATAGTTAGTAGGAGAGGCCTACGTCCATTAGTGGACTGAGATAGGCTGATGATGTGATAATCATGTGATTTATATTTTGTTCTTATTTGCCATTTTGACATTGTGGTAGATAGGGACAAAACATAAATTAACCCTTAATTTGGCAATGTACCTACACAATGCACAAATTTATCTATCCACTATTTGTATTTTTTTAAGACAGAATTTTCTGCTCTACACAATAGCGACGAGTGTAAAACACACGATTTTTAGAGTTCCTTAGCCAAAATGGCAAAAACAGAACCCTTATAGTTTCGTATGTCCGTCTATCCACCTGTCCGCAGCATAGCTCAGTGACCGTTAATACTAGAAATCTGCAATTTGGTAGGTACAGGTATACTCGTACATATAAATCATGCCAACAAAGTGGTACAATAGAAACTAGTACAACAATTTTTTTAGGGTACCTCCCCAATTGGTGAAGTGGGGATAAATTTTTTTATTTGCTGTAATCCTATAGTGTGGGGTATCATTGATTAGGTCTCTTAAAAGAATAAGGGTTCGAAGAAAAAGTTTTTTTCTAAAGTTAATATTATTGGAGATAATCGCTCCAGAAGAAAAAAACTTGCGCCCGCCCCTCTAACTTCTGATCCGTAGGTTCAAAAAATATGAAAAAATCATGAATCAAGGGGCTTATAGAATATTTTAAAATAAAGCTATTTCTAACATAATTGGCTCAGCCATTTTTTAATAACTATAACTATAACATATAGCATGGCCCGACATGTTCTTGGCCGATTTTTATGTATTTGCCCATTTAAGGGTTAATTAACATTCTAGCCCCCAGGTGACCTGCATAATGTTCCTTTTTGCAACGTATGTACAAAATCTGTGTAAAGAAATTTAGACCTGGTAGTAAAATCAAAACAATATTATGTTCCGTGTGAACCCTTTAAGGTTCTACAGGTTGTAGGTATATTACCTCCGCAGTCCCTTGGGTCACGCCAATCGATAACTTTCCCGGTCAGGGCTAGAACTATAAGGGTAGCGGTAAAGTGTTAACCCGGAAGGTTACTTTTACGTGTCAGATACCTTAAGTCAATTTATTACCTGGATTTATTTTGAAAATACTAAGGTGACACTTACAAAAAAAAATCTTATTTAAATTATAATGGTTTATTTAGATACATTTCCCATACAAATGAAAAGGACAATGTACATACAATTTTTTATTGCACGTTTCAAATACCTACTTATACTCGTATAAGTAGGTATTTGAAACGTGCAATAAAAATATCTCATAAATAATTAAATATCTTGGGACATCTTACACAAATCGACATACAAAAACAAACATGACCAAGGAACAAATATTTGTGATAAATAAATACACAAATAATGCCCTCGCCGGAATTCGAACCAGGAACCTCCAGCTTTGGGTCACTACCAACTAGGCTACGGAGGCTGACAAAAGTATGTTTCACACTGTATGTTTTCCGAAATAAATAAACAAAAATCTGTAAAGTTACAGCTGTCTTTTGCAAAAAGTATTTATATTTTAACTTCACCTCTAGTCTATAGAAGTTGGAATTTATAAAGATAAATAAATAAAAAAATAAATAAATATCTTGGGACATCTTACACAAATCAACCTAGTCCTACGGTAAGCTCAATTAAGGCTTGCGATGTGGGTACTAGCCGACGATATATACATATAATAGATAGATACATATAGATACTTAAATACAGACAGCCATGACCAAGGAACAAATATTTGTGATAAGATAAATAAATACACAAATAATGCCCTCGCCGCGATTCTAACCCGGTACCTCCAGCTTCGTAGGCAGGGTCACTACCAACTAGGCTACGGAGGCCGACAAGAGAAATTGAAACTTTGATAAAAATGAATAAAAACCCTGTGGAATGAAATCTATCGGCCTGAGGGAGGTTACAGATGACTTAAATTTTTAAACAAGCTATATTCAGCGGCTCTGTTCATGTATACAGGGTGGCCCATTGAAATCTGAAACTATAAGACATAATAATGAAGATTTGTTCTTAGGAACCATGTCACCGATTTTGATAAAAAGAAAGACTGCATTCATACATTTGAAAAAAAAAACTCCATCCAGCTAGGGAATCGAACTCGGTTGTTTTGAAAAAATAAACTTACACTATTCAGATATCGTTATGTAGGTCTTAAGCAGTAAATGTTTCTAGGAAACATGATGTCTAAAATGAATGGAATTCATTGTTTTCATGTACTTAAATTTATATTACTAGGTGTTTATTGTAAAAAATCTTAAGATAAAAAAGTTTTTGTTTTTCATATTTATCAACGCAGTTTTCCTTATTATTAAAATCGATGACATGGTTCCTAAGAACAGATCTTCGTATGTCTTATAGTTTCTGACTATTCCATACTGACCGATTTGAATGGGCCACCCTGTATGGTCTAAAATTGAACGTGGAAATTACTTATTAATAATAACGTTCAAGTTTAGACTAAGCCAGATCGCTCGATGGGTGGATGATATTCGAAAGAACGGGTCACTTTTGGATGAGATTAGCTCAAGGCTGCGACCAATCATGGGGACGCCTGCCATCCTTTACCAGCATTAGGCCACTGAAGGCGGAATGATGAGGGTGAACATGGGGCCAGAAAGGCCTCCGGAGGCGATGCTCCGCAACTCGGAGCGGTGTTGGTGGTGCTGCAGATGCAAGCGCGAGCGTTCCTGCAGCCCACCGTACAGCACAGCGGCGGCAGACGGAGAGGTTTTTTAGTGGGTAAACTCGGGGTCCCATCAGCCCGTAACGAGAAGTCCCAAATAACCACCCAAGTCCGTCCCCACTCCCGGGTGGTACGCGTATCGCATTTTTCCTCTCCTTAAAAAAAAGGACTGGGACCAATGGCGTACAAGAAGAGAGGCCTATGCTCAGCAGTTGACGAATAACGGCTGAAAATGATTATAAAGATTATGGTATTAGAATTTATAAGTTATTCACAATTTTATATGATAATGAAATGAGAAAGTCTTAAAGCTTTTCCCTTAAATACGTAATCACGAGGAAAGACCGGAGGTTACAGCGATAAATAGGCTTAGCGCCCGTAGCCATGTTCTATCCGCTTAGGACAGGACCTTTTAGTTTTCATCAAGATATCAGTCCCTAGTGAACCCTAGTTAAAATATTTGCGGCAGTTCGGAGATGAATGTGACTTGTAACTTATTGCCTGTTGGTGTTTCCTCTCAAACAACATTATACACCGTGTTTTTATTTATTTCCGTTAAATTAAAGGGAAGCTTATTCAGGTCAAAAATAATCAATTTCTCTAAGAAACTAGTATCTTGTCTTATTTTTATAATAACTCAATATCACTTACTGTATAAAAAAAATAAGTTTAATGAATGAACAAGTGCATTACAACACCTGTCCTGTTACAGTCACCTGAGATCTTATTCTTAAGGTTCTCTCACACTTGCCATTTAAATTATTATGTATGAAAACGAAAAAAAAATATTTTTACGAAATTAACAAAAGCCGATATACCAGGCAACTTCTATTGATATCTCAAGCAACCTGTCCAATTTAACGGAAATCAATAAAAACACGGTGTATTATATTATATGATATGATTAGCTCATAAATTTATGTTCATCATCATCATTCTCAGCCGATAGACGTCCATTGCTGGACAGAGTGGAGGGAGGTTTTTGCTGTATTCGCTACACTTGGCAGTCGGGTTAGCGATCGCAGTCATACTTTCAATTAAATACTCAAACAGTCACTTAAGTAATTAGTCCGTGGGCTAGTCGGCCTGAAATTAGAAAACGGTATAATTTGGGGGTACCAAGTGTCCTTTTTACAGTAGTTAGACGTATTCATAAGGATGTTAAAAAAGTATGATAGACATCTCAAAGTGGTAGCTAATAGGCATACGGGCTATTTCAAGATTTCCGTTGTATGACAGGTATGGTTAAAATTAGGAAGTACAAATTTTCCTTTTCACGGCTGTTAGGTAAGCTTATAAAAATGTCAAATATGCAAGATTGCCATTTATAAGTGCTACGTAACAAAAATGGGGGCCAATCAAAGATGGTGGATCTCAAGTTTTACAAAATCAAGTATATCTCGAGAACGATTAAATATATCTAATTACTCTATTGAACAAAATTAAAGGCATATCTGTAAGCTTCATATTTTGCGTATACACCATTTTGCTAAAACCAACCAATAATTAATTATGACCAAATTTATGAAAATTTCGTGATTTAGATTTTTTTTGTGTCGTGTTTTTACATAGTAGTCATGACGCTAGAAAAATTAAATATTTTTTTAAAGATAGTGTATTTAATAAGCTTTAATTTGATGTATATAACTTGTTGGCGGTATTAAAAAAAAGACCCATAAAAAATATTTAAATGAATTGTAGTCATAATCCACCGTATACTTAGTGATTTAAGAGGCGGTTTTTTTTTGTATTTTTCAATCTTGGTTATTTGAAATAAGCACTATTATTGTTGCACGTTATTATAGTGGCACTTCCATCGCCTCTTAAATCATTAAGTATACGGTGGATTATGACTACAATTCATTTAAATATTTTTTATGGGTCTTTTTTTTAATACCGCCAACAAGTTATATACATCAAATTAAAGCTTATTAAGTACACTATCTTTAAAAAAATATTTAATTTTTCTAGCGTCATGACTACTATGTAAAAACACGACACAAAAAAAATCAAAATCACGAAATTTTCATAAATTTGGTCATAATTAATTATTGGTTGGTTTTAGCAATATGGTGTATACGCAAAATATGAAGCTTACAGATATGCCTTTAATTTTGTTCAAGAGAGTAATTAGATATATTTAATAGTTCTCGAGATATACTTGATTTTGTAAAACTTGAGATCCACCATCTTTGATTGGCCCCCATTTTTGTTAGGTAGCACTTATAAATGGCAATCTTGCATTTTTGACGTTTTTATAAGCTTACCTAACAGCCGTGAAAAGGAAAATTTGTACCTCCTAATTTTAACCATACCTGTCATACAACGGAAATCTTGAAATAGCCCGTATGCCTATTAGCTACCACTTTGAGATGATTATCATACTTTTTTAACATCCTTATGAATATGTCTAACTACTGTAAAAAGGACACTTGGTACCCCCAAATTATACCGTTTTCTAATTTCAGACCGGCTAGCCCACGGACTAAATTCACGACTAGGAGCAAATATTTGTGAGAAATAAATACACAAATAATGCCCTCGTCAGGATTCGAACCCGGATTCTCCAGCTTCGTAGTCACTACCAACTAGGCAACGGAGGCTGACCTAGATTTAATCATATTGTATTTCTTGTGATTTTATTGCGTTTCTCATTTTCTTATAACAAATAACTAAATAACCACTTCTCTAACAAATCACAAAGCTCTTTGAAATCAGTTTTCTATAAATAAAATGCAAACCAATTTTGTAGAAATAATTATCCTACAAGATATTTCCTCTGAACAGGTGCTTTTGCACAATCGAAGATTCAATAAGATTTCTATGTAAACAATAACTATATTTTATGAAAAGCAATTTATATTTTCAAATAAATATACAGGGAATACGAAGGAAACACGCTAGAAACTAAAGAAAACAGATCGTATCAGTTTTCTATTTCGCTACCTGCATTGCGGCAGGAAATTGTTTGTATGGATTTAAAACAGTTTTCATGGGAAAGGAATGTTTTTTTTAGTATACAGGGTGTAAGTCTAATACGGGCGAAGCTTTTAGCGGGTGTTAGTTGACGACATAATAAGTACATTCAAATAACTTTTACTTAAAATTAGAGCAACAAAAATTTCCATATAAAATAATTCGGCACGCAATGTAGAGCAACATACGCAAGTTAAACACTCAGCTAATTTCAAAAGCAGATGACATAACTGCCAAATCAACAATAACAAATGTTCGTACCTACATTGCTGCACCGATAATCTTAAAAAAATTCTGTGGGGTCATAATAAAGAGTAACTTTAAAAAAAACCTTGTAATCCATGATATTACACTAATGAATGGCATTGCTGGTTTAATTGATCGCCCGTATTAGATTTACACACTGTAGATGGTGACTTTTTTAGGCTCTAGTGCGAGAAGTGTGTCATTTTTCGTCTGGTCCAAAACTTTGGAGGGCCATCTGTCAATCCCTCGATTGTGCTAGAAAAATATCTAGAATCTATTGTATTTAATACAAGATTAGAAAACATCAATTTATTTTTATAATTAAACAAATTGATATTGAAGTTACTTTTTTACAATGCGGATAATCCCACAATGTCGTAACAGATGTGCTTACCATAGAAAAAATCAACTACGAAAGACTCTGGTCCCGTGACAACCAGAGTCTTTCGTAGTTGATTTTTTCTATGGTAAGCACATCTGTTACGTCTATTGTATTTATCAAATTCTGGCGAGGTGAGCTGGAAATAGATTGTCTGACATATGAGACTGCAGCGGTCAATAGGTTAAATGACTTTTTCACCTCAGCGAATCGAACAAGGCGGTTTTGCTGCTTGAAACTAGTGAGTAAAATGCAATTTTGCTGCGAGAGTGAGAAAAACTAACTTTTTAATTTTCCGTATCGCTGCTTAGTCGTCATCTTTTTTTACTGCGGGGTGTAATAAATACTAATTTGAACATTAAAACTTCATAAGCATAACTTTTGTCACTTTCATTCCGGTAACGAAAAAAGAGATGGATACAAAATATATCGATTCGTCACTCGATTCAGAAGCCTCCGTAGTAACTCCATTTTTTATTTTTTATTTTAGTCTTTATGGACAGGCGAAAGCACTAAACTATACTGCCTAGTAGGTCCCAGAAAAGCGGGAATGAAAAACTCGTTCAATACATAATAAAATTGTAACTCGTGTTAAACTTGTATACCTACTAATATAAAATTATAAAAAATGTAACATTATTTTAATCATATGAAAAATTCTTTAATTTCTTAAAATACAATGAAGAGAGCAATGTTTGTCGCCAATTTTATCAGTATAATAACTTGTTTTTTTTTTAAATTGTGAACAAATATTTTAAACGCATTGTTTCAGAACGCACTTTATATTATTTAAAAAGTTAGCACGATTGAACTTTTCAAAGGTTAGTCGTGATTAGAACGTTTTCTTAGAGATAAAACATTAGAACATAACTTAAACTAAAAATTGTGTTTAATATGAGTGAATCAAGTAATGAAGCCGATGTTTTAACTCCTGAATATTGAGTTTTGGGGTTTTATTCCTTTGCGTTGTAATAATTATGTACTCGCCGCTGAGGTGAAAAGTTGTTATCACACGAGAGCAAATATATTTGTATCTCGTGTCTTTGAGTTCCTCACTGAGCTCAAGATTCTAATTATCGAATCTTTTGCTTGCTCGGGACTCAACGTAAACACTCGAACCAAAATCTACTTTGCTCTCTAGTTAAACACATAACTATTATTACAGAGTTATCGGATTTATTATATTGGTCCAGCTTGTAGTATTAGTACGGATGTAATTTCCTTTCTATTTTCGTAACCAAATATTTACCACAATCTGACGCGCATTGAGATAAAGTATACAGAACTTGTATACTGCGTCTAGGCTGCAGAGATAAGGACAAATTGCTAATAATTTATTAAGACAATCTCTTAGACTTGCTCCCTAGAGCGTTTCCATAGAATCCTGCAACAAAATGCACGTCTTAGCAACGTTGCTTGACGTCGAGTAATATTCTTAGAATGCTTAGAATTTCAAAAGGATTTTATTGTTTTTATAAGGGTTCTATTATGCCCGGTGCCATACAAGTTGAAAGTAATCTTATCTATCATAAGTAAATTTGCAAATATTTTTTTCATGTTGAAGCATATTTTATCCACTTAACCTTTGCATTCTTTGCAATTGCAGTAAGCGTTAACTAATCGAGTAATGAAGTCAGAACTGAAGTCATTGTGCATCAAGGGAGGTAAGTACGAAATTACTAACGAGAGTGTTCGAAGCCCGACGCTGTAGGCGGAGGGTTTTTAATGACTCGAGTTAGTATTCCGCTTACCGACCGTGATGCATACAATGTTATTCATCACACTTGCGGACAAAAAAATAAGTTTTAGGACTAAATATTATTGACGTACAGACATTTCTATTACTCCCTAGGGAATTTCACTTTTCTATTACTCCCGCTACGCATACAAGCAATGGCGCGCTTAGACAGCAAGTGTGATGAAAACTAAATTACACAGACGCCTTTATTATTAATGCGGTCAACATAGTTAAGGTTTGAAATATTGCCTTATATTTTAGCCGTGCAATGTCTTGTCACGATAAAATACTATAATGCCATAATGAGGCATTTTAGCGCGCGAATTTATGGGGCAAAGCGGCACTTAATAATACTATTTACTTCTTTTTCTAAATATTCGTAATAATATGTGGAAGCGGTGGTGGCTCAGTGGTTTAGACGTTTGACTTCCAATTCGGAGGTCGTGGGTTCAAATCCTGGCTCCTACCAATAAATTTTTCCGAAACTTATGTACGGAATATCAGATAATATTTATCATTATCTTCAATACATCCGCGATAGGTGAAGGTGATGAAAAACATCGCGAGGAAACCTGCATACATCCGCGAAGAAATTCAAATGTGTATGTGAAGTTCCCAACCCGCTTAGGGCCAGTGTGGGGACAAATAGCTCATGCCCGTTTTCACCGACATCTCCTAAAGTTTAGGTGTCCCTTAGAAAAATTTAAGAAACCCCTAACTGTAAATTCGTTTTCACCAAGCGTCAACTGTCACCTAAAGCACTAAGTGGTCTCCTAAACTTACGGGCCCGACTATGGACCTCCTAAGTTTAAGTGGCGGTTCATTTCAAAAACTTCAATTATTTTTTTCTGATCGTTTGCCGCCAATTTGCATGGTCTTTTTTACTCACTCAACCGCAATGGACGATATTTTTAATTTGTTGGATAATTTAGACGCGATTGAAGATATTGAAAATATTTTCTATGTATTTCGGAGACCACGCCTAATTAGAGAAAGACCAAATTACTTCGAAAAGTACGATGATGTCGATTTTGTTCGGAGGTACAGGTTGACAAAAAATAGTGTACTATTTTTGTTGGAGAAAATTGAGGCTGTTTTAGAATTTCCGGATAACAAGTAAGATAAATGAGAAGTGTCTGTTCAAAAGGGGATACCTAATTACTTACATTTTTGAAATTTTTTGTGTTAGCGACGTACATTTTTCTGCATAATCTGGTCTGGTATTAACTATGTTCTATTGAATACCCACTTACATTTATTTTTCAGGAATAACTCAGTGTCACCAATAAATCAATTACTGATCGCTTTACGTTTTTACGCTACTGGCAACCATTTACTCGCAGTGGCAGACATGGGAGGGATAAGCGTAGCCACTGCGTGTAGAATTGTGAAACGGGTATCAGAAGCTATTGTGAGCCTTCGAAAAGAATTTATTAGATTTCCAGAGACCCATCAAGAACAGGCAAAAGTGAAATCAGATTTTTATAATATTTGCAAAATACCTAATTGTTTAGGCTGCATAGATTGTACTTATGTAAGGATACAGTCACCAGGTAAATTGTGTCTTAATTAAGTCCACTGCTAGCCTTGATTCACTTATAGTAGAGCCTAACGTACCCACAACACTGACAACTGACAGCGAGTTGACGTTTACTTTTTAAACAACGGAAATAAGTATTCAGCCAAAACTCCGCAATTGTATTCCATTTTATTTACGAATATTTGAATAAACTTGGACAATTTAGGGATAAATAACTATAATAAAGTGCCTAGAATAGTTTTTTTTATTTATTATTTCAATATTTCTAATTAAATTAAATGAATCGGTAATCACCGAAACTTTTACGGTAAATTTAGAAAAAAAAAGTGTTACTTAGCAAAGAAGCCCCTAGTTAAGTTACACTTACGTTGGTGAAACAAAATTTAATAGGGAGTCGATTTAAGGGAAGCCTTAACTTAAGTATCTCTTAGCTAAGTGACAGTTTACGGGATGTCGGTGAAAACGGGCATCAATCCCTCTCATATATGAGAGGAGGCCTATGCCCAGCAGTGGGACATTATATAGGCTAAAATATTATTATTTTTATTCTGTAAATATTCGTAGAACACTGTATTTATAGGTAGAATGGTAATTTAAATTCGAAGAGTATTAATTACCGTGGGACAGCTCAATGTATAGATTTTAAAATGAGTTTTTAATGAAACACTGAAAATATTTTTATTTGTACGGTTAAAACGTAGAATAACATGTGGAATAAAATTGTGTTTTTGGTAAAAGCTTTAATGTCATAACGTAATGCACTGAATGAATTTCTAGAGTCCACAATGCGGCAGATTATCTTATCTACATAGTTTATTTTTTAAAGCAGACACAATCTAGTTATACAAGGTGCCCATGAGGACAGGGAAAAATTCTAAAAACATATTCCTGAGACTAAAAGAAGCAAAAAAATGTTAGTTTTGATCAAATCTGCAAAAAAATTTTTTTTTTTAGTTTTTGTTTTTATGTTATGAATGCTTTAATACACAAAAAAAAGGATTTTATTAATGAAACTATCGCAAAAAAATGCACCTCCTAGGTTTTTTTGGATTTGCTAGGTAATTAAAGTTTTTATTTATTTGTTCATTTGATGTCTATCAATTAAGTGAGACAAGACTAAGACAACATGGTGACAAAATCGTTTCCTAAAATGTGTTTATCTTAGCGTAACGGTCTAAAATTGTTTCAAGAAAAAATCTAATTTTCCCTTAAAATAGACTGACTCTAGAAAACTTCATATGACATTTGTAACTTCAAATTTGGTCAGAAATCCGCTCTTGATTTTTTTGTCCTTCCTCATGGGCACTTTGTATAAATATTGTAGGCTGACAAAACGGAAATTGCAAGCTTCTCACTTGTTCGTAACCCTAAAAAATTACACTTACATACAAGTATATATGCGTCATTACACCCAAATACCACTTGGAAGTTGAAACAGGCCAAAAAGTCTAGTTTTCTCGACAATTTCGTTCTCCCACTCTTATATCGTGTAAGCGAAGAATAAAGCTCATTGCTATGTTATATAAATTCCCTTTAGGACCGGGACAAATCAGACCGTAAGTTGTTATAAAAACGGCGTTACCCTCCACGCCTTCCTAGACTTGGTCACACTTTACGAGGAACCGGCCTGTAGGGTGACAACAAGGGGGCAATAGACGGGAAAAGTAGCCATGATACGTTGTATCTCTCTAGAATCTAGCGAGCCAGCAAGGCTGTGGCTGCTGACAGGTTTCTGCTGGTCTTCTGATCGTTGCCGCCGCGATTTGGGCTCTAGCAGACGATATCTGCGGTATTTCTTTTTTTTTTTATAATATTGGCACAACAAACTGGCTCCACTCCACCTGATCGTAAGTGAAAAGTAGAACCCAAATCACGGCGGCAACGAACAGGAGACCAGCAGTAACATGTCAATTGTCACCGCCTTGCTGGCCCGCTAGATTTTGGATAGATACACCATTGAAGAAACGCAGTCCTATCTGAAACGCTGACTGTACTTATGAGCTCACTAACGCCGGTCCTATAATGCCCGGTGTCATAATATTTAACTTATTTGCTTAAAAGTACATTGTGCCACTAGAGAGGTAAGTATGGTATTACTAACGAGACTGCTGTTCTAACGAGGCTTTAATAACTCGAGTTTGTATCCCGCTTACCGACAATGTTTTTCGTCACAATTGAGTGTAAAAATATTTTTAACACAAAATAATACTAACTATTAAATATACTAACATTTCTATTACTCCCTCGGGAATTTCCTTTTTCTATAGCTTCCAGGATAAAATGTTTTTGACACTCATTTATCATTGATTCAACCGAAGTTAAAAATTCATAATCCGTTTTACGAGTAGGTATGAATGAATGCAAACTAAAATAGAGTACAGTCAAGGGCATAAATATATATACACTTTTTTATCTTATGCCGTTAAAATAAGGTGCAAAAGTGTATACATTTTTTTTATAAAATCAATCAATGATAAATGAGTGTCAAAAACAACTCATTTATCATTGATTCAACAGAAGTTAAAAATTCATAATCCGTTTTACGAGTATGAATGAATGCAAACTAAAATAGAGTATGTACCTATTCATATATTTAATTCCGGAGATGATAGAATTTGTGAAAACCTTTACCTCAGTTAAATTTCCTTTGAATTTTCTCCTTCAAAACCTGACAGTTACAGAAAAAACGTTCAAGATAACCGAAGCGTAAGATAGGTACTTAATACTTTCAGTGAACTTTCTCTAAAGAGACCAAAAGTTTGTCACTCTAGCCATCCGTTCGTGATGAACGCGTGCGTCGCTGGAAAAAATCATTTCGCTCCCGCCCGGCGACTTTGAGAAAAGGGGGGGCTTAATGTCTCTTTTACTGGCCCTCTATCCCCTCTCTGTAAACCAGTATAGTGTGACCTTAAAAGCCCTAACAAGTATGTGAACGGAGAGTTCAGTTACGGGTCTATATGTATTTACTGGCGATCGGGGGCCGCTCGCGACTACTTCAGGTACTAGGTTCATTGCTGGGAGGTCACGGAAGGTATGCATGCATAATACGATACGGACCTAACCCAAAAATACGGGTATTTATTTAAGGTTTATGTCCAACAAGCGACTCGATACTGATATTAAAAACTTCCTCTTGAATTACTAGCCGCTTCAAAATTAATTGCGTGCGTTTTAAAGATTTAAACTTACGTACAATTTTAAATCCATGAATTGTGATGAGTGATCAACTATAAATAATCCTACACTAAGCAAGGCTCAACATGCTCTTGGTCGTTTTTGTTTTTTACAATTGAGAGTCACGTCTGTCTGGTGGCGAGCTTTGGCTCGCAGACCTTTTATTTTTGATATAATATAATTATGATCTTTTTTTCTATTCTCTTTCGCACAGGAATGTTAGCAGGAAATTAAATCCGGAAATGTAGGTGTTATGTAGGGTAGACTCATAAGTACGTGGGTAGTTGTACTTTTGGAAATAAACCAGTCTGCTTTGGATCTCGGTCTTTCATTTATCTAACATTGGCGCAGTCCGGTTTTAAAAATTAAAATAAAGTGTTCTTACGCTTCATTTCAAAATGCCGATCGGTAAAATAGAACCATTTGCACTAGATTCTAATTGGGACAATTATGTGCGCCGCGTGAAACAGTTTATTAAGTTAAATAGTATAAGTGAAAGTTTGGAAGTGCCCACGATGTTAACGGTTGTCGGGGGCGAGTGTTACAATTTACTTTGTGATCTGTGTTCTCCTGACCACCCGGAGGACAAAAGTTTTGAATATTTAGATGCTTTATTAAAGAAACACTTGGAACCGGAAAGATCAGAGATAGCCGAGAGACACGTGTTTCGGCAAAGGGTGCAACAGCAGGGTGAAAGCATTCGCGTTTACCTTCAAGGGTTAAAACATTTGGCTAGAACCTGCAATTTCGGAAGCGGCCTCGAAGAAAATCTACGAGACCAATTCGTCTCGGGATTACGCAGCGAGGAGATGCGTTCTAGATTGTTCGCCGAGAAAAGTATAGATTACAAGAAGGCCGTGGAGTTGGCCAGCGCGCTCGAGGCGGCGGAGCGGCACGCGAGCACGGCGTGCGCTTCGGCGGGCGGAGCGGGCGCCGGCCCCGGCGCGCCGGACGACGGGCTGCATCGCGTCAGCGGGGGCCGCGGCGTGCGCGCCCGCCCGCCCAACGGCGGCGGCGCCAGCGGCAGCGGCGGCGGCAGCGGGGCCGGCGGTGCGCAACGGGCTCCATGCGCGAGATGTGGGAAATTCACTCATCCACCAAATAAGTGTCGGTACAAGAACTTTTCCTGTGATTTGTGCGGCGTCAAAGGACATTGAAAGGTTATGTGCGTGCGTAAAGGTGAGAGTGGCGATTTTTCCAACAAAAGGGCTGCTAAAGGTCAGTACTTTTTAAATAATAGTAGCGATTCGGACGATGGTGATTGTCATTTTTATAATTTGATCTCGAAAGGAGATAATGACGGACCGTATTTAGTGAATTTATCTGTGAACGGTGATTTTTATAAATTTGAGGTCGATTCGGGAAGTAAAATATCTGCCGTGTCGAAAGTGTTTTATGAAAAATATTTGTCACATTTGCCCTTGAATAAAAATGCATTGTTGCTAAAATCATATATAAATGATCCTATTAAAACTCTGGGTTATATTGACGTTGATGTACTTTGTGGACAAAATTCGGCTACACTTAATTTACACGTCATTGAAAATGGGGGGCCCCCCCTTATGGGTCGCACGTGGATAAGGGAATTAAAATTATTGGAGTCCATCGAATGTCACAATATAACTGGAAGCGATTCTATAGAAAACCTGTTAAAAAAGGAGTATCCGGAGGTATTTGCGGAGGGTTTAGGTACATTTAAATCACGTATTCGATTGCATCTAACGGATGATGTCCCGGTGTTCGTGAAGGCGCGCGCGCTGCCGCTAGCGCTGCGCGAGCGCTGCGCGAGCGCTGCGCGAGCGCGTGGAGCTCGAGCTCGAGCGCCTGCAGCGGGAGGGCATCATCTACAAGGTCGAGCGCTCTGACTACGGGACGCCTATCGTGCCAGTTATTAAATCTAACGGCGACATCCGTATTTGCGGGGATTATAAAATCACAATTAATCCTATTCTTAAGGATTTCCATTACCCACTTCCGCGAATAGAAGAAATATTTGCAACGTTAGGAGGCGGTGAACAGTACACCAAGTTGGACCTATCGAATGCATTCCAACAGTGTATGTTAGAGCCGGAATCTCAGCCTATGACAGCCATAACTACGCATGTCGGAACTTTTGTCTATCAAAGGGTCCCTTTTGGTATAAAATGTATACCTGAGAACTTCCAAAAAATTATGGAAGAGACTCTCAGTGGGCTACCGTCCACCGCCGTATTTGCAGATGACATTTGCGTTACCGGAAAGGATAGGGCAACACATTTGGCTAATTTAAGGGCAGTTTTGCACAGACTTAAGGAAAATGGACTCCGTATCAATTTCAACAAATGTAAGTTTTTTAGAGATAGTGTAACCTATTTAGGGTATAACATTGATAAGGACGGTTTGCATACAGACAGTAAAAAAATTGAAGCAATAGTTGCGGCACCTCGACCCGTCAACGTCACGCAGTTGAAAAGTTTTATGGGTTTGGTAAATTTTTATTCTAAATTCTGCCCCAACATGAGTGACATTCTTAAACCATTGTACAATTTATTAAAAAAAGACGTTGATTGGGTGTGGACCAATGATTGCGATGGCGCATTCACCAAAATCAAGAAGGTAATAAGTAGCGCGCCCGTGCTTGCGCACTACGACCCGTCGCTGCCAGCCGTACTGTCGGTTGACAGTAGCGCGTACGGGCTTGGCTGCGTGCTGGCGCAGCGCGGCAAGGATGGCCGCGAGCGCCCAGTCAGCTGCGCTTCGCGGACGCTCAGCGCTGCTGAGCGAAACTACTCACAGCTGGACAAAGAAGCATTGGCTATTGTCTTTGGGGTAACAAAACATCACCAATTTCTTTATGGCAGGCGCTTTATACTTCGCAGTGATCATAAACCACTCAGTTACATTTTTGGTAAGAATAAAGGCATTCCAGTCACAGCTGCGAGCAGATTACAACGGTACGCTGTAACATTGTCAGCGTACGATTTTAGTGTCGAATTTGTGACGTCGTCACAGAATTGCCAAGCAGATGCGCTATCTCGTCTTCCTTTACCCTCGACTGGCAAGCGAGCTGAAAGAGAGAACGAGGTAGGCAGTTACCTAAATTTCATCCAGAAAAGTTTCCCACTCAGTTTTAAGGATATTAAAACGGAGACTGCGCGAGACCCTATTTTGTGTAAAATTATGGGCTACGTTAAGTTCGGTTGGCCAAAGACTTTAAGTGACGACGCATTAAAATCATTTTACATTAGAAGAGACAGCATCCATACTGATCAAGGTTGTTTATTATGGGGTTTAGTGCAGTCATTGAAGCGAAAAATACGGTCTTACCTCCGATTTTTTTTACTGTGAAGAGATTTGCATGAAATTTTGGATTTAGGCTCATCTTACCCTTAACTTCAAAAGTGAAAATGATCTGAACTCCGCCTATTACTTTTAAGGGTTGTAAACAACCCCTTAATGGCAAAATTTACGTTGAGCCATTTTATCGCTAAAAACATGTCTAATAGTAAGTGGTGAAATTGTAAAGTATTTTCTAACATAATTACCTCATATTAAAATCATTTTAAGCCCCTTCAAAATCTTACAACCCTTGCCAATAACCCCTAAATTGAAAAAAAATGGTTAGACATAAAAAGATGTAAGTAAAAGATGTAAGTATAAAGAAGGTAAAATTTTATATTCTCTATAATAATTAGCAAATTCTTAAACCCCTTTCAACCCTTGAAAACTACCCCTTGATAAAAAATAGTTATTTTTTTGATAACATGAAAAGGATTTAAATATTATTTCACACTCTCGAAAATGATTATCATATTCTTAAGGTTTTCTACCCCTACACAACCCCTAAATTAAAACAGTAAATACAGTATGTATCACATAGTAGAGCAAAGAAAGATGTGAATGTATAAGTCATACTTACTGACCAACTTTTACTACCGGACCAACGCCGAAATCGTGTAAATAAATTTGACTGTCCCATACAAAACGGCAGAATACACGAATAGCTTCAAAAATAATCATCCCCCAACTCCTAATCGTTAAGGAGTTGTACCTTCCTTCATCAGCTAACTAACATGAAACGCTAATTACTACTCGCAAACACTTGAATAGATTTCGAAAATGTATGACATTTGTTATATTCAAAGAATTATCCTCCGACTCCTAATCGTTAAGTAGTTATACCTTCCATCATCAGCTCACCAACATGAGACTATAACCACCTAAAGGCAAATACTCGAATAGCTTCAAAAATTCATGAAATATGTTATGTTTAAAGAATTATCCCTCAACTCCTAATCGCTAAGGAGTTGTACCTTTCATCATTAGATCACCAACTTAAGACGTTCATGACTAGACGCAAATACTTGATTAGTCTTCGAAAATAAATGAAAAATGTTATGTGTGCCTACAACATTTGAACAGTTCCCTCGATTTCTCCGGGATCTCATCATCAGATCTGGATTCGATGACACTGAAACTAACCAGGAGGTATACCGTTGTAAACAAAAACAGATTTTTTTTAATTGGTCCCCGCGTCTTCGAGTAATCGGGCAACATACACAAAAATAAAAATAAATATTTCGTCGAATTGTAAACCTCCTCCTTTTTTGAAGTCGGTTAAGAACCATTGTAAAGGTAATTAAGAGAGCTACAACATCCTTCATTGCAATATATAGTAAAAACCTTTTTCTAAAACGGCGAAGGGTTAAAGGGCTTAAGAGAGGCTCTGATTGCGCTGCCACGCGCTCTTTAAACAATGATATCTCAGTCAATTTTTGTTTGACAGAAAAAATAAGAAAACCAAATTGTTTATCAGAAAATACCTTAACTTTGAATTTGTACACTTTTATACGTATCTGTCGTCATTTTTGAGATATTATTAAAACAAAATGGGTTTTAAGAAAATTAGAAATTTCGTTTTTTATTTAATCGTGACTTTTTTTTAAAACTATGTGTCCTGAAGCAGCCAAACTGATACTATCTATCAAACTCTTCATAATAAAGTTAATTCTAGGCCGAATGCGATTAATTTTAATTTTAGTGGAAATGGCACTTATGAAACCCATTGATTAAAAAGAAAAAAACATTAGATGCTCCCCTTATTTGCGATACAGCTCACTTAGTTTCCGTGCAAAAGACTTTTAATAGTGCTTATTTTAAAGCTTATTTCAAGCACTACAAAATCCTTGTGTATTAGAATGCATAAAATGCATCTGCTCGCCGGTACATGGCATTGACCACGTCGATTAAATTTCAGACAAAATAAAAAACAGCTTTGATCTTTAATATCTAGCTTAATATTGCACTTAGAATACTTTATAAAAACCCAAATTGTTCATTGTTTTACCTGCTACAATTTTGTACTTATAAAATTTTCGATAAAACGTATATTTTTGGAGATATTGGCAAAAAACCGATGAAAAACGTGAAAAAAATGCGAATTTTCAATTGCCAATAACTTGAAAAGTATTGGATTTTTTGAAAAACTTTCTAGATAATTTTTTGCTTAAAATTAGGCCTTCTATCGATATCCGAAGTTATTTAGCAAAAAAAAAGCGCCACCCCCGAGAAGGGGTGGCAACCACCCCGGGTGGTTGCGGAGTTCGAATCATTTTCACTTTTGAAGTTAAGGGTAAGATGAACCTAATTTCAAAATTGTATGCAATTCGGTTCACAGTAAAAAAAATCGGAGCATTAATGCTTCAATTACTGCACTAGTTATAAAATTATAGTACCTATTACCTTGCAAAGTGACATTTTAAAGGAAATTCACGAGGGGCATCCTGGGATCGTCAAAATGAAACAAATTGCTCGTAATTATGTTTGGTGGGGATCGCTTGACGCGGACATTGAGCGAACAGTTCGCGAGTGCGACGCTTGCCGCGCGGTGCGCCCGGCGCCGGCGCCGGCGCCGCTGCACTCGTGGCCGTGGCCCGAGGAGCCCTGGTCGCGCTTAAATGTAGATTGGTTAGGGCCTTTCAATAATAAGTATTACTTAATTGTTATCGACGCACACTCAAAATGGATAGAGGCGGAAAGTGTCAATAACACTTCTGCATCAACAGTTATATCGTGTTTTAGGAGAATGTTTGCCCGTTTCGGTCTGCCTAAACGGGTGGTATCCGATAACGGACCTCCCTTTAGTTAGCTAGAACTAAGAACATACTTTGAGCGAAACGGTATAAAACAAACACTAACTCCCCCTTACCACCCGGCGAGCAACGGGGCGGCCGAAAATGCTGTACGCTCGGTAAAACGAGCATTAAGGGTCGGATAGATGTGGGAAATTTTTCAGATTCTGTCAAATTTCCCCATTTCGCACACACACGCACTTCACGCACACTACCTCATTTTACCGAGCGGGGTCATTGAACCTTGGTGATTTTTTTTAATGAAAGCGGCCGAGTTTGTAATTTATCACTACCTCTTTTGAAAAAACTTGTCAAAGTACTAGATGGTAAAAAAGATAGAGAGGGATAGATTTTATAAGACTATCCTTGTCTTTTTGAGTCGATAGTCGTCTCAATGCAATGCAAAAGACAGATTTAATAGGAAGAAGATAAAATGAGTGTTTTAAATCGACACGAGCCACGAATTTCCTTTTCGCACGTGCATCATACGACGTTTTTCAGTACAGATGGCCCTCTGAAGTTTCGACCTGACAAGAAATGAGCCATTTCTCGCACTAGTGCGGCAAAAATCTGTACTAAAAATGGATTTTCAGTACAGATCAATCAATTTGTTAGTCATCATCAGAATATCTGAACGACCACGGCACTCAAAAATATCTGAGCATGCACACGAACGCTATGATAATAGCGGCCTGCTCAGACATTTATGAGCACCCTGGCCGCTCCGCTATATCAGATGGTGACTGTACAGCATCGTATTCTGATTAGGAAATAGTAAGAGAAAAAAAATCTGTGTTAGAACAAAATGGCTTGGTTCGATAGTATGCCTGTTTGACCAACTGGTTGTAAGGCAAGCCATTAGACCACTATAATAAAAAAAAAAACATTTTTCTGATCAGAACACGATACTGTTGAATATAGGCCCTAAGTATTCACTATCACCAGCTTTTCGTAGACATTCAACTTTCCCACTGCTGTGTGCGCCAAACGCACAAGAGTCCACCAACTATTGCAGTGCCAACGACGCACATTTGCGAGTCCATACCTACTAATTTGACATTTACAGAGGTAAATATTCTAAATTTATTTATTTTTTCTTTTTGGAGATTATTAAGAAGTTAAATATACCTGAAAAATTGTTTAATGAGATTAATAAGTGTATAGATGTAATGCACAATCTCTTATTTTCGTATATTGAAGAAAAAACCCGATTCTATCTTCTCCACAATTTGCTTCAGTGCAATGGTGAAGTAGTTTCCGTGAAAAGCCAAATGAATGGAATTATGCATTACATTTGTATAATTATTAACACATGAAATCAGTCGGGATGCAGCTATATATAATATTAATGTGACTTACCAGCAGCTATCAGGTTTAAGGAAGCTTATTTTACTAAATTAAATTGCATTCATTATAAAAATAAAAATGCACATAAGTAAAACATTAAGGCATTTATTATATTATCTTAAACGGTAATCAGTACTTTATTTCAAGAATTACAATTACAACTGTAAATTGAAGAATTACAATTACAAGAAAATAGTAGATCTTAAAAAAAATATTACATTTACTAATTTAAATATTAGATGACATATAGGTACTAAATAAATAAACAATATCGAAGTTTACCAACGGTGGAATTTGGAGAGTTGTCCTCAGTTTTGCGGCTGTTGCCTAAACCATCACTCGGCCACTCCAGTGGTTTATCCTCCTAAGTCCCAAAAGTGCCTGCTAAAAGAACAAAATAGCGTTCATCATTAAGTCCTGGGTAATACAATTTTAAAGGTCGTTCAATCACAATGTAAACATTAATACCATGACGTCAGGACTTAACAATGGTCGCCATTTTTTGTTCTTTAAAACGCCACCTCGGTCTTTCTGACTAAAAATATTTAAAAGGCCCGGGCCTTAGGAGGTTGAGCATCAGCCACTAAAGCTGAGGACGTCGGGTTCAAATTCCACCTATGGCTTTGGTAAGCTTAGGTATTTTTTCTGTGGTATATGGCATCAAATATTGAACTTTATATAGGTACATCGTAGTGTTACTACCTACTTAAAAAAAATAACTTAAAAAATATTTTATAAAATAATTTGAGTTGTTCCACAAAAATTGTAACCGTTATAATCATACCTGGGATAACTGGGGGCAAGTTATAGGGATTTGATATCGATTAAAAAGATGTCGATATAATTATAATAAAATATGTGCTTATTGAACATTATCGATTACAGTACAGAGGTTCGATGTCATATCTGATATCGGGCCTCTTGTATGCAGATGTCATTTTAATCAAAATTACAATTTAAATATTGATATTTTAATATTAATTGTATATTTTGAAAACTAATTTAAAATAAACGCGTAACTACCCGTTTAAACTTATTTTTTATTTTAATTGAAGAGTAAGTACCTAATATTTATTTATGTCGAATAACATTTTGATGTTGTCATTTACAATAACATCGATATATTTTTAGTCGATAAAATATTTTGCTACATCACTTTCGTATAAATGCCCCGAGTTATCCCAGGTATGGTTATAATGGCGGGACCAGATCCTGAATTCGATCGATTCATATTGCATTATTTATTTTATTAGTACTGAATTAATACTATTTGGTACCTGTTGTAAAAAAAATTGTACCTCTTCAATTTCAAAGTTATATTCAATCCGTCTGGTCCCGCCATTATAACGTTATAATGGTGGGACCAGGTCCTGAATTCTGTCGATTCATATTGCATTATTTAATACTGAATTGATACTATTTGGTACCTTTTGTAAAAAAAATAGTACCTCTTCCATTTCAAAGTTATATTTGAAATAGTCTGGTCCCGCCATTATAACGTTATAATGGCGGACCTAGGTCCTGAATTTTGTCGGTTTATATTGCATTGTTTAGTACTGAATTGGTACTATTTGGTACCTGTTGTAAAAAAAAATAGTACCATTTCAAAATTATATTTCGAATTGTCTGGTCCCGACATTATAACGTTATAATGGCGGGAAATAGTCTGGTTCAAATGGTCTGACGGAACCACACTATTTCAAATATAATTTTGAAATGGGAGAGGTACTCATTTTTTTACAAGAGGTACCAAATAGTACAGTCACGTCTAAAAGTATGTATACATAATAAGATTTGAAAAATATGTAGCGACACATTTTCATCCAAAATATGTATCTATTACTGACACCAAAAAAATGTATTCATTAAACTGTTTCAGTATTATGTAATGACATAATGCTTCAGAAAGTTGCATACTTAAATAAATTACATATAAATGTATCCTCCTCGTAGTCAAAAATAAGTATACATGAATTTCCTTATACATTTAACCACACTAATTTGGCAAATATTTGTATACGTCGTTTGATTCTTATATAATATTAGATATTATGTAATTTGATGTTTTGACGTGTCTAAGTGTAATCGATTTTAAAATGAAGTTTCTTCCATGTGGCCAGTGACTTTCTTTTATAATACCTATCTAAAGCTACAAATAGGTAGTGGCTGTTTATGAAACTCATAAGTATTAAAATTTTATATTAGTTACTAAAATTAAAACTACTATTTTATAACTGAAAGAGAGAAGAAATGTTTTGTTTGTCAAGCATTATAAAGTAAATACCACTTGTAAATCTGTATTTTTTCTTATTACTTTCTTAGGGCAATTCGAAATAAAGAAGTTTGGGTTTGAAGTTCTGGTAATAAATAATAAATTCAAGATAGAAAACTGTCTATCAATATAATTCGATGACAATTATAAAAATATAGGTTCGGTTCTTGAAAATATAGGAGAACACGACTCTATTTTCAAGACATTAGAGTGCATGTTCAGATATTTTTGAGCACCCTGAATAATATATATATTTGTGATGGCGAGAATAACATGTTAGGGACATATTTCTCCTGTTAGTTGCAAAATGCCGTTCCGATTTTGACTGACTAGAAAAAACTTGATATTATTAAAATAAAAACAAAAAAATGCTTAGGGCACTTTTCTGTGAATGACCCTAAACTGAAATACACAATATTTACAACTGAGCTCAATCCAAAAATTTGGACTGTCAAGTGCGTCATAGAATAATCGTGAGATAGATGTATGCAGTGACAAGTCTGCACTGTTTTCGTGAATTGTCAAATTAGTTAATTATACAACTTACGATTCTGTGCCAGTCAGACAAGGTTAGTTTTTGCTGTCTGAATACATATTTATGAATCAAACGGCGTATATAAATATTTGACAAATTGGTGTGGTTACATGTAAACGGAAACCATTAATGTATACTTATTTTTGACTACGAGGTGAATACATTTAATGGAATTTATTTAAGTGTGAAACTTTGTGAAGCATTTTGTGATTACATAATACTGAAATAGTTTAATGGATACATTTTTTGGTGTCAGTAATAGATACATATTTTTGATACAATGTATGACTACATATCTATGCAACCTTGTTTTTGTATACATATTTTTAGACTTGACTGTACTAATTCAGTACTAAATAATGCAATATGAATCGACAGAATGTGGACAGCATTCAGGACCTGGTTCCACCATTATAACGTTATAATGGCGGGACCAAATTATTCGAAATATAATTTTTGAAATTGAAGAGTTACTCATTTTTTTACAACAGGTACCAAATAGTACCAATTCAGTACTAAATAATGCAATATGAATCGACAGAATTCAGGACCTGGTTCCGCCATTATAACGTTATAATGGCGGGATCAGACTGATTGAATATAACTTTGAAATTGAAGAGGTACAAATTATTTTACAACAGATCTGGTCCCGCCATTATAATGGTTACCAAAAATTACATTTAGTTTCACACGAGGTATCATTGTTATTAATGTTATTATTAATTACACACGGTACATTTATAAATATTACATTATGTTGTGGAAATAAAGTAATTTTCCATAACTAGCTACGGCGGCTTCGCATGGGCGGAATGCTGCTACTAAATATACTATTGTTCATTAATTAGGCAGCCCCCTATTGAATAATTATCTAATCTATCTGATTTTGATAAAAACGTCGAGAGGGTTTCGCAGTAACCATAATAATAGCGGGATCAGATCCTGAATTCGATCAATTCATATTGCATTGTTTTACCTTTTGTGAAAAAATAGTACCTCTTCTATTTCTAAGTTATATTCAAAATTATCTGCCATTTTGAAAAGAAAGTACCTATCTTTGAAGTTTCTATTACCTGTCTTTGAAGTATACATAATATATATGGACTCATTGCTGTTTTAGCTCTGCAAAGCAAATTAAAATTTGTTCTAAATTTTTTGAAGTCATGCTGCGTCTCCTATTTGAAAAGATCCATTTTAAAAATAAATTTCAAGTGCAATTGGTGGCAACCGTACTTGTGAATAAAAAGATAAAAAATGTAATATAAAAATACACAGTTTTTATAGACAAACTTCATTACCATTGACAATGATAAAATTATCACGTAGACATTTTATCTACGGCGACACTGCCACCAAGTGGATGCTGCAAACTAGGCGGGGACGAAGCAGGCCCAGGCGGAGATGGCAGGACGACCTGGACGCCTTGGCCAACAATTGGCCAGACTTGGCACCGAACCGGGAGCTGTGGAGATCTGAGGGAGAGACATTTGCCCAGCATTGGGACACGTCTACAGACTAGGAAAAAAAATCGATCCTGTTTTTGCTCAGGATCAAAAGCTTGTATAGACCCAAAAAAAAGGTTTCGTCTAGAAAATAATAATAATAATAATAAATCTTTATTTCGAAGTACGGAACTCCATAGTTGTTAGAATCTTACAACTAACTATAAAAATAGGTTAATTAAAAATAGGTTATTTATGGGTACAGTGATTAAGGAGTACCTAAATTAAATTAACTGCCACCCCTTTAATCTGCCCTACCCAGTACATACAGATTGGGCTATCATATTTGTCAGCAATCACCTTCAGAATGCTGTTGGGACTCCTCCTAAGTCGATCTAGTAAGGATGCAATTTTCTTTCGCATGATTGCCGGGAAACCGTCCGTCCTAGCTTCGCAAAACATGCCAGACGCACTACATCTACTAGATAAGCCCAACAGCATTCTAAAAGCGTTGTTGTACTGCACTCTCAGTGCATTGTAGGCTCGCTTCGTATATCTCACCCACAGGCTGCTCGAGTAAAAGGATTGACAGTACGCTCTAAACAGCGTCACCTTGACCTCGTTAGAGCATCGAGCAAACCTGCGGGCCAACATATTTCCGCGAACCGCCAACGCCCTACGTTCTCGTTCAATATCTTGGTCATCCTTGAGGTCGTTAGTAATAATATGACCAAGATATCTAAACTTATCGACATATGCCAGTGTCACGCCATCAAGTACAACAGGCTGCGCGCAGCAAAGCTTGATTTTCCGCGCCTTAAAAACCATGATCTCGCTTTTCTTACTGTTATACTCGAGGCCATGGGATCTGGCATACATCTCACATATGCTCAACAATTTAGTAAGAGCGCCGACAGTAGGCGCCAGCAACACCATATCATCTGCATAGCTGATGTTATTGGCCGCCACGCCGTCGATGTAACATCCCGCCTGGATGCTGCTGAGGCCCACTATCAGCTCATTCATATAAAGGTTGAACAATTTTGGGGATGTTAACCCACCCTGCCTTACGCCACACTCAAGCCTGTACTCTCCCGATAGTGAATCGGCCCATCTCACCTGATTGAGCTGATTGGAATACCAATATTTTAGTATTCCAACACACTCACTCGGCATGCCCGTTGTCCCCAACTTCTGCCAAAGTAAATTATAATCTACGCGATCAAAGGCTTTAGATAAATCGAGGAAACAGGCATAAACAGGAGTGTTCCTAGCCGTATAGTATCCAACAGTATGCTTCAGACTCAATATCGCGCATTCCGTAGACAGCCCAGCCCTGAAGCCGAACTGAGCATCGTGGATATCAAGGTGCTTTTCAAGAAGTGAGTCCAGCATACTGTCGAGTACCTTGGCTGCGGTCGTTGCAAGCGAGATAGGCCGATAGTTGTTCTTGTCCGACAAGTCACCTGTTTTGTTCTTCACAATTGGTACAACTATAGTTCTCATCAACGGCTCTGGCAGATAAGAGTGACACAGACAAAGATTGTAAAACAAGGCAAGCACTCTCGGCAAGTGAGCTCCGGCATACCTAAAGTGTTCAATGCTGAGGCTATCGTGACCAGGCGACTTCCCTCTCTGCATTTTTGCGATAACTGCTGCAATTGATTTAGCAGTAAAAGTAAAGCTTCGCCCGGTCCCGACCACCCCAGCAGCTTCCACTTCTTCCTCAGAAAGCCGAGCTTGAAGCAAAGACTTAACAGAAAAATGATCCCTGAAAAGTTCAGCTACTTCCCTGTGATCACATTTATTCTCGACACTAGCAGGGAGGCCCGCCCTCACATTCAGACTTCGTGTTCCCTTCCAGAAGCCCTTAAAATCCCTGTCGTTATGAGCCATAGCAAGACTGTCCATCTTAAGTTGATCCTGTCTATTTTGACACCACCTAAGTTTAGACTTAAATATTTTCTTACTCTCCGTCATAAGATCGAAGACCTTACCTCGCTTCGGCTTTCCCGCAAGTTCCCACATCCGAAAGTGCAAGCGAGCCTCCCTGTGTGCCACCGCAACGTGACGGTTCCACCCTGCTATATAACCTCCTTTCCTTCGCTTTTTAAACTCGTGTGTCTCGAGAGACGCACTTGTTAAGACGTTAATTATGTCAAAGTACAGGTTATCTAATAAAGCAAAGTGGTTCCTATCACTACACAAATTGTCACAACAGTTGGATAGCTGAGAGGGGAAATCTAAACATTTCAATTTTCGGTTACAAATATCCCGATATTTAACAACTTGTTCCGCCGTCCGTACTCCCCAGATAACGTTCTTAATGTTCTTATTTATGCTTTTACACACCGGTATTGTATAAGTAGGTGTAACTATATCTAGGTTACATTCTATGTACAGCGGAAAGTGATCCGACCAGAAAACATCATTAATGACAGATATAGATTTTATAGTGTCCCAACCGTGCTTAGTGACAACACAGTGGTCTAGCCACCTCCTGCAGCCGTGAATATCACTAATAAAAGTGTATGTGTCCGAGTCTCGCCCAAGAAGTTCAACATCGGCACAAATCCATAACTGTTCGGAACAAAACTCAGACAGTTCTAGGTAAAATAGCTCGTTAATATGCGCATTAAAGTCTCCCAACATAAACACGGCTTGCACATCACTATTATCGATAATGGTCGAAGATATCGCACTCAAGCACTCCGTAAACAAAGGTAAATTTTCATTGCAGTCCGTTGGCATGTAAACCGAGAACACAATAAATGACTTGTCACACGAAGTAAATTTGACTGCTGTTATTCTTTCACTATTACATTCAATTACCGATGCCCTCTCGAACGCCCGCTTTCTCCACAAGATACCGACACCGCCGTATGGCCTGCCCTTCACGAGATCCGCCGATGCATCCATGCCAGACTTCCCAGTCCAACCAAACTCACTATCTATTGTGCTTAAGAGCGGTAAGTCAAAACTCATGAGCCAAGTTTCTGAAAGAGCTATTATATCCGCTCGTTTACACAGCTTTCTTACACCTTCGATAGCCCTCTTAACCGACCTACAGTTATAACTTATCATTCTGCAAACACTTCCCATTATTGTTGTTATTGATATGCTCGCGCTGTAAACTGGAACTTTTCTCCGCTCGGTCCGTCCTCTTAAAGTTTACAAATCGTCTAAAGGTGATTCCTTCCGGCCACATATTGTCGTTTAGGTAGACATTCAGTTTAGACCTATCTACGTATACTTTATAAGAGCTATAACCCCTTTGTTTTTTCATTGAGAGTTTTGATAAGGAAACTCTTTCATTGGTCATACCGTAAATGTAATTTAAAACATCATTCTCAGAGACCTCAGAATGTACGTTAGAAATAAATAACGGTATTTTAATTTCTGCCGGCTTAAACTTCGCATCGCTTGCAATTGTCGCCTTACCGGAGTTACTAATGAATTTATTTCTAAATCGCTTTCTCTTTATCGCTAATTGCCACTCCCCCTCCCCGTCATCAACTCTCCAATCCCCGTCCCTCCGCAGCACATCAGAGTACTTCTGTTTAATTTCCGACTTATTTTCAAGCAGAGTTCTGTATTGCAAGGCATTAGAGTCGGTTATTAGCGTTGAGTTGAGCACGGGCTCGGTAGCAACCGCAGTCGCAGATGCGACCGGTTCCTTATCTCTCGACCGCTCCTGCGCCGGCCACACGGCACTGGGCTGCTCAGGCGAGATGGATATATGCGGCCGGACCGTAGTTGATAAGGGAGCGCCCGACCGCTCAAGTTCAAGTTCAACGGCTTGATCGCGCTCGGTCATTGACACCGCTGAGCTATTGTATGCGATACCCATCGGCCCGCTACCGCCGTCAAACAAACATGCACCTCTTTTGGTATTTATATTTGCAAATGAAGCCATATTTACTGACGTTGTGACCGAGTTAAGCGCCTTATTTTGATGATGTACTTCAATTTTTAATGCGTTAAACTCTTCTTTCGTGACAAAGGTATCCTGGATAGCACGAACTTGTGATTGCAAAATCAACAGGTCCTTTAGCAATCTGGTCGCGTCAAGGTGGTCAAAAGTAATTGGTGGCAAAAGGTGCAGGTCTTTTGCAACGAATATTGGGATTTTCTGTGCATTAGTATTATGAAGCAGATTAATCATGTCCTCCAGATCTTTCCTGACCTTTTCTTTTCTCCTCGATATCATTTTCAAATTATTATCTCCGATCGACTCGTAAAGTAGACGTTTAGCCTCATCAATGGCCTCCGGTTTGAAACCCGTACTACATATTGTTATCAAGCTGTCGCTGTCCATAACATCCAATTTATTCCACAAAAATGCCAAAACCTCGTTTATCACAATATTACACGACGCGCACTTTACCGTGGACGGCGCCATGTTCGCAGCGAGAAAAATGACCTCACACACGCGCGCACCGCAATGCGCTCGCGCCACGAATCGAGAAAAGCCGCAAATCGAGATTTAAAATCCCCACACAATTTGTATGAATGTTAAAATAGTACATTTCGACACAAGTGCGAAAAACATGAAATTCGAAACGAGTGGCGATGTTTTGAAACACGACCGATCGATATGGGAGTGTTTTAAATCGACACGAGTTACGAATTTCGTTTTTGCACGTGTCTCCTACGACGTTTTTTTAGTACAGATGGCCCTCCGAAGTTTTGGACCTGACGTAAAATGACCCACTAAAATACACCATACACCAAAAAATACACCATCGGTACTAATAAATATTTTTTCACGCTTAATTTTTTTATGTTAATCGATTCCATTCGTATCCAGTACGTATAGTATGTTTATATCAGTAGTATAGTTTCTTAGGGGTCAACTTATAGCAATGTATAAAAAAGCCAAAAGGCCATAGTCGGATTTTCATAGTAAGTCAGCCTTTAAATCAACCAGACTCTAGTATTTTTTTGTGAGTACCTCTTATGGTGAAGAATATTTCTGCTGAGTATCAACGTCCTATCGGTGACAGTTTTTGACTTATGATTTTTTTTAGTTTTTTCTTTAATGTGTTGTATCTCAGGATGTATAAGAGCGAATTGCTTCAAATTTTGAAATAATGTTCTTTATTTAGATATGCATCGAATTTAAAAAAATGAATATCGATTGTCGTATAAAAAAAAGAAAAAAAAAGACCAAAAAATTTTTCATTTTTTTTTTGTGTACCTATGAAGTAGTGACACCTCTATTTTCTTTTTCTAATTATAGACCATACATTGGCCTACTAGTTGCCTAAGTATCAAAATTTTCCAAGCGGTACTTCTTACCAAAAATCGGCAATATGTGTGGTCAAGTTCTGCATTCAATCGGTGTTTTTCAATGTAGTATACAAACTCTTCATTTATATTTGAGTTTTCTTATCAGGTTATCTTATTTAAGAGTAAATGCTAATGACAACTTAATGTCATCATGATGCAAGCTGTTTATTTCATATTTTTTTCTTACCCTTATCTTTTTTTAAATATTTGCTGCAGCTCTTGCACTTTTTATTAATATTTCCATGAAACGGATTCATTGCAGTTAAATATTATCGAGATACGCTAGTTGAAATGGTAAACGGCCGATTAATAATGAAATAAACAGCTTGCATCATGATGACATTAAGTTGTCATTAGCATTTACTCTTAAATAAGATAACCTGATAAGAAAACTCAAATATAAATGAAGAGTTTGTATACTACATTGAAAAACACCGATTGAATGCAGAACTTGACCATACATATTGCCGATTTAGAAAAAGAAAATAGAGGTGTCACTACTTCATAGGTACACAAAAAAAAATATGAAAAATTTTTTGGTCTTTTTTTTCTTTTTTTTTATACGACAATCGATATTCATTTTTTTAAATTCGATGCATATCTAATTAAAGAACATTATTTCAAAATTTGAAGCAATTCGCTTTTATACATCCTGAGATACAACACATTAAAGAAAAAACTAAAAAAAATCATAAGTCAAAAACTGTCACCGATAGGACGTTGATACTCAGCAGAAAATATTCTTCACCATAAGAGGTACTCACAAAAAAATACTAGAGTCTGGTTGATTTAAAGGCTGACTTACTATGAAAATCCGACTATGGCCTTTCAAGAAAACTGTTTTCATAGTTAAATTTACTATGGAAAGAGTGAAAGTTTAATTACATCATAATCATCATATGTCACGATAATTATACCTCCTATGCTAAATGACAATAATACTGTGTGGAAACATTAGCTACATTAATTATCTCGATTTGCGGCTTTTCTAGCCGAAAAATTTTTTTTGGTGTCATACAAGCTTTTGATCCTGAACAGAAACAGGATCGATTGGCATCAAAAAAAGGTTGTTAAAAAGGACAATTTTCTCGGAACCCGTATGATTTTCCCAAAATCAGTAAACGCCAATTTTCACTAATTTAAAATCGAGGAAGGGCGTATAAGACCATTTTCGCATAGCTACTCTGGATCTGGTAGCTGCCCTCACTGACCCAAAAATAATTTTTACCCTGTCTATATATTACCTATATATAAAAAAAGAATACTTGAACAAATGAAAATATTAGGGGTTTATATACCTACCATTTGCGGGTTGTAACTCACATACCTTATTTTCTTTCTTGGTATAAACGACGTCAGTGTTCGTTTATTTCTTTTGTTCCCCACTTGAACAAAGCTGAAAACTTAGGAAAAAGTGTTAAAAAAATCATAAGAAATTAGATTTCACTCAAGAAAGACCAACCGACCTAACGAAATAATGGTAAAGGGTCATTCCAGGTGAAATCAACAAATCGAGTGTGCTGCATGGTTTCTGATTTGAATGAAAAAAATTGAGGATATATTTCATGGTGGCAGAAGTGTTGAACCACCACCAGTTTTCTTTTTTATCTTTTAGTTTCCAAGTTTTGCCCGTGCAAAATTCAGAGTCGGGTCAAATTTCTAATTGTGGAAAAACAGACATAACTTTTTTTCTATAAAAGGTAACGAAATAATTATTACTTTGTCATTATATTTTCAATTGGTTCTTGAGCCAACCCTGGTGCATATCAAATATAATTTTATTCTAAATATAAAGTACTTGCCGTGTTCATTTTGTAAAATAAATATAAATGTGTTAGAGCAACTACTTGTAATAGAAAAATATAAATTAAAATTGAGACTTTCGAAAATGCTCATGTTTGACTCTAAAAAAATCAATGTGGAAGATAAAATATTTTCTTTATTTTAATCATAAATTATAGATGACATCTTCTTTAATTAGATTTCGAAAAAAAAAAAAATATTTTGCCTATTTTTCCGAAATACGAATTTTTAAAATGCTCATCTAGTGCATTTTTTATCTTGTTATATTTATGCAGATTAAAATATAACTATGACCTTAATCTTTTAAATGCCTATGAATTCAATGAGAAAATATTGAATTAAATCCAGGCGATTGCAATTGACTGTATACACCGTGCCCGTTAATGAACCCAAAAAAATTTAACCACGTATTTCTAACTGCATTTAGAAAATATAATGACAAAGTAATAATTATTTCGTTACCTCGTATAGAAAAAAAGTTAGATCTGATTTTGTACAAGCAGGAATTTGACCCCACTCTTAACTTTGAATGGGCAAAACTTGGAAATTAAAAGATTAAAAACTGGTGGTGGTTCAGCACTTCTGCTACTATGAAGACCTACCTCAATTTTAATCATTCATATCAGAAACCTCCTCCTGTTCCTCGCTATAGTGAGGGGAAAAGTTTTGTGCAACACACGAGTGCAAATGTATTTTACTTCTCGTAAGTTAAAACACTTGCTACGCTCAAGTTTCTGTTTTAAAACCACTCGCTTCGCTCGTGATTCAACTATGGAATCCTTTCGCTTGCTCGTGTTTCAATTTCATGCACGCGGGTAAAATACAACTTTGCACCCTTGTACAACAAATAACTATTTCTTTATAGAAGATTGATGATGAGCAGCAGCAGCACAGCATCGTCACAGTGGACAAATTACTGCGATCGCCAACCCTTTTGCCCAGCGTGGCTATTATGGGCATTTGCCTCCTAATGCGTCCACACGCGTAATTAAAAGGAGAGGCCTAAGTCCAGCAGTAGACTATCATAGGCTAATGATGATGATATGATGATAAAATTCATAAATCCTGAACTATTATAGATAGTCTTCTAGAAAGGTTCAAAATGGCGTTAAAATCCAAAAATCAAAAAAAATCACATACCGACTTTTGTAGCTGTGCCTACGTTATACATGTACATACGTATGCTTACAAATATTGCAACGATTAATTGAACCAGATTTTGGTGGGCCGATTGTAGTGAGAGGAGAAGTATGCTTACTTAACTTCGATAACAATACAATAGATGAACCTGACCTGATGAAAGCTGAGCTGAAGTTTAGTAGGCCTTTGGTGACAAAACTACTATAAGGTGTAATAGTGCTGGTTTGATGAGGAGTTGGAGGATGATCATAATATACTGTATGAGTATTACACCTCATTGTAGTTTTGTTCGGTTGATTCTTAGAAATCGATGACTAGCAGAAAGCTGTGTCCTTACACATTGTCTGAGGCGGTTTCATTTGCCAGAGGAATTCCGTTGCCTAGGTTTGCCTCATTTAATGGGGTAGACTCGTTGACTGTGTTTCATTAGTAGTATCGCTTACTCTAAAACAATAAATCGTCCATTAACTCTATAATTCATTAAAAAAAATAATAAAATAGGGCGTTTTAAAGTCACCATAGCCAAAATGACAAGAACGGAAACCTTATAGATTCGTCATCGTCTGTCACAGACGATTTACTCTCAATCTGTAGGAGTAGGAGATCTGGCTGTGGTCATAATAATTCCGCCAAAGACCAAATACATTTTTTTTAGTTCATCTTCCGTATTTTTTTAACATACTATAAGAGTAGAGAAAAATCTAAGTAGAATTTTGTTGATCTTGAATAGAAACGTGAAAGAATTTCCACTCTGTATGTGCGTATACAATAGACAAGTGCGAGAAAATTTTCATATTTGACAAAAAAACTTGATGCCAATCGATCCAGTTAATGTTCCAAGACCTGAGCAACGCAAGCTTTCAAGGGTAGTTCTATGCGATTATTCAGTCGCAACAACCAAGTCATTACCGAAAAAAATTATTGACGAACTGCATATAAATAGTGGAGTCATTTTCGATTATCTTGTAGCAGACGCATGTTTGTCTACTATTCTGGCACAATAGTCTCGTTTGCTTTTATAAAACGGTAAATAAAGTGGTGATGGTAATGAACAAAAAAAACGCGTAACAAAATCGCATAAAAACACCGTCAAGTTCATATGAATCGCACAAAGACTCGGGTGATGATTAACAGCACAAAATGTAGGGTCGAAGTAGACGGGCAGACGATACATTATGTCGATGAGTATATCTACTTGGGCCAGCTAGTGTCTTTCAGCAACAGGCAGGACAAGGAAGTTGATCGCCGTATTCAAAATGCCGGGAAGAGCTACTGGTCCATGACAGAGCTAATGAAGGGCGACCTTCCAATGTCACTGAAGCGCAAAGTCGACATGTGTAACCTGCCCGTCCTAACCTACGATGCTCAAACGTCACTCACCTAAAGTCATAAGTCCAAATGAAAGTCTGCCAGGCTAAAGTGGGATTGGGCCGGCCACGTCTACCGTCTACCGCATGCATCCAGAAAGGTGGCTATTACAGCCAGCAAGTGGATGCCGCAAACTAGGCGGGGACGAGGCAGGCCCAGGCGGAGATGGCGGGACGACCTGGACGCCTTCGCCAACAATTGGCCAGAGTTGGCATCGAATCGGGAGCTGTGGAGATCTGAGGGAGAGGCCTTTGCCCAGCAGATGGATACTCCTACAGGCTTGAAAAAAAATCGATCCTGTTTCTGTAACAGTAATTCCCTCGGTTCACCAAGGAGCAGTTCATGACAGCCTTCGTTACCCTTCTGCCACTGACGACGACGACTGCCACTGGTCTGGTGACGTGATAAGATTAAATCTTGTTATCCACATTGTAACGGCGACATTGCAATGCACTGGTATCTACTAAACGTCACATCAGCGGCAGAGGGTTATTCATAACATTTATAACAAATTGCACAAATGGCCAATCGTAAATAGGTGCCGCTAACAAGCTTCGTAGTCTTTATCAGTAGTCTTACTTTTTACTTTTTGATTGAAAATTAATCATGGGTTAATAAAAAAGATATAAATATACTTGCATATTTATATACTCGTATTTGAGGTATCTCATCAATCCTGTGTGGATCACATCTTTAGAACTTAATATTCACAGAAATGGATGTTATTCAGAGTGTCATAGCCATTGCACAAAGCCAAAATGACATATCAGTTAGGGCCCGGCCGCATGACCACGGTGCGGCGTCGTAAACGTAAAACGGCGCGGCGTAGGGGTATTGCACGTTATCGCACCGTGCGAAAATACGACGCGGCGTCGTGCAGTTTAACGGTGCTGCACCGGGCAAATCCACGTTATCGCGCCGTGCGAAAATACGACGCGGCGTCGTGCAGATTAACGTTGCGGTGCCGTGTTGAGTAGATGCATCCAAGTTTTGTCTTTTCTTTGCATGTGTTGTTTTCAAACCGTGGAAAATGACTTGGCAGACCTCCTTCCACGCACTAGTTTTTCAAAATGTATCTTCGTAATCGTCAATTGTTTTGTCCCAGAGGACTGAACGTACTTCTACCAAAGAAATCAACAAATCGGCATCTATATATCCTCAACCATCTTTGAAAAAAGTGTAATTATTAGTGATCGTTATCAACGTGCACTTTCCGTGGCAATGGCTATGATTGACAGAAAAAGTAACAAATATGAAAATGCTATTTTGTTCTATAACTCGTACGTACCCACAAAAAAATAGTAGTCTCCTTCGGACACATACAAACTTTATCCTACTTTATTAAAGAAAAAAAATAATGTCATTAATTTATGACATATAACAGTAATATAAATGACATTTTGCAAAGTCTTTATTTTAATCAAAATGAATATTCTAGTAACTATTTCAAGTGGAGTACAGGGTGGAAATGAGTATACGGACAGACTTTACCAATGCATTTTTGATGTCGAAAGAAGTCAAAAATGTTATGAAACATATATTATGTCATTTTCGGACAAAAAAAGTTTGATTTTTTAATTTTTTTTGTGATTTTTTTAATTTTTTTATACATGATTAATAATAAATTGTAAGGAAACAATTTATTTTAAATATATATTTTTTTCTTAGGTTAAAATTTTCTGATACTTTTTGTCATTTTCTCTAACTTTCGTCAGTAAGTATGTCAAGATAAAAACTATTAGCGTAAGAATTTTAATCGTGCAGGCATTTATCAGTGACTTATTATGAAAATAGTTTTTTTTTAAACATGACTGTCATTATCTCTTAAATTAAGCTGACTCCAGAAAAGTTCATATGACATTATAGTCTCAAAATGTGGTCAGGAATACACCTTTCCAGTTTGTCGGGTTACTCACTAACCACCCTGTATAATGGATTTTTCAATTTGACGTGAACGTTTGACAGCCAAATCTGTTTGATACATTTTAGTCGTTTACTGGTTTAATCAGTGTAATTTGAATAAGTGATTAAAATCGGTGTAGGTAATTATTATTTATTATAATTAAAATGACTATAATTTCTGAAAGGAACGTCATAATCCTTTTAGCACCAAGTTTCTTTCTCAGTTTACTCAGTTAGTAAACACCAGTGATCGTTATCAACGTGCGGCAACTGCGGTATTGGTGGCAAAACATGGTTGACAGAAAAATGAAATACACAGGTATTTTATAGATTAAAATTTCAGAAATTATAGTCATTTTAATTATAATAAATAATTACCTACACCGAAATTAATTTTTTTTCCTTACAATTTATTATTAAATTGGTATAAAAAAAAATAAAAAAATCACAAATAAGAATTAAAAAAACAAACTTTTTTGTCCGAAAATGACATATGTCTCATAATATTTTTTACTTCTTTTGAAATCAAAAATGTATTGGTAAAGTCTGTCCGAATACTCATTCCCACCCTGTATAACACTGATCTTACTCCACTTGAAATAGTTACTAGAATATTCATTTTGATTAAATTCGATCGAAATTCGATCTCTGGTCATAAATTAATGACATTAAAATTTTTCTTTAATAAAGTAGGATAAAGTTTGTATGTGTCGATAGCACAAAATAGCATTTTCATATTTGTTACTTTTTCTGTCAACCGTAGTGCCACGGAAAGTGCACGTTGATAACGATCACTAGTAAATACACTTTTTTCAAAGATGGTTGAGGATATAGATGCCGATATGTTAATTTCTTTGGTAGAAGAACGTTCAGTCCTCTGCGACAAAACAATTGACGATTACAAAGATACGTTTTTAAAAACTAGAGCGTGGAAGGAGGTCCGCCAAGTCATTTTTCCAGGGTTTGAAAACAACACGAGCAAAGAAAAGACAAAACTTGGATGCAGATGCATCCAAGTTTTGTCTTTTGTCGTTTGAGTAGATACTCAACACGGTACCGCAACGTTTTTCGCACGGTGCGATAACGTGCAATACCCCGACGCGGCGCCGTTTTATGTTTACGACGCCGCACCGTGGTCATGTGGCCGGGCCCTTAGGGTATTAGAAACCAGTGACGTAGCCGCTACAAGAAAATTCCTTTTTTTCACTTTATATCAACCTGTAGGTATATTAGCAGCCCCGAAGGTAATAAAAAACCGGCCAAAAGCATGTCGGGCCATGATAGGGTTCCGTAGTTTTGCGGATGTCTATGAAAATATTGACTTTAGAAAAAACTTTGTTTCGAGACCCTTATTTTTTTCAAAGACCTATTTAACGATATTCCACACTATGGGACTACAGCAAATAAAAAATCATTCACACTTCACCAGTTAGGGAGGTACCTAAACAAAAAAAAAATATTTTCTAATTTTTTCTACCACTTTGTCGGCATGATTAATATGTAGGTATATCTGTACCAAATTGCAGATTTCTAATATTAATGGCCACTGAGCTATGCTGCGGACAGACAGACGGACAGAGCGAAACTATAAAGGTTCCTAGTTTACTACGAAACCCTAAGAAGTTAGAATAGTATGAAACCTCTTTCAAAGAGTAGCTTATTTATTTAAAAAGACGTCATCATATCAATAGCATTAGCAGCCCCTGAGGTAATAAAACACCAGACAATAGCATGTCGGGCCATGCTTGGGCTCCGTAGTTCTTCGGATATCTCCGAAAAGATTGTCTTTAGAAAAATATTTTGGTTGAAGTCCCTTATTACTTTTTCAAAGACCTATTCAACGATATTTCACACTATAGGATTACAGCAAATAAAAAAATCATTCACACTTCACCAGTTGGGGAGGTACCCCATAAAAATGTTTTTTCTAATTTTTTCTACCACTACCACGGCATGATTAATATGTATATCTGTACCAAATTGCAGATTTATAATATAAATGGCCATTGAGATATGCTGCGGACAGACAGACGGACAGACGGAGAGAGCGAAACTATAAGGGTTCCTAGTTTACTACGAAACCCTAAGAAGTTAGAATAGTATGAAACCTCTTTTAAAGAGTAGCTTATTTATTTAAAAAGACGTCATCATATCAATAGCATTAGCAGCCCCTGAGGTAATAAAACACCAGACAATAGCATGTCGGGCCATACTTGGGTTCCGTAGTTTTTCGGATATCTCCGAAAAGATTGACCTTAGAATAATACTTTGGTTGAAGAACATTATTTTTTTTTTCAAAAAACCTATTCAACGATAATCCACACTATTGGGTTACAGCAAATAAAAAAAAACATTCACACTTCACCAGTCGAGGAAATACCCAAAAAAATGTTTTTTAAAAATTTTTCTACCACTACCATGGTATGACTAATATGTATATCTGTACCAAATTGCAGATTTCTAATATTAATGGCCACTGAGCTATGCTGCGGACAGACAGATGGACAGACGGACAGAGCGCAACTATAAGGGGTTCCAAGTATATTACGGAACCCTAAGAAGTTAGAATAGTATGAAACCTCTTTTAAAGAGTAGCTTATTTATTTCAAAAGACGTCTTCATATCAATAGCATTAGCCGTATAACACCAGCCAATAGCATATCGGACCATGCTTGGGTTCCGTAGTTCTTCGGATATCTCCGAAAAGATTGACTTTAGAAAAATATTTTGGTTGAAGACCCTTATTACTTTTTCAAAGACCTATTCAACGATATTTCACACTATAGGATTACAGCAAATAAAAAAAATCATTCACACTTCACGAGTTGGGGAAGTACCCAAAAAAAATTTTTTTTTCTAATTTTTTCTACCACTTTGTCGGCATGATTAATATGTATATTGCATAATATATCTGTACCAAATTGCAGATTTCTAATATTAATGGCCACTGGGCTATGTTGCGGACAGACAGACGGACAGAGCGAAACTATAAGGTACAATAGTATGAAACCTCTTTTACAGAGTAGCTTACATAAATACTCTACATGAATCAGTTCCCTTAATTCCTTAACTTGACCTACCATCTAAACTGATCTTTGTCAAAAACTTGCATGACCGCCATCGCTCCATAACTAACATAACTTACGCAATCAATCAGAAATATCTGCCAAAAGTGAAACACGTGTCGTTAAGGAGTTCCGTTCTGGTCTTTATCGGCAGTTCCACATACATTACAACGCATAAATGAAAATGCTTGATTTGTAAATGATAATACACAATCCTAAGGTTTGACCAGTTCCCTCAGTTCCTAAGGAAATACCCCATCAGAACTGGTATTTTACAATAACTTATACGACCATCTTCATTGCTTAAAATGCATAACCAGTTACATACATACAAAACACCAAAGAGTTCCGGAGTTCCGTTCTAGCCTTCATCGGCAGTTCCACTTCCCTAAGTAAGGAAATATCACGTTTTGAAGTAAAATGGATGATTGGATGATAAATCACAAAACCGTTTTATCTTAAATAAACTTTCAACTTCTTTTTAACCCCTTGGGGGTCAATTTTGAAAACTGCCAAATATGCTTTTCTTGTTACGTATCAATTAACTTATAAAACGCCGAACACACTATTATTTTATAGTATCAAAGAGTCTATAAACAAAGTTTCAAGTCTGCAACCTGAAAAATATTCATACCTCATACAAACTTTCAACTTCTTTTTCACCCCTTAGTGAGCGAATTTAGAAAAACGCCAAATATGCCTTTCTTGTTTAGTCATCGAGTCTACACCGTGTTTTATTTTGTATTTCCGTTAAATTGAACGGGCTGCTTGGTACGTTACTAATTGGAAGTGATTCCCATTTGTTCCATAGAACAGTGACGTCATAGTACAAAGTAGTATATTTCTTCTCATTTTGTTCCATATAATTACATACTAACTCATTATTCTGGTTTACTTGCAGTGCAGTACTACCTAGTACAACAAAAAACTATTCTTTTTCACTTTGTTCCATTATGGAAAAAAATTTAATTACATTTCCCAGTTGTCCCATAAAACTACATGAGTGGTACCTAGTTGTGGTAGGTACAGGTACTAAGTTTTAGTCAATACTTTGCAAATAATACAGACGGACAGACAGACAGTGAAGTCTTAGTAGGGTACCTACTTTAGGGTCCTGTTTTTACAGTTTAGTTGATAACGTGCGAATATGCCACGTAGTTTTGTATATACTTACTGGATTTAGGCATCAAATCGTCACACCAAAATCTTACCAAAGGCTTGCCAACGAAATGCATAAGAAAATCAAGATTAGTTTACTATGAACTGCCAGTACGGAAACCAAGATAAGAAATAGTTTGCATACACATATTAATCTCTAATTTGTAAAGGCACAGTCATTTTATTTGCTTTTTAATTGTGTCAGCTCCATGGAACAATTTAAAATATCATGTTTGCCATTTTGTTCTCTAGAACAATCTTACAATACTGCCATATCAGTTTTTTTCATATTATTACAGGTTTGGAACAAATGATACTTGGTAATTCTATAACAATTAAAAATTAACATATAATTTAGTTGTATGACGTCATTGTTCTATGGAACAATCGGGAATCACTCTTAATTGGAACTACCTGTTATATCGTTCTTTGTGATTTTTTTTTCATTGACAATTCTGATTTTTTCACAGCCTCAAGGGACGGTAAGACCTTAGCATATCATTTAAATTTAAACTCGATACGTTCACGCATTCCAGAGGTAAATGGTCTTGACAGGATTTACTAATGTGTGGCCGAAAATTTTATGGCATATTATTACTTCCCAAACTATTGTTCCCATAGTTTCATTTGTCAGAATCATCACATGGCAAACTAACGTTACGCAGAAGTGTCTTTCGCATACTATCATGTTCCAACTCCAACCTAACCTAACCTAGTTTACAGAAAAAAATTCACCCAAATGAATGTTTGCAAATAATAATTTAGTAAATGTTGGTATGCCAAGTGAATCATTTGCAAAAAATTGGTTGGCAAGTGATATTTGGCAAACTGAAATTCTACGAAAAGGCAGGATACCTCTTGACAGACAGACGGACAAGAAAGTAATCCTGTAAGAGTTTCGTTTTTTCATTGTGGTACGGAACCATAACAATCACCAAATTAAAAATAAAAAAAAACTGATTTCTCCAAGATCCCCGATTTGTTTTCATCATAGGTTTCCTCAAATCCTACTTTCTGGATGCAAATTCTTGTAAATTAATAAAAATTACCAAAAGCGCCATACCTATGAGACCCCAACTTGGGGCCAATGGAACCATCTCGGGGATATACACGTTCATCACAAAAATAAATTTTAGAATCGGTTCACAATTCTCTGAGATATCAGGTAACATACATACAACAAAAAAAAACAGTCGAATTAAGAACCTCCTCCTTTTATTGAAGTCGGTCAAAAATGAATTGATAAGCTTTTAAAGTCTATCCAAATTTTCTTAATTTATTTGTAGGTAACGGCTACCTACATCAATTGTTACGATAGTGCGTATATCGGTTTTAAATACCCTAGCGCATATATGTATGTATATTGTATACGTTTCGGCTTTGTCCAATGGCTAAGGACACACTGTATTAAATATGGTGACAAATGTATTCTTACTTCCGTCACCACACGGTATTTGTGTACACAAACTATGTATCAGTAAATTAAATACTACTTACTTACTCGTATACTATAAAAAAATGTAAATCTTACTTACGTTTCACGTAACCATCCATCCATATCAGGGTACATTATAGCCAACATTGCAGATACATCAGCAACTTTGCGAGGCGCGCAGAGGAATTTCGATATAACTATTACCTATTTATTCCTTGCCCACTTTTTACGTCCTGCTTAATATAGACTCTGAAACAATCAGTAATATGTCAAACGTTGATCTACCAAAAGAAACATCTGAGCAGATGAGAGGAATTGTCTCAGTCAGTCCTACGTTATAATTATTTTATTTGATACCCCAATGACGTCTCTGTTATTTTTTTTCGTCGCCTAGCAACCGAACGGCGGTCGTAATTGTACATGAATTGTACCTATAGGGCGGCCGGATTTGAAAATTTGCAAATAGGTGAATAGTTTTATATTATCGTATATAAATATAAGCGTTTTTACTAAACTTTCCAAAAATAATATTTACAAACACTACATTAAGCTCACTCCATTCCACGGATACATATTAATGCCATACAAATATTTCTCCATTTGACAAACAAAACTAACTAAAATAACAAATACGTACTCGAAATAAAGCTCGTATCTCAGTTACGATCTGATTCAATACTGACATACGAGGTTGCTAAGAGGAGTGTGAGTTTTGGCTATTAGACGACGATTTACTTGTATGCTAGCAGATATACGATATGAAAGTGAAAAAATTGTATCCAGCTGTAGTCATAAATTTATGCATACCTAATATTCAAATCGTATCATCATCGTCATCAGACTATGATAGTCCACTGCTGGACGTAGGCAACTATGCGTAACTATAAACGCATTAGGAGGTAAATGCCCATAATCGCCACACTGGGCAAGCGGATTGGCGATCGCAGTAATGTGTCCACTATGATGATGCTGCTGCCCACCATCAATATTTTATCAAATAGTGGTCAGTGACACTTCAATCCCTTCGACTCTTACGAGACCCGCAGGCGGAGTTGGGATGGTGACAAATGTATTGAAATCGTATAATAACAAGAATATAGAAAATACAAATAAATAACTAGGAATGTATTGCAATTTACAGGGAAACACGGCTAAATAACTAGTAGGTAGGTACCTTTTGTGCCATTTCTGTAGGCTTATGATGGTACCGTCTTTAATCTTTTGTCGTTATTGCCGTCAGGTTCTAACAAGTATGTAAGTGCGTAAGTGAGGCGTAGCACGATAAATAGATAAAACGGGACCATGATAAGCCCCCTGGAAAGAGAATATAAGTATAATATGTAAATCATTCTAGTTTCAAACGAAAAATCAATAAGTTACGTTTCCGAACTTATTTATGTGTAGCTCAGCTCGTGCCGAAGCTGCCGCAGGGAAGTATTGCGAGTGCAGACTTCTGGCTGAAGGGCGCCATACCTCGGCAGTTCTTTTTGTGTTAATGCGGTAGGATCATGGTGCGGCTACAGTTTGACAATGGAAAGCTGAGCTTAAAGTTTATGTACTTTGTAGTTCGCGAGGATTTGTTTCAATATTGAATGTACCGAGAAGATATATATATATACTTCTTACAAAGTCTTACGGCCGCAGAAATCGCGGTGGCGGTGAGTAGAGATTTTATTCCACAAATCAACCATTCATTAAAGACTCGTATCACTTTTAATATACCTATTACTATAATTATATTAACAAACATATTCTATCTTTCTTATTATTATCATAACTAAATTGACATCCTATCGTTTTGACTTCTAGCCGTCACACATGTGTTTTCAAATGATGTAATCTGTTGCCAGAGTATAGAAAATAAACTCCATTACACCAAATCGTATCCGTAAACTTCTTTCATTTTTAATCGTTTCTGCGAATGTAACTTATACGTGTTCGGTAGTATTGAGTTTTATTTAGAATCAGTTGTTATAGTTTTCTTGTATTCGGTCATAAAAATAACAAAAAACTTAAATAAATGAGGGAGTTCGAACGAATTTCTTCGTATTGATTTTCCCTACTTATTTGAAGACACTTTGAGTACTGGCATCCCTTGACGTATATGTATATGATTTTATGTCATTTTGAATGTCAAAAAGAGCTGTCAACGGGAGCGATTTGGCGTGCGTCCGACCTCGAGGAGGCGCTCGCGCCATCTGAGTCAAAGGAGAATTTTGACTCGTGTCGCCATTTGTATGGAGAATATACGCAATTTTAAATTAAGGATTAAATTTCTTCGTTGTCTTTATGAGGAAAAATATGAATATGCCCTGATGCACTAATTCAGTTATCTGGCTTTTAAATTAACATGATAATTTTATGCCTGTTAAAGAAAAATATGCATTGCTTCGTGTTCGAAAAATATGCAATTTTTTGATTTTTCGGTACATTTAGAGCCGATTTCTAGGAAATCCATGTAAACATAAAATATAATATCAATTGGAGCCTCTGCATGGGTTCTTTCTGAATAAGTTCATGTAAGAAATATGTTTGTAAAGTAATATTTACTTAACAAATTCTTTGTTCGAAAATAGGTCTAAAACGACAAAATCGGGAATCCGACCCTTAAAGAAAGCAATCGTTGAAAACGAAAATATTGAAACCGCATTGAGTAGGTTTTTGTTCAGTTATCGCAACACTGAGCACAGTACAACCGGGCGAGAACCAGCGATGGCATTGATGGGGCGGCGGCTACGGGGACGCCTAGACCTACTGCGGCCTGACGCCAGTGAGATCGTGCGCGAGCACCAGGTGGCCAGCGAGCGGCGCCGAGCGGCGCGCCCGCGCCAAGCTACTGTCGGAGACTCGGTAATCATTAGGGATTACACGAAGCAGAATCAAAAATGGACGGAGGGAGTGGTCATAGACTGCCAGAGCCCGGTATCGTATTCTGTCAAAACAGGAAACGGCCAGGTGCACAAACGGCACATCGACCAAATGTTCCAGGATAAACGAAGGTCACGTTTTTCTCTTGTTAAACTCCAAGAGCCGATGGTGACCAAAGATGCGCAACAGGAACGAGATGTTGACAAAAAAGAAAACGCAGTGGATGAATGGGAGCTTGCAGAAGAGGAGCTGGAGTCATACTCGTCTCCTGTGAAGAGTCCAGTTCAAAACGCGGACTGTGGAACGGGGCCCCCCTCGCCGCAAGAGGTCGGAGTAGGTCGTGTTAGGCGACAGGCCGCTTTGCGTTGCATAGACAAGTTACAAAAGTCTAAATAATCTTAATATACATTACGTACCTAAATTCCGCAAATATCTTCGATACCTACACATATTTTGTTGTTATGTTATAACCATTGTTCCTACCAGTAATGGTTAAAAAGATGAATTGATAATTATAAATGTGTCAGCACAATCTCGATGTTTATACCTACAGTTCTAAACATTACCGATAAGGAAATTAGTGTACCTATATAAACAACAATATTCTTAACTGACCACCGTTAGACCTTACCTACTTGCAATAAGGTTGTGAATTGTCGGTTAACAGTGTACTTACTAAAGTAGCCTTGACAAGACAACGTATGTAACTTTTAAGTTAAGTTTTCGAGAACTATGCATAAATAAATATGTACTTAGGTGTTATTTATGCGACAGAACCAAGCATAACCATTATATCTAAGCTCTGTTGTCATTACTTAGGGAGTCAATTTGAATATGTGACCTTATGTTTTATTCCCTCCGGCCGCGATGGCAACTGAGTTTGGTAACCAGTTGCTGAAAAGGATTGAATATTCTTGTTAGACAACCAGTTGCCAAGGACGAATGCCCATTCTTGCTACATAACTATAGTTGCCAACTAGGAATTTTTCAAATACAGTTACTTAATAGGAATTATCATTATCGTTTCACAACTAGGAAACATAAGCTTGTTAAATAGGAAATTGTATGACAGGTGCATAAAAGGAGCCATTTTATCAGGGATTATCTTTCCCCTTTCTAGTACTAGCCCCCCGTTTCTTGGACCACGATTGAGTGAGACTCATTTATCGTAGTCCCATTCAGTTAAAATGAAAGTAATTTTGAACCTCCTGTATCAAATGCAGGCATGATATTCTTCAACGACTAATTATTAGGTATTACTTTTGTTAGATTCCGTATCCAGCATGGCTATAAACTGGGTAAAGAGTAACTTCCGGCTTACATATGGAAATGGGTAATTCTCAGGGCGTTTCAACCACTGTCATTTCCCCACAATATTTGAATTTACCTCCAAGTTGTTGAAGTCGGGTGTGCTATTTATAGTCACTGTATACTAGAGCCCGGTTCTTCATTAAATTAACCTAACATGGCACATCTGACTTAGAAAGCATACAGGGAAATGCGAGTGGGGAAATGACAGTGGTTGAAACGCCCTGAGAATTACTGCCGGAAGTTACTCTTTACCCAGTTTATAGCCATGCTGGATACGGAATCTAACAAAAGTAATACCTAATAATTAGTCGTTGAAGAATATCATGCCTGCATTTGATACAGGAGGTTCAAAATTACTTTCATTTTAACTGAATGGGACTACGATAAATGAGTCTCACTCAATCGTGGTCCAAGAAACGGGGGGCTAGTACTAGAAAGGGGAAAGATAATCCCTGATAAAATGGCTCCTTTTATGCACCTGTCATACAATTTCCTATTTAACAACCTTATGATTCCTAGTTGTGAAACGATAATGATAATTCCTATTAAGTAACTGTACTTGAAAAATTCCTAGTTGGCAACTATAGTTATGTAGCAAGAATGGGCATTCGTCCTTGGCAACTGGTTGTCTAACAAGAATATTCAATCCTTTTCAGCAACTGGTTACCAAACTCAGTTGCCATCGCGGCCGGAGGGTTTTATTTATATGTCCTATCCTTAATTAGTATTTAGTATCTATCTACCTACCCATCTTGTAATTTGAACTGTTATTTAGTTTAAAGGATTATTGTAAAATCAGAGGGAGATGTTATGTAGGGTAGACTCATAAGTACGTGGGTAGTTGTACTTTTGGAAATAAACCAGTCTGCTTTGGATCTCGGTCTTTCATTTATCTAACAGTAGGTCTATAAACTGTTTTTTTTTGTCGTGGCGCTCAATTTGCAAGATATTGTATAAAGTGACATGATAGCCTAAACGGCATATTTGATAAGCCTAAACTGCCAAAAAAAATAAACGGTAGACTGATGTTTTGAGTATTACACTTGAGTCACACATCACACATCATCAGCCTATATCAGACCACTGCTGGACAACGGCCTCTCCTATGAGTATAAGGAGGTATGGACGCATTAAGAGGTAAATGCCCAAAATCACCACGCTGGGTAAGCAGGTTGGCGATCGCAGAAAGTATGTCCACTATACATGATCATGATAAAGCGCCATATGAAAAAATGATGCGTTGAGCCTTCTGAGTGGGAGCCGTCAGCAGCGGAACGATCGGAGTGGAGGTCCCTGGTGGAAACCAGAATATAATTATTTGAGGAGAATCGCTGTTCTGATCTGGATGCTCGACGCGATGAGGTGAAAGCACGCCCGCCTTGTGCTATTACCTACAATTTTTATAATGGCGTGCTCACTTACCCGCAATGTGCGCGGAGATTCAATAAGAAGATCGGCTATATTAGCCACATGCGAGCACACCAACGGCATATTGTGAGGAGTTGAAGAGGCGCCTTGGCCGAAATCGGTCGAGGAAGGTATACATGTATATATATGATCATGATGCTGCTGCCCATCATCGATCTTCAATAAATAAATGGTCAGGGACACTTCAATCCCTTAGCCGACTCTTACGTCACCAGCGAGAAGTGTTGGGCTGATGACAAATGCATTCTTACTGCCGTCACCACAAAACAAATAACTATAACTATCACTCACGCCAGCAACATGCTGAGATGAGACCATTTCGTGGCACCTATTCTTTTTCTTTTGTATCTAAGTATACAGTCATATCTACGTTGTCCTTTTTAATGTGTGTCACGAATAAATTATCTTCTATTTCTATACTTGGGTATTTATCTGAATTTGCGATTTCTTCCTAAAATACTAATTCCTACTCCTTCATAATGATAAACGATAAGGACTGTGTACGAAATTTTATGGAAATGATTATTATGAATACTTTTTTAATTTCCGTACAAAGGATTCCAACCTTGGACCAAAATTAAACTTACTTAGCCATCCATGCTAAAATCCTGGACAAATTTATTTGAGCGATAACCTAATTTGAGTTAACTGCGTTTGAATCTTAGCAAAATAAACGACATCTTCCTTAATAATTACATTTCTTGTCGCTTACGTAACGAAGTTAGAAATGACGTCTCCGGAAGTAAACGACAGGGCCTCTTAACAGGTATCATTCGATTGCCATCTTTAATTAAACTTTGACAGACGCTGCGAATACTGTTGTTAGGGGGTGTTTAATGACTTTGGTGTGACTGTTTCAGTTGCCAAATGACAGGTTTGGAATGATGGATTAGGGTGACAACGCATTTATTTAGTCCAAATTGGTTTGATAAAGTTTGGTGCTTTCATGTGTTATCGGTTGTTTTCAGACTGTGCCGGGGTCGATTGCAATAGTATATTGTGTATTAAGGGCGGTAAATAAGAAATTTTGAACGAGTGTGAAAGTAAAGCCCAAACCGAAGGCGCGGGCTTTACTTCACACAAGTTCATAATTCTTGTACCCGCCGTGGCACACACAATGTTTTTCATCACACCTGTGAGGCAAAAAATAATAATGTGGGTCAAAATTATTTTCGTTGTCTTGTTCCATACCACTTTGTCACGCTTTTAGTTGCCATCTCGAATCAGTATTAAAAAAAATCCGGTGTAATTGTCTTTCTTTTTCACACTAGATTTTAATCTATACATCAGAAATTGAAAACAAAACATCATCTCATACAAAAATCACCACTGCGTCACGTTTTTTAGGGACATAAATTAAGACAAGGAAAAGAATTTTGACCCATATTTTCACAAAACTCTATAATGGTCTAAATCATTTCTCAAAGTCAGAGATGACTTTTTGTCATCTTTATAACAGAAATCCCGGCTCAGTGCGTGCCGTCGCGGCCGCGCGCCTGCTTTGTATGAAAATCCTTGATTTCCCTAGGTCGTAATGACGTATTTGTATGACCAATTTTCGCAACCCAATGGAGATAACCGTAATTTTTAGTTTCACTAAGCCCAAATAAAATGTATTGTGCAAAAATTAAACCAATAAAGTTGTAGTTTTAGAATAAACTGCTACGCAAAACTAGGGTAGTCCTTTTACTTTTTTTATAATAAATAAAAATGGGAAAAACAAAAATATTAATACTACATACAAAGACACCAATGGCGGGTTAGTGGAGATCTACTGCGAATATAGATAATTTTAATTTTGATCCGATCCGTCTTCATTAGAGTGACAAATTAACGATTTCCAATATATGAATTTCGCTCTCTGATTTTTCATAAACAAGAGCAAATAGGTACCTCATTTTCCTAGAATTTTTGTTTCTCGTTGTGTTAAATTACTAACATATGTCTAGAGATATATTCAAATATTAAAGCTTATCGTAAAACACCGTAACAACAAACAAACACGTTTAAAAGCTAATTAAACTGCTTATTGCGCCGTGTAACGAGTACACAATAGGTCTCTCCATACAAAAAGGCATAACCGCCTGATATTCTTTAAAAACATACAACATTATGAGCAGCAAATCTTACGTAATCCTTCTGGCAACTTCGATTGTTATATCTTGTTGCTCCAAGATTAAACTTGTGCCGCTTACTGTATACCAGTTGGAAATGTTTCCGAGTTCGCAAAGTTTTTTCCGATAGAATATCATTACAGTGTTTTCTCTGAAGTGTATCATATTAACTAAAAGAAAAATAGGCAAAGAACAAGTATTCGAAAGGATTTTTCGAAGAGTTTCGAGATAAAAAGGTGTCCCAAGACTTTTTTTTCCGTTATATTTTTTTCATTCATTTTGTATGTCAGTAACGTGATGGAAGGATCGAAAAGTGTATGGAAAGTTTTGAATTTTATTCTTCTAAGGATTGAACCAGCTTGCGATGAGTAGAGTTCACAAAAAAGTAGTGGGGCAAGATTAAATAAAATGGCTGTGTAACGTCTTAGTTAATTAACTATTATATTAAACAAAATCTTATAACGTATAGGAAAGTAATTAATAAGTTCTTAAGTAGATAACTTCGTGTAGGAAATTTTGTTATCTTTGTTATTTACTGTCCGATACACATTTGATAACCACTCTTCTGTTATCAATATCATGTTCATGAATACTTCTTGTTTACTTCAAATTATAGTTAATAGCATAAATGGGACGTAAATGTTATTTATAAATTATAATTGTCATGGGACTTAATCGCGTACACTTACATTTGTTTAATAACCCTCAGACATTTTACAAATGACAAATGCAAATGTACGCGATTAAGTCCAGTTTCAATTTTAAATAATGTGTGAAAATCGTGAACGTTTAAATGAATATATTAGGTAAATGTATATCCATATTCATTCACTTTGTCGGCAATAGCCGTGCAAAAAATACGATAATATTTCACTTTGATCTCCCAAAAACTAGCTTATTGTGAGTGATCGAAACTACATTTCGTCATCTATTATTAAAATATTTAGTTACCTACCTATGTTGATATTAGACGTTAATATATGTGTCTTGTTTGTATTATATAAACACAAAATTTGGTGATTAAACTCATTTTAATTGCTTGGTTTTTTTATTTTGCTCTAAATTTAGCACTTTCATATTTGGTTTTAGCACTATTTTAGCCCTATTTGGGTATATATTTAGCCTTAAATGAAATTCAGAGTTAGCAACACTGATTATGTATTATCAAATAGCTAACCTAATTGGATACTGGATTTAATCCGAAATTGGTGTTCATTATTTGTACTCATAATTAATAATGTATGTGTGTTGGATAACCTGTACTGTAGTAATAATTAGTAATTTATAACTTAATAAATCGAGACATATTGACTACAATTTGTAATTACGATACAAATACATTACTTTCGTAATACGGTAAAAATACTTGTATCGTTGTAAATAAAGTTATTGACAGTTTCGTACTCTACACAGTCAGACGATTAAAATGCCCGATAGTAAATCGTAAATATAAAAATAGACCTTAGAGCCCCTTATGTAGGTACTCGTACATTATTTATGCCTGTGAATGTCATAATGGTAATATTATAATATGAAATTCCAGTAACGTTCTCTACCATTGCCTTCATGCTCCAAGCATTTGTAAACATATATTTTTTCTTTGTTACAGAATCAAATGTATCCGGTCTACAACACCGTCCAGGAATGCCGTACAAGGTGATGAGCGTTGTAGCAAAATGGCTCATGAACATTGGAAGGCATGGATGAAAATCGCTTGCACCGTAGTCCTCCTAGCCCCAAGTCTGGCAGACTTCACCACAGAATGCCAGAGACCTTGCGACTGCCGGTGGCAGTCCGGCAACAAGGCTGCCATCTGCTCAAACTCCAGCCTAAAATCCGTTCCTGCCAACCTAAGCAGCGATATACAAATCTTAGACCTATCCAACAACAATTTGCTCACTTTACATCAAGAAGCTTTCAAAAAAGTTGGCCTAAGCAACCTTAAAAAACTTTTTTTAAGGGAATGTAATATAGACACTGTACATAAAACAGCATTTGCAACGTTAGCTATAATGATAGAACTCGATTTGTCCAGGAATCGGATACGTAATTTACACCCGGACACTTTCAAAGGCACGGAGAAACTTCGGTTAATAAACCTGAGCAATAATCTGATCGATAAACTTGAGGACGGCGTATTCCGCAACTTGAAGTACCTGCAGAAAGTTGAAGTCAGCAATAATATGATCGTTCGTATCGGAACTAAAGCTTTCGTCAACTTACCCCAACTAAAGATATTACGATTCGACGGGAACAGTCTCAGTCATATGAAACCAGAAACTTTAATGGCCCTTCACAACTTATCCGGACTGGATCTGCATAACAACCCGTGGCGATGCGATTGCAATCTTCAAACGTTCAGGGACTGGGTGATAACTCATAATTTATACACTCCGCCCACCGCCTGCGCAGAACCCGCTGTGGTCAAAGACAAACTTTGGAACGAATTAGACTCGTCTAATTTTGCTTGTCGGCCTACCATTTTGGAGCCCGCTCCTGACGCACGACTCAAGAGTTACGACGAAAACGTGACCTTAATATGCAAAGTTGTCGGCAACCCGACTCCTGAAGTTATGTGGCGTTATAATAACAGACTAATTGAGACAAGATCTTTTGGGGAAATCAGATATGTGATGTCGGAAAACACTATAGATCTGATAAGATGGGTTAATTTGACCATTGTAAATGTACGTTACAGCGATAGAGGTAATTATACTTGCGTGGCCGAGAATCCAGGAGGCAGAGATGAAAAAACGTTAACACTAGTTCTGTCAAAATATGGAAGCCCTGGCACTATTTTAGGTTTGGACACCGACACATTTGCTATATTGGTAGGCTGTTTAACCGCTTTGATTTTGATCAGTGCGGCTGTGCTCGGGGTATGTTACTTCACGACTCAGAATATTGATTCGAAAAGACTGATAAAGACGGAGACGTCATCGAACGGGGATATTCTGATTGAGAACTCTATCGCATCTGAGTTAGAAAAGGGATTTAAGGTGGAGGTCAACCCGGTGACGAAACCTCCGCGGAAATATGAGGCGCCTGCGTCGCTGGCAAGTGAAGCCACCGAAATGTCTGAGCTGAACAGAACTCTACTGGACAACGAATCAATGTTAGGTGAGCAAATAATATGAACTTTCTTATTCAACTCTTTAATTGTATACACATATTTTTGTAGAACAAATCAATTTATTTAACCGGTCAAATCATAATTCAAATCAAATTAAATAATCTCAAATCGTTAAAGTAAGAAAATATCTATTCTGTGTCAAAGCGGTTTCTGTTGTAACTATAAAAGCCTTCATCACATAAATACATAGTAAACAACCATGACCTTGAATTTCACCTAAAGATATTATTGCACATAAATAACGGAACAAAATTAAAATAACTCGCCACTACATGCAACTAAATGACAAAACATTTTTTTATCCAAATATTAATTTATGGTACATAACCTTAATTTGATGAGTAAGAAATAATAGTTGTTAAAGCAAAAAGAAATGCGCCGTCAGCGTCACTCTGTAATTTTAGATCGGCAGGGCAAAAAATCTAAAAAATAATGGAAGATGATTTTGAAAATAATCGGCTACGTTTTAGAGTATTCGACGCAACGACAAAAGGATGCAAGTGACTCATTTTCTCCTGCATTTTAGTACAATGCAACAAACCAAAAGTCAAGCATCTCAATGTTGCTTGCTTTTTACGTTGAAAGTTGTTCCCAAAATGAGGGTATGATTGGACTGAATAATAAAAATAATAACCGGCCAAGTGCGAGTCGGACTCGCGCGCAAAGGGTTCCGTACCATTATTATTAAAAAAATACAGTTAAATCGACCTACCTCAAAAACTATAGGCAATAATTTAATCAAACTAAAAATCGTTGATAGATTGTATTAATGTGCATAACATATATTTTTTTTAGAAATTTATAATGCGTAGTTTAAAAAATAGAGGGGGGGGACACTTTTTCAGACTTTGAGAGCTGATATCTCGAAAACGATTTGCTTTAATAAAAATGAGATTTATAAAAATTCATATCATTTTCAAAGACCTTTCTATTAATATCCCACACGCTTATATACACACATACATACATCACATCATCAGCCTATGATAGTCCACTGCTGGACGTAGGCCTCTCCTATTAACTTTGCATATAGACGCATGAGGAGGTAAATGCGCATAATCGCCACGCTGCGCAAGCGGATTGGCTTATATACAACTAAAAAAAATTCTATCCCTCAGTTACATGTATGGAGAGCCCCCACCCAATGTTTTTTTTTTTACAATGTAGTAACATAATCCTGTAGCGGTTCATACAACACATATCCTTACCAAATTTTGTTACTGTAGAATTTATAGTTTCCGAGTAAATCGGCTGTAACAGACGGACAGACGGACACGACGAATCTATAAGGGTTCCGTTTTTGCCATTTTGGCTACGGAACCCTAAAAACCAAAAAAATCAACATATAGTCCGTGGGCTAGTCGGCCTGAAATTAGAAAACGGTATAATTTGGGGGTACCAAGTGTCCTTTTTACAGTAGTTAGACGTATTCATAAGGATGTTAAAAAAGTATGATAGACATCTCAAAGTGGTAGCTAATAGGCATACGGGCTATTTCAAGATTTCCGTTGTATGACAGGTATGGTTAAAATTAGGAAGTACAAATTTTCCTTTTCACGGCTGTTAGGTAAGCTTATAAAAATGTCAAATATGCAAGATTGCCATTTATAAGTGCTACCTAACAAAAATGGGGGCCAATCAAAGATGGTGGATCTCAAGTTTTACAAAATCAAGTATATCTCGAGAACGATTAAATATATCTAATTACTCTATTGAACAAAATTAAAGGCATATCTGTAAGCTTCATATTTTGCGTATACACCATTTTGCTAAAACCAACCAATAATTAATTATGACCAAATTTATGAAAATTTCGTGATTTAGATTTTTTTTGTGTCGTGTTTTTACATAGTAGTCATGACGCTAGAAAAATTAAATATTTTTTTAAAGATAGTGTATTTAATAAGCTTTAATTTGATGTATATAACTTGTTGGCGGTATTAAAAAAAAGACCCATAAAAAATATTTAAATGAATTGTAGTCATAATCCACCGTATACTTAGTGATTTAAGAGGCGGTTTTTTTTGTATTTTTCAATCTTGGTTATTTGAAATAAGCACTATTATTGTTGCACGTTATTATAGTGGCACTTCCATCGCCTCTTAAATCATTAAGTATACGGTGGATTATGACTACAATTCATTTAAATATTTTTTATGGGTCTTTTTTTTAATACCGCCAACAAGTTATATACATCAAATTAAAGCTTATTAAGTACACTATCTTTAAAAAAATATTTAATTTTTCTAGCGTCATGACTACTATGTAAAAACACGACACAAAAAAAAATCAAAATCACGAAATTTTCATAAATTTGGTCATAATTAATTATTGGTTGGTTTTAGCAATATGGTGTATACGCAAAATATGAAGCTTACAGATATGCCTTTAATTTTGTTCAAGAGAGTAATTAGATATATTTAATAGTTCTCGAGATATACTTGATTTTGTAAAACTTGAGATCCACCATCTTTGATTGGCCCCCATTTTTGTTAGGTAGCACTTATAAATGGCAATCTTGCATTTTTGACGTTTTTATAAGCTTACCTAACAGCCGTGAAAAGGAAAATTTGTACCTCCTAATTTTAACCATACCTGTCATACAACGGAAATCTTGAAATAGCCCGTATGCCTATTAGCTACCACTTTGAGATGATTATCATACTTTTTTAACATCCTTATGAATATGTCTAACTACTGTAAAAAGGACACTTGGTACCCCCAAATTATACCGTTTTCTAATTTCAGACCGGCTAGCCCACGGACTAATATAGTCTGTTAAAGGGCGTGACAAAAGATTTGAATCATTTTTGAGTTTATTTGTCGATGAAAATTACCAAGCGTCGGGGATAGGGCAATACCGCGTAACTAACAAATTCATTTAGGCTAAATTTGAGTGACAATTGTTTGATATTTGAACTCTATCAGTTACGTACTCGATATTGCACTGTCCCTGACGAAATTACGTTTTTTTCCTCTCCGATAAAATTTGCTAAAATTGAGATCCTTGAATTCGACAATTTTCTTTGCACAGTCGAGCTATGCAATAATTAATTCCGTCGACGTAGCAACTAGTGGAAACAACAAAAAAGCTCGTTCTAAGTTGCTTGGAAATTTTATAATAACTCTGCAACTTCCTGCACAAAGTTCCTAACGTGACTCAATATAATAATTACTTTTTTTAACTTCGCCAGATTCAACTACGCGACGACAACAACGTATAAGGTGCAATCTGCGGTTGTTTTGTCATCGTTGTCACTTTGTATGTTGTTTGTAGGACTTTGTACGTTATTTATTATTGAATTTGCTTTGAAAAAAAAATTACAGATTGCACCTTATACCTTGTTGTCGTCGTAGGGTGATACAAATATCTAATTCGCATTTTTACTGACAATCAATTAAATTGGGTGATGCTGACGATGACACTCGTAGCTGGCTGAATAATGTACTTATAAATAATTCCTACATCAAAGTGCCCCGTTTTTGATTATACACATAGCTCCCACGGAAAATTGGTCTTTAGTACATGTAAAAGAAGTAGGTAAACAAGACTTTGTCCGAATTAAACATCATGAGACAGTTTTACTCAAATTGACTTAGTCCCACGGCAAGCTAAATTGAGGCTTTTGTTGTGGGTACTAAGCGACGATATACGAGATAGATAGATACATAAAGGTACGTAAACGTAGTAGGTACACAACCATGACCTAAAAGAAGTATTAGTGATAAACCCCTAAAATAAATGCCCTCACTAGAATTCGAACCCAGGCTTACTACAGCGAACCGTAGTTCGTAAATTTCGGGAATTTGTCTCTGTCACTCCAACAAATGCGTAATTAGAGAGACAGAGAAAAATCCCCGAAATTTTCGGATTTCGTAATTCGCCGTATGGCCATAGAGCTTCGTTATCTGCTACTCGTAATACATTACCAGGCTACGGCGGTTGACAACCCAAATAAACCGGCCAAGAGCACGTCGGGCCAGGCTCAGTGTAGGGTTCCGTAGTTATTCAAAAACGGCTGGGCCGATTATTTTCAAAATAGTTTTATTTTAAACTATTCTGTAAGCCATCATCATTCATGATTTTTTCATATTTTTTGGACCTACGGATCGAAAGTTAGAGAGGGGGGACACAATTTTTTTATCTTCTCGAGGGATCATCTCCGAAAATATGGACTTCAGAAAATAACTTTCTTTCAAGACTATTATCCTGTTTAAGAGACCTTTTTAAGAGAGAGTATTCAATGATACCCCACACTATAGGATTACAACAAATAAAAAAACATTCCCAATTCATCAGTTGGGGAGGTACCTACCCGAAAAAAAATTTTTTTCTAGTTTTTATTGTGCTTCTTTGTTGGCATGATTAATTTGTATACCTGTACCAAGTTGCAGATTTCTAGTATTAACGGCCACTGAGCTAAGTATGCTGCGGACAGACGGACATACGGAAATGGCGAAACTGTAAGGGTTCCGTTTTTGCCATTTTGGCTACGGAACCCCAAAAAGACTGACAAAATCTGAAACTCAATACCGACTTTAAACTTGAGTAATTATAAATTTAATTCCTCTAATGAAGCAAAGTAATCCGTGGCAACGATTCGATAATACGAAAACAATAGATTGTAAAATTTAGGCGGAATATTAGATTACCATTTCCATTGAAAATTTATATTGAACTAATTGAAGATTCACTGAGTTCGGGCCCTGATTTCAATCTGGTATTTGTTCTAGAATATTCGAAACTAGACAGGATCTAGCTTCACGATAATATTCTGATACCTACTTTGTGTTTGTGTTTAAATGTTGAGGTTGTACTTTCAATGAATTGCATCTACTATCAATAACTTTAAGTAATAGTTAGATAATTATACAGGGTGTTTGGGATAACGATGTAGGCATTTCTGGAGGTGGTAAAGGAGACTAATTGGAAGAGTTTGAACCCTATTTACCTTAGTCCAATGTGTGACAGTTTTTTTAAATCACGTTTTTCAAAATGTTTAGTTTAATACCAAAAATTTACTTAAAAAGTTAAATTTAAAACAAAATATGCAATAAATAGCATTGATTTTTTTATAATTAACATAACAATTAGTTGAGTAATAAATAAAAAAAATTGAACTCCTACTTGCCACACACAACATTTTTTTTATTTAGTTCATCATTACTGATTTCTAACAGTCAATTAAACTTTATCGGCCTGTGAAAAAAAAAGTAGTCGGGATATGAGTCTTCCTATTCGTGTAAAATCATGATGGATTTTCTAGGTTTTGATTACAAAAAAAAGTACAACAAAATAGCAATTAGTTTAAAAGTTATCGTCGATCAATTGTTGAACGCCGTCACCAAACAAAATAAGTTTCTTGTAGTTAGTAGGCAAGTCATTTTTAGGTAGAGGTTATTTCGTCAAGTCTATTCGTATTTTTTGATTGTCAGGCAAAAGGTGTGGTAATATCAGAACACATTGTGGTAGCATTGTAATCCAAAAGAAGTTAAATGACGAGTTACGTCGAAAAACTTATTTCGAAAAAAGGTTGATTATCTCTGAAACCAAGCCGAATCCAGGAAATTTTATATAACATTAAAGACTCTAAATATGGTCAGGAATTCAGCATTAAAATCTTTCGGAATGCTGACGTAACACCGTGTATATTGTTTCTATATTTAATTTTCATTCTACTATTTTGCCGGCGTGATTAATATGTGTATACCTATACTAAACGGGACATTTTCTAGTACTAACGGTCTCTGAACTGTACTGCAGACAGACAGACAGATGGACATGGCGAAATGATAAGGGTTTCTAGTTTACTGCGGAACCCTAAAAGGGACAATCTAATCACCCTTTAAGTAATATGCTCAAATAGTACTTTGATACCATCTTTAGGGAGTACATTTTCAAAAAAAATCAGAAACACGTGTTAACGGGGTAAAAAATATTTTCGTTGCTTTGTTTCATACCACTCTGTCACGCTTTTAGTTGCTGTTTCGACTCCGAGTATAAAAAAATCATCGTCACGTTTTTTAGGGACACAAAATAAGACAATGAAAAGAGTTTTGACCTAACTTATCTTAACAAATTTAATATTACTGTGAAATTTCTGCTAAAGTATTGTTTAGTTTGCAAAGACATTAATTACTATAATTATCTGTGTCACAATTTTGGGCTTATCTATGGGTATTCATAACTTATCCCGATTAGATCTGCGTCACAACAATAAATTCTGCCTATCGTACATAGATTACAATGATCATTATTTATAAATATTGGATGTCATATACCAAAGAAAAACGACCAAGATCACCTAATGTCCGAGGTGAGGATCGAACCCACGTACTCAGCTTTCGCGGCTGATGCCTGTACCCCTCGGCCACTCGGTCTTAGCAACCACCGGTCAAATTTCTCGGGTATATGCAAGGTAGAAGTTAAACAGGAAGTGCAGGCATGTATTGCTTGCCCTTAGAGAATGGTCAAAGGCGCCTAGCCTTGTAAGAGATTGCCCTTACAAGGCTAGGCGCCTTTGACCATTCTCTAAGGGCAAGCAATACATGCCTGCACCTCCTATTAGAATACTTTACAGTTTTCTAGAATAGCTAGAGAGGGCTGGTGCTGCCAACTTCGCAATACGTTCAATGATCATTAACTTATTTGATATGTGAGCTTCTGCCACTCCTACCCTCAATTTTGCCCACCAGGATCACATCATCAACCTATATCCGTCCACTGCTGGACAACGGCCTCGCCGTAGCCAATGCGTATTACAACAGGCGGTGAATGCCCATAATCGCCACGCTGGGCAAGCGGGTTGGCGATCGCAGTAGTGTATCCACTATGATTAATGATGCTGCTGCACATCATAAATTTTAGATTAATAAAATAAATGGCCAGTGACACTTAAATCCTTTACCCGACTCTTGCGTCACCCACGGGAAGAGGTGGGGTGGAGACACATGTATGGTGATGAGTGTAATGACACGGCCCGCCGGGATGGTGCCAAAGAAATCATCGTGCCGCATCTAATAGCCAATAATCATCCCTCTCTCTCATCATCGTCACTTTAGCGGGAGTGAAAGTAATAGTAGTCCGATCTTCCAATATAGAGGGATAAAGTAGACCTAGCTAATTTATTTTTTTGACTTCGAATTCTTGAACAAGGATAAATACGAACTTTTACCATGGAGTAATTTTATATATAATAATTTATTGCACACCTCGAACAAAACAAAAACCAAAACAAAGATGACATAGAAATAGACAGAGGTTAAACAAAAGGCGGTCTTATCGCTAACAAGCAAGAGATCGCTTGGCAGACAACCTTTAGTTAGCGGAGATATGAATTAAATATTAGTCAAAAGGAGGTGCAAAACTAATTACGAAACTAATAGAAAAAAAAAAACAATATAAACTACACATATACATGGATATATAAACGTACATACTAACTACATAACATACAAAAATAAAAGCAATATATATATCAAATAGCATTTACATCATGACAGCAGAAGAACAGTAAAACAGCAAAGGAATTAAATTATGGAAGGGACAAGTAATGTTGTTAGAGATGACTTTTAAAGGTAGCTAAGGATTGACAGCGTCTCAAATCAACAGGAAGCGAGTTCCACAGCTGCACAGCCCTAAACGTAAAAGAACAGTTATAAAATTTGGAGTTGGACTTAGGGACAGAAAGAAGCAAATTTTGAGATGAGATGATGAGTTCTACTGGATTTTAAGTAGCTGATTTTAACATAATTCATTCACATTTATTTTTTAATTGTATATACACAATTTGATGATTTTACTTAAAAAGATGAGTATAATTATATTTATGACTATGAATGACATCACTCACTTTGCTAATGCCTGTAATGACATTCATTCTTTAAAGTGACAGTAAAATAGTAAAATAATTTCAGTATTAGAGTGCATTTTACACCTGATAGGTACTTTAAAAAAAATAGGTCCCTAAGTTGAGCTAGCTGGATTAAATCTTTGTTAACTTCATAAGCAACAACATTGAATATTATTTCCTCAAGAGCCAAAGGATCAAATCGTTAAGTATATTGCAACATAATTTTCTGAACCAAGGTAGAAGTTAAACAGTTAACAGGTCAACAAAGTACAGAATGCCCTATATTCATAAAGAAATTACGCAACTTAAGACCTTAGAGCGGACCTGGGGCCGTTTAATTTTATGCACCCGTAAAAGAGCTAACAAAAGCAATTATGAATGTTATAAAATCTGTAAAACTACAATGTCCGCTGTAGTAAACAAATAATGGTTGTTCAGCTAGAATTTGCAACTAGCATTGGGAAAACATGAATCATGATTTGAATAAAATACAGACTGAAAATGAAAATGTAAGTATTAAGATGTTTATTATATATTCAAATGACGTAGGTAGGTAGTATAGGACGGTCAAACTTTACATCTTTTTATCGCTGCATTTTTGGTATGTTGTTTAGACACCGTAGGGCAGTATAAAACAATGCAATTTTGGTAAATTATATAGGATCTATAGGGATGTACAAAAATGCTTATTACAAGATAATAAAATAAAGAATTTCAGCATAGGACGTAAAAAACCGAACAAAAATTGGTTCATTTCTTAACGTATAAAAAAAATATTTCGCAGTTTTTTACGTACTACGCAGCTAGCACAACTTTGTTTGCTTGCAAAATGTGGTTTTATATTGCCCTATGGTGTCTTAACAACATCAAAAATGCAGCTATACTACATGCTTTGCTAGTTTAATGTAAAATTTGACCATACTACTATTGCTGTTCATCATCGTCATATCAGCTGAAAGACGTCCACTGCTGAACATAGGCCTCCCCCAAAAACTGCCACAATGACCGGTCCTGCGCCACCCGCATCCATTGCTGTTCATATCTCTAAAGATAGCTACTTATCATGAAAAATGTATGAATTTTACAGTATCAAAAATGTCATTTAAAAAAATGCTATCGCTATCAAAAATAGGATTAAGTTTATTTTTACCAAAACAGTCTAACAACAATTTTTAGAGTACTTCCCTTCATGTCCCACACCTAGTGTTGGGACATAGGGTATAATTTACGCCATATGCCCAATAATGGTCTGTTAGCTCAGCCGTTCCAGCGTTTATGTACCAATTAGCATATGTGAACAGAGTTGATTAAAAGATGAGATGTAAATCATTGTAGGCTGCGACCATATACAGGGTGTAATCGATAAGTGTTTACAGGCCATAATTCCGTAAATATGAGAGATATCAGAAAACTTTTCAGTGATATCGAAAGTTCGTTACCCAACGAGTAAAATTATACTAATAACTTTTTCTAAATAGATGAAGTAATATTAAAAATACTAAGTTAAAACGCTCCCATACATTTAGTATGACGACCTACAGCCTTAAAGAATGTCGGGTGTCATAAGAGATAAAACTGTTAGAGATTCGTTATTTGTACGAATACATTGTAATAGAATAATAATACTACCGTTTATGTAATAATTAATCTAACATTTATTCTTAAATGAAAAGTTTGTTATCTTTGAATGAACGGTTACTTACTAAATGTATGGAAGGGTTTTAAGTAAATATTTGGGATATTACTGATTTTATTTCAAAAAAGTTATTAGTGTTATTTCACTTGTTGGGTAACGTACTTTCGATATCAATTAAAAGTTTTCTGATATCTCTCATATTTACGGAATTATGGCCTGTAAACACTTATCGATTACACCCTGTATAACATGAACGTCTAACGACAGCTCAAAAATGCGCCCAGGGTGTTTCTATCATTTCGTGCAAATTGGGAGAATTTGGGAGAATTTTTTATTTTCATTTTTTTGTTGTGGCAATGGTAAGACTTACGAAAAAGAAACATTAATCTATAATACATTTTCAATTGTACGCAAAATTGACCGATTTATGAACAAAAGATTTTTCCAAAAGAAATGGTTATGACGTATAGAATATGGGAATGAAAATGCGATGTTGGTAATGATAGTTCATAAAAAGAAATAACGTAGTCGAAAGTTTAAGTTTGAATTTTGAGATCTTTTAATGAATAACTTGTTATATTTGGAATATACCTACTGAAAATGTAGTTTTGAATATTACTTGTTACTTTCAACAGTCAGGTGCATGATAAAAAACGAGAATGGTAATTAACATAAGATGGTGGCAAGAATTTAATACTGAAATTCATTACCATAATTTTTAGGTAATTACCATTCTCTTTAGTATGTTAACAGTAAATTACGGTAACGACAAGAATGGTAATGACTTTTCCTTACCTTTTGTAGATTAACTCTTTAAAAATAAATGCAATTGCAGGTCCATTCATTCACTAAGCATTCGAATAGAATATTCATTATTTAAGTATTCACAGTTCAATAAAACACTTAAAAATTAATATCAAAACAGTGCAAATGGTAATGAAAAAAAAAACTGTACCAAATCCAAATCTCCGCCGCGATATATTTTTTCATAAAAAAATGGCACACGTCCGTCTTATTCACTGTTTACTAGCCGACTGAGGTGGGGATCGCGGACAGAGGGGACTTCGTATAAAATAACATTTGCAATGCCTACTGGCCAATTCCGTTTTTGCAAACTATATATATGGTAATGAAATTATTTTCTTGACAAAAAGATTTTGCTACAGTGGATTTAAATATTCAGTGTTAAAACTGTTAAACCACTAAACTTTAATTCCCTTATAAATACTTCATCTAAATTAAGTGGTTGAATCAAAGTAGTACATGTAATAGTTATGAAATTTGCTCTCAAATCTGTAAATCTAGGTTCTGACCGGTGATGGTAATGAGTTTTTAGCATGTTTATATTTTATTTATATATTTTATGTAGCAATAATAGAATTAATTTTAGATGCTAAGTATACCTATGAACCTCACGCAACATATAAAAAATATTTGAAATGAATTTAGGAGTTAGTTTATTTTTTATTTCAGCAAACATATGATTTGCACGAAATGATAGAAACACCCGCCCAAAACTATTGTTCAATTGTGCCAAGATGGGCAGGACATAGCGCTTTTATAACACCGCGCATATTTCGGCGGAACATCTTTGACAAATGTTTGTACAATATAGCCAATCAAAACTTTGACGGACCAATCACAACTATTTTTAAATGGCGGTTTAAGTTTTTATACGTTGATATAGAAAATCATTACCGTGATGCATTGTGACGAGAAGGGGTGACATCTGTCAATTAAAATTCAGGACCGCTTTTGAAAGGCAATGTAGTACGGCGTGCAGCTTCCATGTTTTATTTCTTCGTGGATTGTATGTAGGTCATATTAATAAGATAACGTAATAGTTGGGCTTGGGTGAATCAATTTTTTCTGTTTGTTATTGCCATGGCTACGGTCGCCTAAGTCACACTGGTTTTATGCAAAATTATGCTACTTAAATTATGCCATCATGCAAGTAGTCCATGTTTCTAGATAGCCCTTTAAGGAAAGGGCTTTTTAACACCGGAAAAATGCATGTTTGTCTAGCTTAAGTAACATAATTGGATGATTGTGGTAGACACACGTCTTTGAGTGGCTTAAGGTTGTAGTACCTTCGAAACATTAAGTACAGATGTCGCTAGTGATTAGCTTCACAATACCATTGACTAAATTCGCTGTGATAGACGGAAGGTCGTCTGCTGTAATCTGAAGCACGTTGGACCGGCAATGCAGAGGAAGCGGGTTCGAATCCCATGACAACCAGTGTCTTCCGCAGTTGATTTTTTCTATGGTAAGCACATCTGTTACGACATTGTACCGTAACCTTGGCAATAACAGATAGGAAAAAGTTATGTCCATCTGTTTTACAGCGATAGTCTTTATACTCGTAATTTGCCTAACATTAGTAATTATTCAGAGCTTCGAATTAAATGTCAAAAAAGCTAGAGTAAAGCCTATTCATCCTTACTTGTCTTACAAATATATTATTTTCTACCTATAATTTTCTACCTTCAACGTGCAGATTTCCTGCCGTAAATAGCTGTTTTTCAATTTGAATCCTGAGCGTAATGAGGAATTCCAGCGTACACCAATATAATTTTGACACCATGTAACAAATACTGCTTTTCACACCACCTATGATAAAATATCGATTCTGAAGAAATCGTAGTCAATATGAACGCACTGTTTATTTTCATACTACATTGTTATTTTTTAGGCTAACAACAGAAAGTTGAACAGAAAAGTGACAACTTGTTCCCTCCTGACAGGGAAGTTAAGACTCATATTCGAATACGTGGTGTGAAAAGTAAATTTCTTATTACTTATGTAGGTTAAGATTTACTAATTCAAATCATCAAACATACGGCGACTTATGATCATCATCAGCCTATTCAGGACCGTTTTTGCCTCCGTCAACGTTCTCAGCATCAGCCTACGTACACTGCTGGACGCCTCTCCTATTAACTATGCGTATAAACGCATTAGGAGGTAAATGCCCATAATCGCCACGCTGGGCAAGCGGATTGGCGATCGCAGTAATGTGTCCACTATGATGACGCTGCTGCCTATCATCAATCTTTTATCAAATAATGGTCAGTGACACTTCAATCCCTTAGTCGACTCTTACGACAGGAGGAGTTGGGGTGGTGACAAATGTATTCTTATTGCCGTCACCACTCGGCGGCGGCGACTTATGTATCTGAATAAAAGATCGTAGTAATTCGTTAGACTAAGTAAAGCTGTGGAACTAATTAAACAAGAAGTATGATAGCAGGCGCGGCCGTTGTTGGGTTTCAATAACACTCCATTGAACAATAAAATTTAATGAGGTCTCAGCACTAGATTTATGCAAATAATGGAACTTGCATAGAGATGAAACTGCACTTAACTTTATTCTGTAGTACTTAGGTAAAATTTTATAAGTTTTAACCCTTGACTACCTACGTCCTGTTTGTATCACACAACCACCTGCCTGCGGTCATGGAGACCGCTTCTTTTTATGGGACCTGATTTATTTACTTTGGCGTGACTGAAGGAGGTTTAAATATATTAAATATACTTTAAATAGTTTCAGGCATTTATTAACCAATAAATATCTTCCAATAGGATACCTTCTTAACAATACAATCATACAAAGGAAGGAAATACTTCTCAGGCAGTGGCATAAGGATAGAACCGGCGTAGATTATTTATTTTGTCTCTTCTCTTCATTCTGTAAATACTTGTAATTAATAACTAGCTTAATTTGCAAATTTAGTATGTACATCTACCCTTAAAATTTATTGTCTGTGGTTTAGTATATTTTCTTTGGTGGGTAGTTTTGTACTTATCTTTCTTATTTTGATGAAGGTAGATCTATCAAATTTCCTCCATTGTCAGTCATCCGCAGACCACGAATCCTGTAAAGTGTTCGAAACGTCGGAATGAAGTTAAAATTAGTTAGTATACGCGAGTTTATCCGTTTTCATAGTTTTATTTCATGTGTAATCCTCGCGGTAACCGTAAAAAATATTATATACTTAGATTGTTAATATTGTTCATTTATTTTTACCCGTATTTAATAATTTATCCTGAAAAAATAGGGCATATTTTAAGATATCAATTTGTATATTTTAGCATGGAGAAGCTCAGTATTTCTTTATAATTAAAATAATAAAACCTACAAGATTTCGTAACTTAAATGTAGAGGCAGAATCAAACGAATACCTACCCAAAGCACACCCAAAGTTCGATACGTCACAGAATATAAAGTCCATTCATTCTTAGTTGTCTTATCTAGTAAACAACTTTCTAACCTAAAAGTACACGTTTTCTGTTGTAAACTGCTGTTTCCTTGATTAAAAATCAAGCAATTTACTAATCACTACGGACGGGCTGCACAAATACGGACTCAGGTATTTTGGTATAGGCAAATATGGCAGTTTACAACAGAAAACGTGTACTTTTAGGTTAGAAAGTAGTTTACTAGATAAGACAGCTTAGGATGAATGGACTTTATAAAGATACGTATTCAAAAATAAAATGCAATTGTGCTCGTTGTCAACTATCATTGATATGCCGGGCGTGTCACGTCATGTCCTCATAAATCAACTAAGCGACCGTTGATTTCGTAATGGTTTTCAAAATATAACTTTCCGTAAATAAGGAACAATCCCAATTTTGTAGATGAGTGAAGGTTTCTTTTCTAGCATAAGTATGCTTGTTTTATCACCAACATAAAATGTATTGAAAGAACTTTAATACACCGTGGGCTCTTATATCCTGAAAGATTTTAACCACGCATTTTTGCTATGAAAACAAACAAAAATATTCTATGAGTTTTGTAATTTTTGGCGAAAAAAACTTTTTTTTCGCTATTTTTTAATGTGTTTTAACATAAAAGGTAAATGTTATTCATAAAACTGGCACTTTAAATGAGTATATATTAACGTTTTTTTTTCACAAAAACCTCATTTTTCAAAGTTTTCATTTCTTACTTTTCGACATCCATTAATCAGGTTAGTGCGACTATTCTCCATAATGGCACCAACGCCGTTAAAAAATCCTTTTGTAATGAGTAACAATTCGTTTTTTTTTTTCAATTTGTAATAACTCTGGAATTCTGAAACCAGGCGATACTCAGAAAAGGTCACAGGATATTATAGTTTTTAAATCTAGTCAGGAATACACAGTTAAATCGATCGGGTTTAATCAGCCCACGGTATATAGCAGGTAATAGCTACTAGAATAAAATTGCCGCACCTCATGTTAATAAACATTAACAAAAATCCTTCTAAACCTTGTGACAATTGCCACGACCTTCGGAAAATAATAAGTAGTTTTTTAACAACGTCAACACGTTTTTTTCTAATTGCATGTTAGAAGCAAATAAGCACATGGACGATCCATTAGTAAGCGGTAGCCGTAGCCTACGGGGCCTGTGACGTCAGCAATTTTGCATCGCATCTGTCGTCGAGAAAATCGTGGAGGAAATATGGGCCTGGAATTTCCATGATTACTCACTAATTACAGTAGAAGAGTGTGCTGGATAATTTCTACTAGAAAACTTTGCAACTTTAGTCTCCTAGGTGACTTCGTGGTCAACGCTTCAGCTCACCTGAGGAAGCTGTTGACGCTTACAAATCGGCCATTTTGACTACCCCCACTTCGGAGTGGAATAAATGTTTTAAAAACTGGTTTGAACGCATGCAAAACTGTATTAAACATCGCGGAGAATTCTTCGAAATACAATAAATGGTAATAATCTATAAAATTGTCTATACTTATTTCAAACGACACAACTTAAAAGACAACCCTCGTAAGTGGATCTGTATGACCGTAGTAAACATATGCACAATCTTTAAGTACTAGGAGTAACTTTACTTTACGATACGTTTCGACATTGTGTTTTAAATGATTTGTCAAGTTAATTTACATTTGGATGAGATTTTTAATCATTAGTGAGGGGAAAAAAGTTGTATTACACTTAGCGGCAAAGTTTGTTCAACTCTCGTGCCTTGAGACCTTCGCAATGCTCAAGATTTCAGTTTTTGAAACACTCGCTACGGTCGTGGCTCAATTTTGGAATCTTTCGCTAGCTCAGGTCTCAATATTGGCATGACAGTTATACAACAACTTTGCCCCCTTGTTTAATAAATAACTATTTTTGGTGACCGAAGTTTTGCGCACATTTCTGTTTACCTATTTATAAGCTCGACGGGGCACCTATACGTGATAGCAACTGTAGGCATCCAGATTACATACCTACACGTGCTGAAGATTTCTACCTTATTCTCTTTAATTTGCTTGTTTACTTTACCGTTCATTATCTCACCTTCACAATAAATATTATTCTGGTGAAAATTGGATAAATTATACGTTGAAACAGGATGTTATTCGACTCTCATTACGTGTAAAGAAATAATTTACAGTCTTTGAGTTGGGAAGAAATAAAATTTGTCTTTAGGTATAACGTTAATTCATCGGGTCTATAAAAAATTGTCGATTTTAGCTCATAGGTAAATTGCAATAAAATTGTATTTCAAACACAATACTTGTATAGTTCACTATTACTATGAGTAATAGTAGGTTTCCAATGACTGTGACAAACGTAAATCATCATCATCATCATCATCTTAGCCATAAGTCCACTGCTGAACATAGGCCTCCCCTCTGGACCTCCAGATGCACCGGTTAGATGCGAACTGCATCGTAAATGATTTACTTTAATCTTAGTCTGTATGACATAAATCTATTTAAACGGTTCCACAATTCCACACACCACCCTTAGATCACGAACCTTTTAAAAGTGTTCGAAATGTTGGGATGTAATTAAGTCAATTGATATACGAAATATAATCCGTTCCTCATGAATAACTATCGCGGTAACTTAAGAAAATAGGTATTATTTTAAAGTGTGTAATTTAAAGTCTTTACATGTGTAAACAAAGTCATCAAATCGTCCATTTTGTCCACAGCATCCACCGAAGACAACAGCAGACATCACGATGTGGACTTGCAGAAGATATCTCAAGAAACACTCCTTCTAGATCGCCTCACGCAAGAACATCAAGCATATCCTCCAGACTTGCTGTCCTTCCCTCTGAGAGGAGGATCCCAGGTTTCTCCAGCCAGCGGCTCCAGCCAAGACCGTAAAAACCTTATGGAAAGCCCTGTCAAATCACCAGGGTACGGAGTCACAGTCATACCACCTGGTTACAAATTCCAAATGCCAACAACGTCCCAAGCATCGACGAACAAGACCGGCTACGTCACTCTTCCAAGGAGACCCAGAGCAAACTGGTTTCCAGAAGGGAACCCTCAGGTCTTCTCAACGCTTAACGGAGTATTACCTTATTACGAGCACTTTAATATGAAGTTGTTCAATAATGGTGCGAACTACTATAGCCTTAACAAAAGCGAGATGGATTTAGGACCAATGAATAAACTAAGGTCAAGTTTCCATGATGGTTCCGAAGAGATTGAGCCAGCTCCGTCACCAGCGCCCGGGACACCTCATGCGACCATTCCAAGAAGCAGCTTGAGCTCTCCAAACATACATAACCAGTTACTCGCTCTCCAGGCTATGAGCTACAGCGCTTTACAAGGTAGAATCACCAAACCATCCGAACAAAGACCCTTGAAGGTACTTCTAGCAGAGAACGAAAGTCTTTTAAAGAACCCAGTGCGAGATTTGAGGATCGGTGTGAGTGTACACAGTTTAAACAGGACACGAACGGCTCCCAAACCTCCACCGAAACCTCGGAAAAGGGGGTCCAGTGAGTTGAAAGAACCTTTTCTTTTCAATACCGGTGAGACCGCCACGCAAGTGTAAAGTGATATAGAAATAATATGTATAACCTTTTAGAATTAAGATTTTTTTTCACCTATATGATAGGTATGTTAAAAATATTAAATTGCAAGCAGCATTAGACGTTCTCACTGTTATGCTGAATGTTGTCTTTCTATAAATACTGGAGGAAATTGCTTGAAGATATTACTTTTAATATTTTGCTCGAATACCAATATCCATAGTTCCAATTCATTTTACTGTTGCTAGTACTAAGTAAATTTGGTTTAAGAAACAAAATTGTTACTTGTTTGAGTTGCAAGATCTTAAATTAGAAATGCAATTAATACGCTAACACAACTGTTTCTACAGTTTTCGTAGTATAGGTAATTTCACCAGAGTTGAGTGAATGATTACACACAACATCCTAATGAAGTACTAATTGCAAAAATTGTAGTGAATTAATGAATGACTTGCGTCTAAATATTGAAGCAAATCCCTTGAACAAACTTTTTGGTCAATCTTACAGTAGCGATTGGGTTTGCTGTCAGTACGAAAAAAGAACACTAATTTCAAATTCCCCGTGTGTTATGACATGTTGATGTGTGCGTGACCTCAACTTTCGTGGAACTATACCTACAAAATGGTTTTGGATATTTAATTTTATTAGACTTTATCAGACTATATGTATTTATTTATTGTTCCGGTTATTATTGATTGTGTACTAATAACTTGATTGTTAAAAAATTATTCCATCAATGATGATAGGTAAGACAAATATAAGACAAAAATATTAAAGCAATACCTACAGGCAAAAATAAAACAATAGTAAAAAATAATAAGACTCCCTTTGAATGGTAGTTATCTTACATATACAGTGTGTGTCTTTGATAGCGACATTGCTTTTAAGTAACGATAGATTAAAGTGTTGTTAACCATTTTAGTAAAAAAATATAACGATTGTCTTTATTATTTAAGAATAATCAATTTTTATAAAAATCTCGAGCAGCAATGTAATGCAAACATTTATTTGACGTTTCTGAGAGGAAAGCTACTTTCGTTTTCATTTTAATTCGATCAAATCATTAAAGTAACTGCGAACTGTTGCCGACGTTAAATTATTTACTGAATTATCCATTACTAGAAAATACTACAATTTAAAGCATGCGAGATTTGGACTACACGAGCACAACAAATTTACATCAGCAATTCTTTCTGTGTCTTACTGTCTTAGCTAGCACGTTTTGAATCGTATTATTCACTGAACTGATATCAAAAATACATTATCACTTCTTAGAAATCACATTACCTAGTTCAAACATTTTTATTAAATTTATTAGGAAAGTCTGTTGATCAACAAACTTGATGTTATCTTGACACTTCAACTCAATCAATGTGAAGTTTTCAATCGGTACATAAACAAAACGATTATCTGATACCGCCTTCTTAGTTAACACAAAATTACTTAGCGCTTAATCGTCTCTGTCGCACTTATAAGAAAGAATGACAAAGACGGAAAACTAAACTACGCTACTGAGCGATAGCCATTGGCAACTTGGCTAGGCACCCTGGGCTGTTAACTCCTTTTCTTATGAACAAGGGTCATGATTTTTGACGGACTTGTCATCGAAAAGTGTCACCGACATGTAGGATGTAAATAGGTAGGTAATTAATTGTAATTGTCAGGATGTCACTAAGAGCGAGATTTCAAAGAAATCATATGTCAATTGTTAGGTTTAATTTATTAGTTATTGTTATTACTGATACATTGCGTGCCGAATTAATTTGTATAAAAAAATTTTTTTTTTAATACTTTAACTAAATATGCTAATTTCAGTTCATTAAGACTTGTACTAACACCCCTTAAAAGGAATGTCGTTATCAAAGACACACACCGTATAATACGTTTGATGTCTTATATTTACGAGTACCAAATAGGTCCTATCCCACATGGCCGAAATATTTTATTAAAACAAAAACCTTTCGTGATTACATCATCAAAAAAAAATTGCAATACCAATAAAATTTATTTATACGTTACGGATCAGATAGAACGATAAGTTTTTGAAATTAGTTAAATAAGCGTTAAGTTTCTCGAAAGTAATCAACTTATCAATATCAAAGCTATTAAGAAAGTTGAATTCTAATCTAAAATTGAGCCCAGATAAGCGTGTCTTCAATAGGTACCTATTCAAAACGACTCAAATCATTTTTAGTTAGTCATACACCTACTATTCAATCTGCGGTTAAATACAGGATGTGTCCTGTAAGAGGAGCAATACATTACAATAAATGCCCTTCAAACAATTCATTCCAGTTTCATCCAAATAAAATAGTTATTTGTTCAACTAGAGAGCATAGTAGATTTTTGTTTCGAGTGTTTATGTTGAGTCCCGAGCAAGCAAAAGATTCTATAATTGAATCACGAGCGTAGCAAGTGATTCAAAATTAGAATCTTGAACGCAGGGACGGACTCAAAGACACGAGATACAAATATCTTTGATCTCGTGTGATACATACAACTTTTCACCTCAGCGGCGAGAACATAATTATTACAACGCAAAGGAATGAAACCCCAAAATACACTCTTGAGGAGTTAAACACGGCTTCGTTACTTGATGTACTCATATTAAACACAATTTCTTTGTTTACGTTATGTTTTATCTCTAAGAAATCGTAAAATCATGCCTAACATTTGAAAAGTACAATCGCGTTAACTTTAAAAAATTTAAAGTATGTTCTGAAAATAGACGTTTAAAATATTCGTTCACAATAAAAAAAATATAATAATAACATTTGCGACAATATAATATTGTTCTCTTCATTGTATTTTAAGAATAATTAAATACTCATATGATTAAAATAATATTAGATTTATTATAGGTTTAACACGAGTTCCAATTTTATTTTGTATCCGAACAAGTTTTTCATTTCCGCTTTTTGGGGGCCTACTAGGCAGTATGGCTTAGTGCTTACGCGTCCACAAAAACTAAAACTAAAAAAAAATGGGGGCGTAGTATGAAGGATGACCTGCGACTAAGCAACGATACGGAAAATTCAAAAGTTAGTTTTTCTGACTCTCGCAGCAAAATTGCATTTTGCTCACTAGTTTCAAGCAGCAAAACCGCCATGTTCCAGTCGCTGAGGTGAAAAATATGTTTTGTCCAGATGCATTACGTTCATGTCCAGCGCGAATAGTTTAGTTAGCGATTAATTACTTGTCAAGCAAAAAAGATCCCAAATTTCATAATACATTGTTGGTCAAATTAACTGTAAAAAAAAAACAATCAACTAAGTTCAAAAAGTTGTAATGACGAGGCTAGTCTACCAGTTTGGTTATTTGCTCCTATTGCAGGCCATGTCCGGTATAAGTAAGTAACTCTGCAACAAATTTTCACATTAGTAAAGTGCATAGAGAGGTTTCAGGTGAATACAAGAACACTGGTGTAAGTCGTTATAAAAAACCGGCCAAGAGCATGTCGGGCAATGCTTAGTGTAGGTTTCCGTAGTTATTCAAAAACGGCCGGATTGATTATGTTTATTTTTTATTTTTACGGACCTATTTCACGATACCCCTCACTACAGGATTACAGCAAAATAAAAAACGATTCTCATTTTAAAAGTAGGGGAGGTGCATAAAAATTTTGTTCTGCCCTCCGGTCGGTAAAAGCACTTTGCCGGCCGCTGCGCTAAACTAAGATGCCGCCTGCCGGCTCCGTTGAGCATTGAGCAGAAAAATAATATACACACCTCTTCCGATAAATGAGAAAGCCTCGGATCACATGTTTATCGGCCTCGGCTTCGCCTCGGCCTACAATTACACGTCATCCGAGACATTTCCCATTTAAACGGCCTTGGCATGTAATGTACTATTTTTCGATATTTTTCTGCCATTTTGTCGGCGTTATTAACTTGTATGCCTGTACCCAATTACAATTTTTTATTACTCACGGCCAAGGAGTTATGCGGACAGACATAGATATAGACGGAAATAACGAAACTATAAAGGTTCTTAGTCATTACGGAACCCTAAAAAGGGATTATTGATCGATGATTAATTCAGAGTTTAATCGCCTTAAATATTGTAACTACGTTAAAATTAAATTTTACGTTACAACACTGTATTTACTCGTTAATTTTAATTCCGTTAATACTGCATATTTTACGAATCAAGTTTTATGGTTAATATGTGACGTAGTTGTAAATAAATTAAGTAGTGTTTATTTCAACTACCTACGGCGTATACAATTAAAACAAATTAAGGTGATGCATAACGAGGGTTGCGTGGTGAAACCCGATAAGTCGAGATAATTTTTCATTGAAATGTCAACCTCACGTAAGTGTCATATAGTTCGTATTTTAAAAACCAGTTTGATCTACTCATCGGGTTTCACCAGTGGCCTATTTCACCATAATTACAAGTCTGATAATTGTAAAATATCACTGTTACTGACGTCACAGGCCTCCGTAGGCTACGGCTACCGCTTACTATCGGACGGTCCATGTGCTTGTTTGCAACCAACATAAAATTATTACTAATAACGTTTTTAAATAATTAATAAACTACTTTTTATTTTCCGAAACCCGTGACAATTGTAGCAAGGTTTAGTACAATTTTCATTCAATCTTGACGTGAGGTTCGGCATATGTCGGAATTTCGCTACAATTGTCGTGTTTTTGTGACAATTGTAATTTTGCTTCGCAAAAAAGTAGTTATTTACTGCTAATTCACTAAAGTTCCTGCACTAAATTTTATGTTGGTGGTAAACAAACGCACGGCCCTTCCGATGGTAAACGGAACGTGTAGCCTATAGACGCCCCAGATTGCAGAAACAGTAAATTTACAATTGTAGCACTTGTCAATATGGTGAAATTGGGGCCATGCAATTATTAACTAATTACTGGTTCCAACGATTTTTGGTCTGATCAAAGTAAGCATTTCTTATAGTTTTTAAAATAGATTGATTTGACTGTAATTTTTATTTTTGCTGCTACGAAATTGTGCGCGAGTTCATCTCGCACTTAAACGTTTTTATATACTATTTGATATATAATTGAATTATAATTATAGTTATTGTAGAACACATCGATGCAAAGCTGTAAATAATCACAATAGCTGAATACATTTAAAAGGTCAATCAAGTTTTTTTTTGTTGTTTTTGACACGTCACCCAGAGGACGAAAGTGGCATAGGTAGTTTGATAGAAGAAAGTTGCATTAACTGTCAATAAAACCTAAGTTTTGTAAAGAACCATGTCCAATTTTGTATGGAACTTTGCCTCAAAGTCAATACAGCAAAGAGTTACATTGGTGAATAGCTCTTTAAATCTACTTAATTTCATTCTATGGACACCACGATGAATACCATTGCAGAACTGAGATATTCATATGCTATCGTAAATACAGTCTATCAGAAAAAATGGGTCACTTAGATAATACGTGTGCTTAATCATTAGGATGGCGAAGTGTTAAAAAATTAAAAAAAAAATGTAGCTGATTATTGGCTTTATTTACGCAATTACTATTTACAGACTAGTATTTCGTTAAGAATATCTTGGTTATAAATATAATTATTTTGTCCTAACTACCTACCAGAGTTGTTATAACTAAGTACCCATTTTCTTTTTTCACAGCTCGTATTCACGCTGGCAAACATAATGAATATCTAGGTTCTGCAATGGATTTTGTGCATATATAATGAAATAAAGTAGATTTAAAGACCTATTTAATGACCCAACTCTCATGTTTGTTCGTTATGGTCCTTAGAATGCTTATAAACTGTGATTTTTAGGGTGACCCTGGATAACGTATCTATGGCAACGCGTGACATAAAAAAACGTGATTGACCCTAAACATTTTTGTCTATCAATAAAGTTTATGGCAAAATGATTTATCTAGTTAAAAATCCACATTACATAGAGTTCGGATAGGGAAATTTTTCGATTTTGACATTGTTCTTAGGAAATGATATATGGTTAGTCATATTTTATTTAAAAAATAAGCAAAGCGAAGTGTGCTTATAAAGTGAATTATTAAAAAAAATGTTTTACATAAGATAATGTCAAGATCGACTAATTATATTACAATGTTTACAATGTTACATTCTCTTTTCTAAATTCAAATAATCATATGTAGGACACTTTATATTGTAAAAAAACAGATAATATGCGCTTAACGAAGTAATGCATACTAGTTACAACAAGTTTAAAACACTGTATAAATGTATATAACTTAGTTATTTGAAGATATATGTTAAGTTGAGTGAGCTCTTTCATTTTCAGGGACACCCAATTAGCGTAAAATTAAAAAAAAAACCTTAGTTTCTGTCAGGTTCGTAACGACAATTAAGCATTAACTAAGCATTAAATTTCAATAAAAAATCACTTTTAGCGTTAATTTTATAATCTTTAAGCGATACCATAATACATAGGTCACTAGATGGTGCATACCAAAAAAAAAGTCTACTTTGCCGGGAACGTGACGGCTATGACAGCTACCATAGAAATATACGTAGTTGAAGTATGTTTGTCACAGAACATATCTAATGACCTATGTATAAAAACGCCGATAAAGTATAAATTCCTAAAGATATCGTACTTAAAAGTGCATTCAGACCAAACGAGTATTCGCTATTCCAACCCCCTACTCTGCGAAATTCGATCGCTACACAAAACGTGATTCGTTGATTTCGTAGAGTGGGGGATAGACTAGCGAATGCACGTTTGCTCTGAATGCACCTTAACACTTTCATTGCGAACGAGTGCTACGCGCTACGCTCGTAGCCAATCCCGTGATTTTTTCCGCTTTGTAGCGAAAATGGACCTCCCACAGAGAACTCCCCTCGGGAGTTCCCCGCGCTCAAAGTGTTAATTGTCGTTACGAACCTGACTGCAATTAACGTTTTTTAATCTCACGCCAAAGGGTCTCCTTAAAAGTGAAAATGTCCCAGTATGTTGTATATTTTACAGTTGGTCGAATGTGGAGAGAGATTCGGGAGGACCAATAGAAGTGTGGTTTCTGAACGATTAGGTACGAAAAGTAAACTATTAATAATAAACTGAATTTAAAAATTAACTGGTTGTTTTAATACATACATACAAATAATCCTCAAAATACTCGTACGAGTAAATAACACGTTTTTTTATGTGACGAAGGTAGACAACTGAGCTCTCAGCCCACCTAATGGAAAGCGGGAACTGAGGCCCATGGACATAGCGATCAGAAAATCACCTATGCGCTGCCTGTTGAGGTTTTAGATGGATTGTCTCTATCTATGCCAGTAATTACACCGGCTATCTTACCCCCAAACCGGAACACAGCAGTGCAAGCTTTTTAGCGGCAAGTTAACGGGTAAGACGGTAGTAGCTGTCCGGGCAGACCCTGCACGAGGTCCTACCACCAGCAAAAATCGCTGAAGAGTTGCGTTCGAGCGCCAACCTTTCTCTTGCTTTTCCATCCTGCAAGACACGAAGTTACAAAAGATCTTTTACTGTCCATGCCGTCAATCTGTGGAATGAGTTGCCGGTATCTGTAAGGCAGTCGCAATCTGTAGCATCACTCAAGGAGAGGCTGAAAAAGTTGTGGCTTTCCAATTCCAATCCTTAACTATGGTGGATCCTTTGTGTTTTTACATATTTATTTATTATTTGATATATATTATATGTTTCTATATTTATTTATTATTTAACTATATTATTATGTATTTATATTTAGTGTTTGTGTAGATATTATTATCGGTTTTATATATCAACAATGCGAATACAAAATTATACTTCAAAATTTAAGTTAGTAAATGTACATTTTATATTTGTCTTTCACCGTTGCTTGTTCATTTCTCATTTCCTCAAAGGTTAACTGGAAGAGATCCCTGAAAGGGATAAGTTCGCCTTTGTTGTATCAAATTGTTTTTGTCTGTGTTTCCTGTATTTCTGTTCTAATGTACAATAAAGCTTATACATACATACATACATACACTTCGAGACACCTTTTAGATAGGTTATGATTTAAAGCAATCAACAAAGAATTGTCAAGAAGATAATCCCATAATGTAGTAACGGATGTGCTTACTATAGAAAAAAATAACTATGAACGAATCTGTTTGTCGGGTTAATATCTGAGCGATTCAACCGCCTAATTTTGGTGGCATCATTAAGTTTCTATACGTCTCTATGTTATATTTCGTCATTTGTTTAAGGTACCGTGCCTCCTTCAAATGACTAAGTAGCATATCGTAACGAATAGAAACTTCGGCAAAAATGATGCCACCAAAATTAGGCGTTTGAAACGCTCAGATATTCACCCTGTCACGATATTCGAACCAGCATCCTCTGGATTGCCGATCCAACGATCTTTCAATTACACCAGACGACCTTCCCTGAATCAGTGAATTTGGTAAAAGCAACTTGTATGAAGTCTTTGAATAAATAAAAAATAACATACCGTCAAATGCGCCAACATTGCCACCACGGGAAAAATTGCCCGCAACGCAATTTTTTTACAAATCGGTTTGTAGGGTAAATTTAATCAGAGTTCTGGCGATTCCACTATTTTTAGTAGAAACTAGGTTATATGGGTGGCAACACTGCGCATCATATTTGCAGCTAACGTCAATCAGTAGCTCGTTCCAATTCGGTGAGTGCAGTGCGTTATTTGGCGGGCAAATTCTTAGTGAAGTTTCAAGGTGAATTGTGCGAAATGGGGAAGACGCTGGTAAGTAAAACTCATGTCATGTAATAAAATAAGATGTGTAGATTGTTTTTCTGTTAATAAAGTTACTAAAAGCCTATTATTAACGGAGTTATTGTCTAAGAGAATGTTACCCAGCCATGTAGCAGCCGGTCATTGTAAACTTTGCCCATCGCCAAAAACGTCCTAGGGTTGTCACCTCGTCGTATTTACCAGCCTTTGCGAATAAAAGAGGTTATTGTTTTATAAACGAATATTTACATCGTACTTTTGTTTTTATTCTTTTTACACTACGAGTATTATCAACAGACTTCAATATTAAAAGGAAAGTGTTCTCAATTCGTGTGTATTATTATTATTATTTGTATCTTTCTTTGATCACGGGCCTATAAATCCCGGTCTTTTGATAGGCTTGCGCGGGGATACAGATCCAACACGTAGAGTCATCATCATCATCATCATCATATCAGCCGAAAGACGTCCACTGCTGAACATAGGCCTCCCCCAAAGATTGCCACAATGACCGGTCCTGCGACACCCGCATCCAGCGGACTCCTGCGACCTTCACCAGGTCATCGGTCCACCTTGTGGGGGCCTACCCACGCTACGCCTTCCGGTACGTGGCCGCCACTCAAGAACCTTCCCGCCCCAACGGACATCGGTTCTACGCGCAATGTGCCCCGCCCACTGCCACTTCAGTTTAGCGATTCGGAGAGCTATTTTGGTTACTTTGGTTCTGCTGCGGATGGTCTCATTTTTAATCCGATCACGCAGAGAAACTCCTAGCATAGCCCTCTCCATAGCCCTTTGGGTGACTTTGAGCCTTCTTATGAGGCCCATTGTAAGCGGCCACGTTTCAGTACCGTATGTCATCACTGGCAACACACACTGATTAAAGACTTTCGTCTTCAAACACTGCGGAATATTGGACGAAAATATGTGTCGTAGCTTCCCGAACGCTGCCCAACCGAGTCGGATTCGACGATTGACCTCTTTCTCGAAGTTGGACCTACCTAACTGAATAGTTTGCCCTAGGTATATTCGTCTACAACTTCGAGTGTAAAGTCTCCGATTATTACGGGAGTTGGTGCTACATGGGTATTCGACATGATTTTCGTCTTATCCATGTTCATCCTAAGACCAACTCGCTCGGAGGCTTTACTGAGGTCAACGAGCATAGTACTTAAGTCCTCCAAGGTCTTAGGCAAGATTACTATATCGTCAGCGAATCGAAGGTGAGTGAGGTACTCGCCGTTTATGTTGATACCCAGCCTTCTCCAGTCCAGAGTCTTAAAGACATCCTCCAGTGCAGCGGTAAACAGCTTAGGGGAGATGACATCTCCTTGCCTAACTCCCCGCTGCAGCAGAACAGGCTTCGAGCTCTGGTCTTGGAATCGGACTGACATTGTAGCGCTCTCGTATAAACACTTCAACACCTCGATATAGCGGTAGTCGACTTGGCACCGTTGGAGAGACTGTAGTACTGCCCATGTTTCGATCGAATCGAAGACTTTCTCGTTGTCCACAAACGCTAAACATAGGGGCAGTTTATATTCTTCGGTCTTCTGTATAACCTGACGAAGCGTATGGATATGGTCTACGGTACTAAAGCCTCTTCGGAAACCGGCTTGTTCGGGAGGCTGGAAGTCATCAAGCCTGCGTGCAAGACGATTCGTAATGACTCTTGAAAACAGCTTATAGACATGGCTCAGAAGTGAGATGAGTCGGTAGTTCTTCAATAAAGCGTTGTCACCTTTTTTGAAGAACAGTACCACCACACCTCTGATCCATGCCTTTGGCGTTCTCCCTTCCAGTAAGACGGAATTGAACAACTTCTGAAGGGCCGTAAGGATCGGTTTACCACCCGCCTTCAGAATCTCAGCTGTATTTCCGTCCTCCCCAGGCGCCTTGTTATTTTTGAGCTGTTCAAGAGCCATTCTAATCTCGCACAGGCTGATGTCCGAGATGTCTTCTGTATAGTGTCGGGTCAGTCTAGCTCTGAGGTCTTCCGCTAGATCAACTTCGGGTCTGCTAGTTGACCTGTACAGCTGTCCATAAAACCCTCGATCTCACTCAGCAGCTCAGATCTGGATGTGACGATTCTACCATCCTCAGTTTTTAATTGGGCGAGCTGGCTTTGCCCAACAGACAGATCCCTTGCAAAAACTTTAGAGCCCTTGTTCCGCTCGATGGCTTCTTACGGAATTGGCGCATATCGCGTTTAAGGGACTTAGAGATCTGTCTGTTGAGCTGCTGGTATAACGTCGCATCAACTGAGGATTGTAGAACCAGTTCACTCCTTTTTTCCATTAGTTTTTGAGTGGAGTCTGAGAGCTTTCTGGTCTTATTTGTCCGCTGGGCCTTAAAAAACTTAGACCCAGCGCTATGGACAGCTTCCACAAACCCGTCGTTGAATACGTCCATCATCGCCTAGGCAATCGAAACGGTTTTGAAGTTCCAGCTGAAAGCTCTCGGGGTTTTGGAGATGGAGTGCAGGACGGAGCGTAGACTTCATCAGTCGCGAGCGTTCTAGCTTAGGACATTATATTCAACGTGCCTCTTACCATGCGGTGATCGCTTCCGGTTTTAACCGTACTGATCACAGAAACATCGATGAATATATGTCTCTTCGTCGACATGATGAAGTCGATCTCGTTTTTAGTTGCACCGTCGGGACTCATCCAAGTCCATTTCCTGTGCTCGCGTTTCTTAAAGAAGGAGTTCATCATGTAGAGTCCCTCCTTCTCCAAGAAACCAGCCAGCAGATGGCCCCGGTGGTTCCGACGTCCAACCCCAAATTGCCCCACCCTCAGCTCGTCACCATCTCTCTTGCCCAGTTTCGCGTTGAAATCCCTCATAACAACGGTGAAGTAGGTTCTGGAGCTATGCATGGCTTTTGAAATATCATCACACATAGTCTCCACCTCGTCGTCGGAGTGTGTCGAAGTCGGCGCGTACACCTGTATGACCTTCAGCAAGTATCTCTCAGATACTCTGAGTATAAGGTACGCCACCCTAGCCACACACACTCTCGATCTTCACCACGTTGTTTACGAGGGACTTGTGGACGATGAACCCGACACCTCCCTGGAACTGTTGGTCGCCCTCCCGGAAATAGAGCAAGTTGCCGGACTTTAGGATTATCGTGTCCTCGCCCTTTCTTCGGACTTCTGACAATCCCACAATGTCCCAACGCAACTTGCTCAATCCTTCCTCCAGTTCCACTAACTTTTCGTCGGTCCGCAGTGTACGTATGTCTTACGTTGCCAGGGCCAGAGGTCGTCGGTGGTGGTAGCCGGATCTTTGCCGGAGATTCTTAGCATCCCTGACCCCGCTAGCACCCTGGCCGCTACCATAACCAGGGCACCGGGGATCACCAGAACCTCGGGGCCGCGGCAGTTTTTGTGTCATCATTTTGGGAAGTATTTGCCATAATCGCCACGCTTGGCATGCGGGTTGGCGATCGCAGTGTCTCCACCGTACTTTAGGGATGCTGCAGCCCATTCCCCGGTGGTCTTGGTCGTAGTTTTCAGACATAACCGGGTCAAGTGTATGATCAGTAACACTTTAGTCCCTTAGTCGACTCCTACGACACCCACGGGAAGAGTTGGGGTGGTGACAAATGTATTCTTACTGCCGTCACCACACGGCGTTGACACGTAGAGTCCCTTTGGAGAAATTTGCTGTGTTTTACACCTGCTGCAACCCATTCACGGGCACAAAAATAGATATCCGTGAACCGGGCATATAGAGGCTATTGGAGATTATATGGAAAAGACTAGTGGGTTATGGTGATGAAAGTTGGATGGATGATTGGTAGGAGGTAGTACTTACCTAAAATTATAGGTAAGAATTATTATACTGACATTAATTAGGTACGTTTCTTTAATATATGAACAAGAGTTGATGTTGATTTATTTGAAATTTAACATGTTAATAATTGTTAATTGATCTCAAGAATCTTTTTAGTGTTTTCAATTACTCATAGTACCCAAGTATTCTTCTATTATTCAATATTAATAAAAAAATGATCATCATAAGCTTTGTCTTATTTTACCTAAACGCTTTAAACAAATTAACTCAAAAGTGACAACCCTAACACTTTTGAAATCTCAGGTGCCGTTTGTATGGGAAAGGGAAAAAACTGCCAGGTAACATTGCCCACTTGATTTATTCAAAAATTTACACAGTTATCGCTGAGCTGTTTACAGGAAACGGTAGGATTGCCCGTAGGCTAGGTGTGATTCTTGTTTCAAAGCTATACGAGCTATATTTAAGTGCAAAATCGACGTGGGCAATGTTGGCCAAAAGTCCGGATAACTTTACCCGCCCTCAAAATCGCAAAAAATATAAATAAAATGATGATTTAAAAATTTTTACGAGACACAGACAACTGCACTTGATCACGATATACCTGTTAAGCCAAAAAAAGTAGTAGGCTTTCATAGTTTTTTTTGAGAAATTCATGTTTTTTTGAAAAAAGCGGGCAAAGATAGGGCATTTGACGGTACACTTAAATACTTAAGTATTTACAAATGATTATTTATGACAGAAATGTTGAGTTCGATTTTTTTTCGAACAACGCCCACAGTTGTTGGAAAAAAAAATCTAAATGTAGGTTAACTCGAATACATCATACAATATTTTACAATTCATTATGCGAGGAAAAACAGACAATCTCGGCAGTACTAAGCAAATTGTGAAGACGAGTACTATGAATATTCATTCCTGTACGCGTGCAAAAAGTATCACTTTCTGTGCCTAAGTTTTACCCCTAAAAAGCGCACTTTATGTGCTTATGCATTGTACTCGTAAATATGCATATTGCACCACTCATTTGCTTTAAAACTTCGGTTGAGCTTTTTTCCTATGTAAAATAAGAGTGACAGGATGCTTAGCCAAGTTGCCAATCGCTAACGCTTAGTAGCGTATCGTAGTTTTGCACCTCTGTCACTCTTTCATATTAGTGCGACAAAGACAGTTAGCTGCCTTTCGTTTACGATTGACGGCTAAGCGCTAGCGATTGGCAACTTGTCTGCACTCTGTTCTCTTCTCTGAAAGCACAGTTACCAAAAGCAATTGAGTGGATATTAGCTTTTTTTAGTACGTTCCACTTTGTAGCTAATTTTAAGCGTGGAAAGAGCTAGTATCTTTACATGATTTATCTGTGTAAGTTTCCTTATTAGTAAGTTACTAAGTGGGGCATTTTACTGAGCAGGCTCACATGTAAGTTTATTTACATAAACAAGCGTACAAAGCGTACAAAAAACTATGTAACTTCGTTTTGTAAATATCATAACGTCAGTTGAAAACCAAAACTCACTAAGTAGCAAATACCTACATAGGTATCAGCTACCTACGGATTTAAAGAGTGGATACATGTCGAAACAAACGTTCAAAAAGAAATTAAGCACCTTTCTATTAAATAAATTGGAACACGAAATGCAACCCGATTGAAGTAACCATCGTACCCATAGATGTTTACTTCCATCGGGTGTATACTCGTAACTGTATATTATGCTGTATAATATCCGTACAATTTGCACAATAGTTTTTATGTACTTAACATTTGTTAACAGTTTAAAACTAGCTTACATAAATAGAAATATATATAGCAGCTTCGTCTGCCAACAAACCATGCTGTGGTTTGGCAGAAGAAATTATGTAAACTTATTTGTAAGCATTATATCTGAATAAACGTTTTTTATTTATTTATTTATTTTATTTACTTGAAATAAATGTAGTATTTCATATCTGATTCAATACTTGTCAGTATAAAGAGATAGCTAAAAGTAGGTTTGGTTGTCAGCCAACGATAAAAAAACTCAAAAGGATCGAATATTTGTTCAACAGATTGTACAGAAAAGTCTGTTACGTTCTCGTTTAAAAACATTCACCTACACCGCATACCCCAAATAAACTTATTTTATACATATTTATTGCACAACCAGCTTATATCCAACCAGCCACAGGAATGTACATTTTAGTACTCTGATAGAAACATCACAATCGCTTGGCCATTGCCAGATTGGTGGATTTAAGTCCTGGATTTAAAAACGGCTAAGCCGACATGGCACCGACAGCTGACAGAACCGCGGTGAATATGTAAAAATAAAATTGTATTTTATTATTTGTAAATGGGTTTTTGTTTCCTTCCGAACTTCAAATCCTCGTCCGCTTCCGACACCTTGTCGTTTAAAAAATAGAATTTAATAGTAGTGCGAAAAGTAGCTTCAGTACCAGAGATGCGTCAGTATTATTGATTATATTGTCCTTTATATCTTCTTCATTAACAAGATAGCCGCGTGGTGACGGCAGTAATACATTTGATACCACTCCAACTCCTCCTGCGGGTGTCGTATGAGTCGACTAAGAGGTTGAAGTGTCACTGACCATTATTTGATAAATGATTGATGATGGGCAGCAGCGTCATCATAGTGGACACATTACTGCGATCGCCAATCTGCTGGCACAGCATGGCGATTATGGCGATTATTACCTCCTAATGCCAATAATAATGATTATTCCAGTACTTTTTATTATAACAACAATTTGTTAAAATTATTTATTTTAATATTTTTTTTAGGGACATGTTGTTTCGTCATGTTTATTCCCATTTTTTGATTGCCAGGCAAAAGGTGTGGTAATATTAAGACACATTGTGGTAGCATTGTAATCACAAAGAAGTTTTATGACGAGTTACATCGAAAAACTTATTTCGAAAAAAAGGTTGATTATCTCTGAAACCAAACCAAAACCAGGAAATTTTATATAACATTAAAGACTCTAAATATGGTCAGGAATTGAGTATTAAAATCTTTTGGAATGTTCGCGATCATTCTGTATGTGCCATACCAACTTAAACAAATGTGTTTATTTCTATAGTGTCCATCTTGTTGCTTTCTTATCTCATGACACATTGATCCCAGAGGAAACATGCATGAATCTTTTTTGTAGAGAATTTTGTGTAGATTACTTATGTACTAGAACGTTTTTTTCTATAAGCCACGGTTAACGAGTTATTTACGAAAAATTAAAAATAAGGACCTTTACACCCCTCTCCCCCCGTTAGCTCTACCCCTAACTACCAGTACTTTTAGTACGTGGTAACACCATTCCTTACAACTATACCAAAATTCGTTTTTTTTACCAAAAAACTTTTGGTCAACGTTAGGTGGGCTATAAGCTATGAACTATGGGCTGTAAACACAAACAAATGATACGATATCCCGTGTAAATAAAAGAGACACGGCGATACTCGCCCGGCGGTGATAGCTGATAGCCGGGCAAGATTCGCCGTGTCTCTTTTTTTTACACGGAAGTGCATATCTTTTGTTCGTGTTTATAACCGATAGTTCATAGCTTAGTTCTATTAACCTAGCTGGCAGTGTGACCAGGGCCTAAGTAAAATTTCAGCGGTCACAATTTTGAATTTTATACAGTAAATCCACCACATTTCGTATACAGATAAGTATATTCATTTAAATCTGAGTTTTCTTATCGTTTCATTGCAAAAATCGTTTGTTTTTAGCACAAAATTAGAGCTCTCTCGATAATAGACTTTAAGGTAAATTAGTCTTTAATTCTTTACTCGGCTTAATCTGAAAACTCTACAGCCATAAGACAGCCATTGTTTCTCGAACAAAGGATTATACTTAGCTGCCTTCACAAGGCTGTTTATCCAGTTGACAATCTGCAGAAGCCTGAACAGTTATTTCATTTATTAGTTTGTAAATGAGTGCAATCAAAAATATCACATCAGCAGCCTATAATCAGTCCACTGCTGGACGAAGGCCTCTCCTGTTCCCTAAGCATATACTAATAGACGCATTAGGGCGGGTTTTTATTTTGTTGTAGTTTTTTCAAATTTTCCAATTTGGATATTTTCTTATTTTTTCTACTCATAATAGCGAGCTCTTTCGATCCTCATTAGCAGAAAAAAGTGTCCCGAGAATTACATAAAATTTTTTGATTTCCATTGAGTTAATTACGGTCGAAGAAAGTGTATGAAAAATAGTACCTCAATGGAATTTTTTTTTGTGACAGTTTTTTATTTCTATCAGGATCAAAAGAGCTCGTGCTTTTTAGTAGAAATAATGTAAAAAAAGTCCAAATTTGGAAAATTTTAAAAAACGACGTAATAAAAATGCACCCATTAGGAGGTAAAGCCCAAAATCGCTACGCTGGGCAAGCTGGTTGACGATCGCAGTAGTGTGTCCGCTCCACTATGATGATGCTGCTGCCCATCATCAATCGCCAATAAATAAATGGTCAGTGACACTTTAAATCCTTTAGTCGACTCTTAGGGTGCGGCTCCACTGACGCGGGGCGGTGCAAAATTTACCAATTACATTCTTCAAATTCGAAACACTGTGATGCGGTCTCATTGACCGAGCTTCAACAGCTCCGCTCCGCTTCGCGTCGCGTCAGTGGAGCCGCACCCTTACGACACCCACCGGAAGAGTAGGGGTGGTTGTAAATGTATTCTTACTGCCGTCACCTTTGAATTAAAAAAAAACATATCAACAAATGTATCATGAACCATATACAATTGTCTATGTAAAGTTTTCTGAAGGTATGAATATTATATTTTTCCCTGATAGACAGCCATGAGCAAGGAACATACATATATTTGTGATAAATAAATACACAAATATTACCCTCGCCGAGATTCGAACCCGAAACCTCTAGCTTCGTAGGCAGGGTCACTACCAACTAGGCTACTCAAGAAAAACTACGCACTAGAGTGGGAAGCTTTTTCGCACCTATATCGTGATCACTATTCTGAACAGGATGCTTAGCCAAGTTGCCAATCGCTAACGCTTAGTAGCGCAGCGCAGTTTTCCCTCTCTGTCACTCTTTCACATTAGTGCGACAAAGACAGTTCGCTGCCTTTGGCTTACGATTGACGATTAAGCGTTAGCGATTGACAACTTGGCTAAGCATCCAGGAGAGTTGAAAAGTCACTTTTATATTTATTTATTTATTAAATCTTTATGGCACAAAATAAAAATAATTAATGTTAATGTTGTAATCTATTCATGCTGTAAAGGTGCATTCAGACCAAACGAGCGTTCGCTATTCTATCCCCCACTCTACGAGATCAACGAATTTCGACGAATCGCATTTTGTGTAACGAATGAATTTCGTAGAGTGCGGGATAGAATGGCGAATGCTCGTTTGGTCTGAATGCACCTTTATATTGCCAGCAATGTTTGCTAAATATAATTACCGTCTGTGTCGGCCCTTATGTTAATATAGGGTTTCAGGTGATTTACCGTTGATCTATGCTAGAACGATTTATTGCACACATAATTTCTAATTTAGATAATTATGGAGAACTCACACCTGGATTTTCATATGAATTTTATGAAGATTTATGCGTAATGAGCGCTGGTAGACTGTAGACTGTATTGTTCAGATCGTTTTAAATAACTTTTCCAAAAACATTAAAATATTGAAGTGAAAAAAGTACAAAACGAATGGCGATAAATTAGTACAAATCAACACGAGTTACAAATTTTCTTTTCACACGTGTATTGTACAACGTTTTTTAGTACAGACCGCTCTCCGAAGTTTTGACCTGATAAGAAATGAACCGTTCCGATGTTTAGGACCTCGCCCCCTCTGGACCTCCACATGTACCGGTTAGATGCGACCTGCATCCAGCGTGTCCCAGGGACCTTCATAAGGTCGTCTGTCCATCTTGTGGGTGGACGTCCTACGCTGCGTTTGCCTAGCCGTGGTCTCCACTCGACCACTTTTCGACCCCATCGACCATCTGCTTTGTCCTGTATGCACACATGTATTGTGTGTAGTGCCCATAGTACACGTTTTGCTTAGTTTGGAGCTAGGTTTTTTTTCTTTGAGATGCCTCCAATATTTATTCTATTAATAGGTAATAGTAAATATCATGCTGCTTGCAACAATCTATATTTTATGGCTTTTAAGGCACTTTTTAAATTAAACTTCTAAGCAATTCGAACATTCAATACAGACCAAATGCCTTCCAAGTTTACGGGTTAAGCCTTAAAAAGAACATAAAAATTTTGTTCTATTCCTTAGTTAAGCGTTTAATTAAATGGGTGTTCAAAATTTAATCTCTTGGTAAATTAACTGAGCGCTGTTGTAAAAACACTTTGTCTAAGGGAGAAATTAGGGTGAACCGGGCATCTGTTGCAACACTGATAAGGATTGTAAACCTACGGGCATAAGCAACGTCGCTATTTAAATTTATTCAATTCAGGGATTCTCTATACCGTGCGCTAGTAGGAATAAAGAACCGGCCAAGTGCGAGGCGGACTCGCGCGCGAAGGGTTCCGTACCTTTATCAATTTATTATTAAAAAAAAATACAGTTAAATCAACCTACCTCAAAAACTATAGGAGATAATTTAATCAAACCAAAAATCGTTGATAGAGTTTATTAATGTGCATAACATAATATATATTTTTTTTAGGATTATATATCTCGTAGTTTAAAAAATAGAGGGGGAGGGGTACATTTTTCAGACTTTGATTTGCTTAAATAAAAATGAGATTTATATACCTTCATATCATTTTCAAAGACCTTTCTATTAATACCCCACACGCTTATATACAACTAAAAAAAAATTCTATCCCTCAGTTACATGTATGGAGGGCCCCCACCCCAATGGTTTTTTTACAATTTAGTATCATAATCCTGTAGCCGTTCATACAACACATATTCTTACCAAATTTCGTTACTGTAGCATTTATAGTTTCCGAGTAAGTCGGCTGTGACAGACGGACAGACGGACATGACGAATCTATAAGGGTTCCTAATAATGTAAACAAACGTAGATTCATACAAATACAGTTTTCGCTGGTGGTAGGACCTCGTGCAGGGTCCGCCCGGATAGCTAAATTTGTTAGTACTGTGTTCTGGGTTGGGGGTAAGATAGCCGGTGTAATTACTGGCATAGATAGAGGGAATCCATCTAAATCCTCAGGGTAGGCAGCGCATTGGCGATTTTTTGGTCACTATGTCCAATAGGCCTCAGTTCCTGCTTTCCATCAGGTGGGCTGAGAGATCAGTTGTCTACCTTCGTCACATAAAAAAACAAACAAATATTTAAATACATCGACAAGCAGGACCAATGAACAATATTTGTAATAAATAAAAACACAAATAATGCCCTCGTATTCGAGCCAGGAACCTCCAGCTTCGTAGGCAGGATCACTACCAACTAGGCTACGGAGGCTGACAAAATGTAGATTTCATGCCAAATATACAAAATTAGAATATGTAGTTTCTAATCAAGTTGTAGTTTTGACAGTCTCCGTAGCCTAGTTGGTATTTACCCTGCCTACGTAGGTATACATTTTGGGGTCAAAACTCTTTTGGCCAAAATGGGTCTTTTGGACAGCATAGACTGTAAAATGTGTGTGGCTGACGGCCCTCATACTACTTTTCTACGCTAACTACAATGGAACACGATTCGATAACAAGCAAGCACGACGGAAAGATACTGGAATGACGTGCTGAAACAGCTAAATAGTGGGAGATGATAATTTCGCTGATCTCACGACATTTTACAAACCATCATTTGACACTAAGCCCACCACAATGCCTTTATCACCCTGACACCCGAGATAAAGTGTCCAAAAGCAAATTAGTTCTGACCCAATTTCTGTCCGCATTCTTTTGTGTCCGTATCTGGCAACCGTCGTTAAGATAATTTCATACCTTTTTATGCAAGACTGATTTATAACATCCTCCATCTATTACGGCGGCTTAAACGGTTTTGTGAGGCATGTTTAGTTGATTCTGTTGTGGCCATGACACTGTGACATAATGGTTTTTGGCCGGGCTTTTTGTTGGGACTCTGACGAGCATTATGTTTCTTTTGCGATGAAATCTTCATAATCGCATCAACCTTTGAGAGTCATTTCTTTATCGTCGTTTAAAATTGTTGATTGGTTATTTTTTGTCATCATTTTTTTTCCTTTGAGAACTAATTGACAATATATTTATTATTTTTTTGCTACTAAAATAAAATAAATAAAAACTGACCAAGAGACATGCTATGTAAGCTAGTAGATGTAAATTGACTTTAACGCTTACTCACAGATAGTAATGTCAAAACTCCAGAGTATCTTAAAGTGCATTTAGACTAAACAAGCATTCGCTCATTCCATTCCCCACTCTACGAAATTCGTTCGCTACACAAAACGTGATTCGTCGAAATTGGTTGATTTCGTAGAGTGGGGGATAGAATGAGCGGATGCTCGTTTGGTCTAAATGCACCTTGATAGTAGGCGTTATTCTTCGAATGAACAGAACATGTTCATACTGCAGTTCAAGCCTTTGAGAAGAAGAGACAAGGGGAACTCGATGCTAAGCGGAACGAGCTGAAAACCCGACCACCTGTGGTTATTAACTACAACTACGTAGGTGGGGTCAGCACACCATTTGCTGCAAGACTACATTTGCTGCAAGTCAGCACTTGCAAATGTAGTCGCATATTTGTTGCAAAAATAGGCTACGTCAGCCACATGAGAGCACACGAGTGACGCACTCAGTAGTCAGTTCAACCGGTCGCCGTGTCCGAAATCGGTCAGGAAGAGATAGATGATGATGATATTCTTCGAATAAAAGTTTGGTGGAATCGAGCCTAAGAATATGATGGGCTTCCTTTGTCTTCACCGCTCCATAATTTAGCATAAAGACAAATAACCTTACGTTTCATTTCACATAGCGCATAAAACAGTAAAACTTAGGTAAACATTGGGCCCTATCCAAACTAGGCATACAAATGTTTCATCTGGCGAGCCTCAACCCTTGCTATTAGCATTTCTCATATCAGTGAGACCTTCCATTTACTTACGAAAACAAAGCCTAGATTTGTTTGCAAGCTTATTTCACACTAACGTGAGACTCAAACAGGGTTTCTCACGTATTTAAGTTGATGACGTGGGTCGAAACATGTCGAGCAATCACCTACTTTAATACGTGAATAATATTAATACACACTGATAGTAACATAAATAATAATAATAAATAAATATTTTGGGACATCTTACACAAATCAACCTAGTCCCACGGTAAGCTCAATCAACACTAAACTTTAATTGCGGACGAGTGCTACGCGCTACGCACGTAGCCGATCCCGTGATTTATCTTTCAGCACGAACCTCGTATATCGTCGCCTAGTACCCACATCATAAGCCTTCATTGAGCTTACCGTGGGACTAGATCGATTTGTGCAAGATGTCCCAAGATATTTATTTATTATATTAATCTACGTAGGTATTATGTATATATATTGTAGCTTGGTACAGTCAAGTGCAAAAATAAGTATCGAAAGAATCCGCTCATAAATATGTTACGACGTTCTTATTACACAGAATCAGAGTGCACTGGGACATATTTTTGAACGTTTTTGTGTACACCTTATTTTGTCTTTGACTGTACAATTACATCATAAGCATCTACAGAGCTTACTGTGGTGGCACTAGGTAGATTTGTATAGAACGTCCCAATATATTTATTATTATAGTTAATGTCTTACAACGGTAAATTTTTTACTACTTATCAGCTGTTAGAAGAAATACATAAGCCTACAAGTCAGTCGTAAACAGCAATTGAAAAATTACTCAAAACAAAATATAAACAATTAAGAAGTTTCCAAATAAATCTTCAGCCCGCATCCCAAACAACTGTATTCACAATAAATCGTATGAGACCCCCATCAAAAGCCAAGGACGGCAATTATATGTGCCGACATTAAAATAAGTTATTAAACAAGGGACCGTAAACAAGGTCCTTTATCTGGTAGAACGACGGTAAAACGGCGCGATATGGATTTAATCGCTTATCGTTTTGTTAGGCGTAAATATCATGGCGTGACAAAAATCTCAAAAATCAGAGACAATACATGCACATATTTTTGTTATAATTAGATAAAAATAATGGTATTGTAATATAAATAGATTTCACAAATTATTTCTTATTATTTGTACCATATGTTATCGGCAGTGATCGATGATAGGTAGGTACGTAGGTAGGTATACCTAGTCCACCATCATCATAGTGGTCAAACTGGTATTTCTAACCCGCTTACCAAACATGGCGATCATAGGTATTATCCTCCTCATGCGTCCACAAATAATATCATGTACCTAATAGCCAGTGATCGGTTTTTTGGGTTACCCCTAGCGGAATTTCGCGTATAAAAAAATTACGGATGACACTATAAACATTTGTGTCAGTGCACATGGAAAGGTACCTTGTCACGGCTCTTAAAATAGACCTTATTTGTTCTTCGATAAAGTCCTTTTTAAACACCGTGACAAGGTACCTTTCCGTGTGCACTGACACATTTTTTTAACACTGTTGAATTATACACACAAGAGCATATTTTATGAAATAGAAATATGGCAACATAATCAAGATTTATTTTTCAAGTAACTTTAGGAGACCCACCGGGAGAATCCAAAAAAGTTTATTATGCCCAGAAGTGGACTGAAATAGGCTGATATGTGAACATTCTAAACTGGACGAATATATTTTTGTGAAGCAACAGCAATTAGCAACCATAGGAACTTCTAATTTTGCCCATCCCGGACCCTCATTAGCGAGGTCCTTTAAAATTCATTATTGCAATAATTTCGTTCCGAACCGTTCTTTTTTGGAATAATTCTCTTCAACAACTTGGTCTTTTGATGTTTATTGTATGTTTGATAGATAATGTAGATGCGCGGGGTAAAGTAATGTTATACACCGTGTTTTTATTGATTTCCGTTAAATTAAAGGGAAGCTTATTTAGGTCAAAAATAATCAATTTCTCTAGTATCTTAACTATTACTGTTATTGAGTTATTAAAAAAATAAGTTTAATGACTGAACAAGTGTATTGCAACCTTTATTACATCCTAATGCTACTTATTTTGACATGTGCCGTCAGTCACCTGAAATTAACATTTGTGTTATTCTTAAGGTTCTCTCACACTTATCATTTCATGAATGTATGAGAACGAAAAAAAAATTTTTTTTCAAGTTCAACTAAAAGCCATGTACCAGGTAGCTCCAATTAACGTTCCAAGCAGTCTGTTAAATTTAATGGAATCAAAAAAAACCACGGTGTATACTTTATCACTGGTACAATAAACTTTACCATATCAGTGGTAATGGATGACAGTGGTGTATTCTGCCGTCTTAACGAAAAAAACCATAAATGCCAAAAAGTAAGTTTCGAGAAAAAGCCTAAAAACTTTGCACCTCAGCTAAAATAAGTTAAATTCGAAATATAAGGTGGATTTTTTTCTTAATGAATAAAACAATATTGTAAATATTTTATGCATTGCATAGTATTCGTTTTTCTATTTGTTTAAATTAGTTATTTAGAAAAAACTGTTTCTACGTCGTAAAGTAAGAAGTAACATAATAGAATTACTAACATGAAATAACACAAGTGTCCACTTATGTTTTTTCCGTTAGTTTTGTCGTATTATGTCTAAGAAAAAAAACCATAAGTACATACTTATGCTTGACGTTGCTAATCGGTCCAGAAACAGAAAAAACACAACTGGGTACTTGTGTTTTATTTATTTAGTAAACAGAATCAAATTATGATTTTTCTAATAATAGCAGGGATTAAAAAAACATCGTGTAGTTAAAATGGAATAAAGGACCATGGTCATTTTTGTATGGAGAGTGGACCAAGAACCAACAGAGCTGAAAGTAGTGTCATTAAACTCATTAAATAGGTATTTACATTTATTTCATTTCATTCTATGGGTACTATGTTCAATTCCATTGCAAAAAGGAGATATTTGTATTTTATTCAGAGTAATACTATGAAGAATGGTGTCTGAACGACGGTGATTTACTTAGAGAGTACAAGCAGAACGCCTTACTCATAATAAAATTGTCAAGGTTTAGCCATTCTGCCGTCAGATCAGGGTCGGATTTGGCCTTGACATTGGTGCAGGGGAGTGGGTATGAATAAAGGTAGGTTTGCCTGGAAATACGAGTCTCCCGCAGCTCGGCCTTCGGCCTCGCAGGCAAGCACGCCGGTGGCCGCGCTCCGGGCCTTCAGCCTTCCCATTTTCTCGAAAACGAATTGACGGGCCGGCGGCCCTGAGATTCGTTATAGTGCTACACTAATCCATTGTATAGCGAAGGAGCTGGGCTCTGATAGTTTGGCCTTTGGCCTTGCAAGCCTGCTCCCGTCTGGGGGACACTTCGAGCCTTCGGTCTTACGCAGAACAGCCTTCGCATTCCACCACGTAGGGTGGTAACGTTGGCCTCTGGCTTCGATTGTTAAGGCAGTTAAGAAGGAAGGTTACTCGTATACCACGTGAGCTCCTTCTTAGACCTTGCTTTTAATTTCTCCCAAGTGACATGCTTGATCCCTCTAAGTGAAAGTCTAGGCCTCTAGCTTTGGTAGTTCTCGTAGATCAAACCAGCGCCCCTCTGAGGGAGGATTGGGAACTTTGGCCTTACGCGGAGTACGGCCTACGACCTCCGCAGTTTGTCAAAATTAATTTTATGTTACACTATTACTATGCCTGGCGTGGTAGCGCTGGGCTCTAGCGGCGGGGGGAGCCTCCGAGGGACGCTTTTGGCCGTTAGCTCGGCTTTCTGTCTTCGTTGGAGTTGGAAGCGAACCGCCGGTTCGATTATAAAGACACGTTAAGGACAGTTGTACCGTGTAGGCTCCCCGGTCGGGCCTTGGGCCCTACGCAGAAGTCAGCTTATTTAGATGCTGGGGTAGTTGAAGAAGCATGGTAGCTCAATTTTCTTGCAGCTCGGCCTTCGGCCTCGCTTTATGTACTTGCAAGTGACCCACACCCTCGAAGTGAAGGTCTGAGCCTTTGCGAGCACGGCTTTTTGCCTCCCACCCTGAAACTCGCCCTTCGGACTAGCTCAACATATATTAACATTGGTTCCGGCAATGTTCCGGCCCTCACGTGGCGTGCCCTTCGACTTCACCCAAAATTACTGGGATGGGAGCTCCTCGGCCCTCCGTGGAGTCTATTTTTAAAACCGTAATATTAAATAAATTAAATAAATATCTCTGGACATCTTACACAAAACGACCTAGTCCCACGGTAAGCTCAATTAAGGCTTGTGATGTGGGTACCAGGCGACGATATATATAATAGATAGATACATATAGATACTTATATACATAGACAGCCATGACCAAGGAACAAACATTTGTGATAAATAAATACACAAAGAATGCCCTCGCCGGGATTCGAACCCGGAACCTCCAACTTCGTAGGCAGGGTCACTACCAACTAGGCTACGGAGGCTGACAAATAAAAATATTATAAGTTAAGTATTACTTGCATTCAATGCACTTATTATAAAGATGGTGCTGAATTACGTACAACGGCAATTTGCCTACGCGCAAACTAATTCACAGGAAAACACCTAAAAGACTGAGCTCTGAGCCTATAACGACCGAGGGCGGGAGGCGATCGGGGGTGTAACGTATCGACATCAATTGAAGATAATTCTTTGCTTTCATTCTTTTTGTAGGCGTTCGATTTAAAATATCATGACGTCGCCGCGTACCACGTGACCTACAATTGTACGTCAGTGTTTTCATTCAGGATACTATGGAATTAAACAGAGCGGGTAGAATTTCAACCAATCAGATTCGAGCTAGTTTGTTGTTCGCCAATGGTAAAAGATGTTCAGTATGAGGTGATTCAAAGACGTCGAATGAACGAACAATTGAGGGATTGAGAATGAGAGTTGAGAGAATCTGACTTAAGGGAGTGTAACAGGTATTCGAGGCTTTTCGTCGGCAGAGCGTCGAGTCGTAAGGAAGTCAGTGAGTTTAGTTCGTAAGGCATATCGTGTTTAGAATTGTTCACAGATATAGCAGGCAGGCTTTACGGCAGCGGAGGCATAGGGCGAGTAACACCATTCCTGGGCGTGATTCGAAGATAGGAATGCGGTACCACCCGGCATTTGGGCGCACAAAGGATGCACCACATGGATATGGTACGTCGCCTCTGGCATACTTTATATTTATAGGAATTGCTTTGTGATTTGTAGAATAATAGGTGCATCGAATCATACGGGATTCCAGCGATATGTTAGAAAGTGGGTAGATTCAGATTCTGTTGAAAATTAAATGGATACGTTGTTCTTTGCAGATGAGCGTGCCCAAATATCTAGTTTCTGTTATGCGTGTTCAATTGTGATAATCGTGTTTATTCATAGTCTAAATATTGAATAGTTATTATTCCGACATACTTTCGACAATTCTTTATAGAATTACTAAGTGGTAATGATCGTACTGGTTGATTAGTGACTACTATAAGTTTACGGCAAACCGACACAAGGGCGAACGTAAGTTATTTAATATTAATTTAATGAATTAGTTTTAGCTTGTAGTTGGGGTCCGGCTTGTGTGGGGGTGTCTGGATACAGGGCCCGTGTCTGGATGGTTTTCATGCAGATTGGATCTTAAATTGCAATCTATGACAGGAATATAATGATAAATCATTGCTTGTGATCGTGCGTGTGTCCGGTTGATTTAATTTACTTAACTTGCTTTATAATGTTCAGCGTAACGGCAATACGAAGATAATCGAGTGACATTTTAATAACGTAACATGTTTATCTAAATATTTTCTGTATTAATTATTAGGTTGCCGTATTCTTTGGTCGACAGTAGTAGACCGGTGGAGCGCGCAGCATTGGTTCATGTAGGTTGTATAGATGCGCCACGTGTTAACACGTTCAATGCGGTAGGGGTCTTTCGACCTCTTACAAGGTGTGGTTAGTTACGAGTTAAGCCTATTGCATCAGTGTTAAAATATGATACTTACAAAGTGAATAATTAAATAAACTGTTTTATAATGGTGTTTTATAAATACTTCGATTCATTAATATTTCATTATTAGATATAGTGTTTCCCTTAAATTTGGCCTTTAATTCAGTGCCATTCTACTCCGCTGTGAGCTTGTGGTATTATTTTAGCACACTATTGTAATTAATACGTTCACTGCGGTTGGGGGTTGGGGGTCTTTCGATCCCTTACAAAGTATGGTTAGTTGTGAGCAAAGGTAAATGCCGCAGCGAAGATGTTAGGATGGCTGCTTTCCGTATTAGATTATAGCTCTCATCATATTGTACAGTGTATAAATGTTGGTAGGTAACTAAATAAATATTTCTCATTTCCGGTTCATGTCCATCGGCGAGAGGCCATATCATCCAGGGACGAAGGGTGTGGAAATGCGGAGTCGACACTACGGGAACTGCTTAGTACCTGCAGTTACATCAGCATCTAATACTTCGTCGGTCGCAAGTGATGCTCAAAGGCGTCAGCCATTTTTCCTTGACAGGACTGGGGTGTTGCTTCTGGTTTATTTAATAGATAGGAAAATCTACCCTCCAAATTAAGTGTGTGCCATATTGAAAAATAATTCTAAACTAATATATTATATTAATGTTATGGAGAGCGGGCTAGGATCTATTTTAATTGAATACCACTATTTGATGATTTATTGGTTAATTATTTAGAGTTTATACTTTATTGGAATAATTACCTATTAAACAGAATATTTCATGGGCAATAATTGCTTGATTAGTTTTAGTATTTGAATTACTCTTTTAGTATTCTTCTTTTATTCCGTTCAATTATAATCCGCAATCAAAATTATTAACTTCTTATGAATACCTCTTATAAACATGATCTTTTCTACTTTCCGGTGTTTCGTGCGTACGAGAGGGCGCCATGTACAGACGACACCACGACACCGCTACACGCGTGCTTCGTGTTGGGTCGGCCCTGCTACTCCATTCATAAGGGTGCCATATACAGCGTCTGCATCTCGGCGTCACTGCTCGCGTGCTACGTGTTGGGTCTACACTGTTATTCTATACATTATTATCGTCCATTCGAGCGGATTTACGTTTCATTTAGAATTAAGGGTATTACAGATTTAACATCTACCGTACGACATATAACTGCAGTTGATATTTTAGTTGTCAATCGTGATTGAGAATCTAATATAATACATAATTATAATGCTGTTTACAAGTTCTAGATTGACAACGCACTGCTATTTAATATCTTATATTTAATTTCATAAATATTGGGCTATGATCAGTGCATCCACTTACTTGATTTATCTAGACGCGGCTCTTTGCTAATGAATCGCGCAGTAATTGAAGTCACTAAGTAGAAATAGTTGATCCATCAATAGTATATTAGAAACTATGAATGCGTGATTCATTACAATGATTATAAACTGTATATCACGTGTGCGTTATGGATTTGAGACTCTTATAAAATGATCCAGATTTTAATATTTTAAACTTATTCTAAACATTTAAGTATATATTACCCTACTGTCAATTAAAGCATAATTTGAGCTACTTACATCATATGACGGAACGCATAAATTCACAGAATTGATTAAAATGCTAAAATTATTATTTTGAATTGGAATTGACCGCGTTTAACAATAAAGTTGTAATTAATGGAATTGGGCTTACGTATCTTTGATAATGTGATTCGTTTAGTTGAGAGATGTGGTTCTAGTAACTATTATGGAAACATTAATATTAAATTTAGTTAAACTCTGCTTACGTCCGGGATCGAGGTTCTCATAAGTCACCTAATTTGTTAGGGGACCACGAGTTTCATGGTAGAACTTCGTCTTTGATCGATGCCCTCGCGTAATCTTTGAAAAGGGTGAATCGCTTGGGCTTGTAATTTATTTACACTCGCGAAATGGACCGCTTGGCTAGAACTATTCTGGCAAGACGTCCAAATAGCATACGATAAGACATCTGTACCCTTGTTTGCTAACATTTGTGGTTAAAGACCCCAATTATATATTTACATACAATCTAATTTTTATACTATATGGGTGAGGCTGCAAGTGCGAAGCTCAACGATCTTACAGACTATTGACTTAGTTGTCTCATGCTTTCGGGCTGGGCTTGCTACCATGGAGCTTGAATAATACTGTGCATTGATGTGCAATTCCCAGTACTATGGTCACACTTGGTTCTTTTATATGTAATACTACGGGTTCTGAATTGCCTTCTCTAAATGTCAAAGAGGTAATATATACAAGGGGTACCTTTGTAGCCATGCAAACAAGTATAATTCATATTGAACAATAATTCGGTGCTTGTATTAAGTGTTCAAAAGATACACAAATCTATATATTATATATACGTATTCTTGCTATCTCAACTAACTGATTCCATTATCATTGTCATTGTCATGCCCACATCAACTCCAGATTATTATAATTATGACTCTTCTAGAAAAGAGTATTATTATTACAAAATTATACATTAATTTCAAAGAAGTATATTATCACATTCTTAGTTAGTCTCGGAATTTGCATCTTCGGATCTATTCCTAGCGTTTGGATATTCTCAATGCTAGTCTGTTGACTTACCTGAGGGTTTTGCATCGGTTTGCAACTCTAAATACCCAATATGGATAGTATAGAATCGGTCCACGCTGAGACTCCCGTTCAGACATTACTCTTGTCATGCGTGTGTTCATCAACACAGTATAAAACATAAGCGTCATTTAGATATAAGTTAGTCTTAAGTGGTTTAGTATTAAGGTACTGATTCATCGTTATTTCTGCGTTCACTTCAGCTTTGCCTCGGCTTGCTGAAGACATAATAATGTTATATCAAACATAATATTTCTGAGTATTCTTATAGAATACTATTACATAAGTGGTTGTCTCATAACGCTATGGGACTTATCTAATCATACGGCTTACATATATATTACACATTAACGTCTTGAGAGGCATATTGTCATATTCTTATTCTCAAGTCTCTGAATTTGTATCTTCGGATCTTTTCCTAGCGTTCGGATATTCTATACAAGTCCATTGTTATACTCGAGGGTTTTGCATCGGTTTGCAACTCTAAATACCCAATCTGGATTGTATAGAATCGGTCCACGCTGAGACTCTCGTTCAGACATTGGCCAACATAATGACGTGTGCGTTTGGTTAATATATTATACAGCGGCTTATAGCTGATCATAGGCAGCTATTTTATTCTTACAATAATCAAGAATAACACTCTATTAGTAATGTAAGACTAAGCGTGGTTTATAGTTGATAAGTTAGTTTTAAGCGTTTATCATTAAGGTAATTCATAAACTTTAAATCCAATTTTTACAACTTTATCAATTTATATCTTTTAAACTACTCTTCATAATCTTAACTTAATTTTCTGCTGTTACATTCTAAATCTACACTTGACATATATGGGGTATCATATACAGAGTCTGATTTGTAATCTCTTTTACTTATCTGGATCATTTTATAGGCGTTATCTAATCTTTGTAGAGACAATGTTTGACATTTAAAATATTACTTTCATCTAGCTAATATTCACTGCAGATATTATTATTATTTAGGTTTGAGAATTTTAGTGTTTAATAATATTCACTTATTTGTCCTAATGTCCTAATGTCTAATGTTTTAGTTATCAAGCTTTCTAATTACTTCACATTTAACTCCTTGTGTAGAATATTCAAATGGTTTTGATATTATTGTGTTTGTTGGAACATATTTCGGACATAGACTTTGTAACATTTCTCCTACCTCAGAGGATTTGGGTTATTGCTTATCATAATGTTGTCCAATTTACCACTAGATGATCATGCTATTATCAATATTTTATTATATTAATTTCTATTTTTGTGTGTGTGTGCAGGTTAACCTTTGGCGTCAGGTTTTTGTACCGTCATGTTTTCCTGACTTAGGTATTTGGCCCTAGCAATCATGACGGTGTATCTCATGAAGTCCTAACCAGACCAAATGAGATACAGAGCTTGTAGAGTCCTTAGATTTAATTGTAAAACTAATAAGAAATTTTAAATTAATAAATATTTTCTTTTTCCTCTCTATACCTTGTTTATTTTATACTTTTCCCTAAACTTTAGATTTCCCTATTACAGAGCTTTATTGGAGCTTCATAGTTTTCACATTTTCAGTAATGAAGTTTTTAGCTCATGTAGGATATTACAATTAGTTGTGACCTTGACCAGGATCTGATTTATTTATTATTTTGCCTATTTAGGCACAATTTGATGTTCGTGAAATGGTCTGAGGTTTGAAAGTGAGGAATGTTCATTGTCTGTACTTGTTCCAACAACCACACATGCAGTCATCTATTAAAAGTTATCTAATTTGTGTATTCGTTAATATTTTAGTAAAATAAAGATAAGTTTAATAAGAATTGTTGCAGGTATTCATACAACAAGTATTTATTTCTGTTGGTAAGTTTTATTTTACATTGTTATGATTGTATGTTGAAAAACTAACTGTGTGGGTAAAATTCACGTTTCTAATCGTATTATATCCATTAAGTTCTGTTTTGCATTATGCAAACTACTAATAATTATTCTATTTTATGACTTTTATGACATGTCCCATTTAAATGTAATGTTTGTTTTTCGTTCCCTGTCTCGTGTGTGTATATTAAATTGTAGACGTCATTAGATTGCTTCAATCTGGCTTCAAATTCGTGTCTATCTTTCATTTCGATTTTAGAAATATTTCGATCATTTAATTACACTTTACCAGTAAATTATTGTATTTTGTTCTGTTAGGGGTATCTAGGTTACTTTGGCTAGCGTTCTTATAATTTTCTTGTGACAACTGTCTTATTTGCCCCATTTAGGTTATTTTCAGAATTAAGTTTTCAGTTTTATGACTTTCCTTAATTTCGATCTGCCTTTTATTTCGTATTATTACAGTAATTATCCATTTAGCTTAAAATATTTTGCATTTTGTTCTGTTAGGGGTATCTAGGTTTCTTTGGCTAGCGTTCTTATAATTTTCTTGTGACAACTGTCTTATTTGCCCCATTTAGGTTATTTTCAGAATTAAGTTTTCAGTTTTATGACTTTCCTTAATTTCGATCTCTGACTTTTATTTCGTATTATTACAGTAATTATCCATTTACTTTAAAATATTTTATTTTGAATTATGTTCTACGCTGATTTATAGGCACATACCATTAATGGGATACCTGTGTAATTCATGTTGTTCAGATTTTAAATTTATGTGGAAGTATATGAAATTATTAACTTTTAAAGAATTACTTCAGACAATATTTTAAGTGCTTTCTAATACATAAACTTGATTGATAACATATTTTATTGATTTATTTTGGAAAGCCAGATTTAATTTATTACTAAAATTGATACCGATGTCCATGGGTTTCAAATATGATAAGGATATTACATAATTTGAAGTTTAATACTTAACAGATTTTTTAAATAAAGGTACAAATTTTCATATTTTTCATGAATTAGTTATATAGTTTAATCCTTTCGAGAAATTTCAATCCATCCTTTAATGTAATGTATGCCATAAATGTCTTTGTCTTGTGGGCGTGTTTCATAGCCACAAACTTATTTCCACTCTTTAGGCTTGCTTTGGAAACTCCTAAGTGAATATGAATCTTTAATTTCATTAAAGAAAAAAAAATCGACACAATTCTTGTTATATTGGGCTGTTAGTGATGTTTTATTTTGTTTTCAAAAAAATGTTGTTCTCTTTTTTGAGTTTATTCCTTTTGTTTGATTTCAGGTTGAAAGTAAATTTATTGTTTCCTTTTATAAGAATGAGCAGTTATAATAATAACAGTTAATAGTTATATAAATAAATATATTATTGACTTAATATTTATATTATACCAAGTTGAGTTAAATAGTCAAAACTCAATTGTAGAATAAATTGTATTCCTTGGTGTATAGGTACATGATTTAGACAAAATTTGCAAATATTCGTTTAATTAAAGAAGCGAATTTGTAATGTCGGTAGTCTTCTATTTCGAAGCATCGTTGGTTCCGTAGAAATTTTGATTTGTACACTTGATAATTTACTTTTCTTATGTTGATATTTACTTTTCCAATTTGTTTTGAGTTTCTGGTAGACTTTTAGATTTTTAAATAATTCATTCAAAGAGTTCTACAAGCCTTATTTTCATATTCAGAGTAACAGGATCCTGCCTGATAACTTATTAAATTACTATACATTGCAGCGGGTTATATTATTAATTTAAATTGTCTATGTAGTTACTATTTAGCAATTTCAGATTTGATGGTTGAAATAGGTGTTATTTAAACAACCACTATATTAACTGATTAAATTTAATTCTTATTACATGGATTTACTTATGTAGCGAAAGCTTATTCATTTTGACTTCAGGTTATAGATATTTATTCCCAGAAATTTAATTTATGTCACTTAGGAATAAGTAAAGTATTTAAAATTAACATAAATAATGGAGTGAGAATGAAATTCTAGTACTAAATTATTTTAAATAAATATGCATCGTTATAGGGTTCATTGTATCTTTGCATTGGCGTTGGGGGTAATTTAATATTTACTTATCAAATAGTCAAGTTAAACTAAAATAATATATTTTGTCTTTGAAATTATGAAATAAGAGTTTAGTGACTATAACTGGCTCCTCTTAATGATTTATTTGTTGTTTCTGTAGTGGTCTACCAGGGTGGCTTTTATGCACCTGTGTAATATTTAAATAGCGTGAGTTACATGTTCAAAAATTTAGCGGTTGAAATTGTCACTCTTGTGCCGTTTAATATGTTTGAGTAGGGTATTGTTGAATAATTTCCCTGAATAGGTTCTCTGATAACCATGTGTTATGATTACATATTGCTTTTAGTAGGAATGGGTCTCTAATTGATTCATTGAATGAGTGCCAATACTATAAATATTCACAATTAGTTTCGCGTTTGTAGGAAGCATTACTGTCTTATTTAAGTTTAATTGATAGATAATTATCAACTTTCATGTTCTTTAAGGGTTAATTTTACATTGGAATCATGATTAATCTATTGAATTTTGATGTTTGATGCTACATATTTGTTTCAACTTACACGTAGTCCTATTTTTTATTAATTCCAATAAAGGTTGATTGGGTATATTTATCTTTAAATTCATACTGCATCTAGTTAGGCCCATTATTAGATTATACAGATAAGTAATTATAAATTTAATTTGAATCACGAACTTCTTTGCACATTTTAGTTTTATTACTTTACCCTTCATTTGCTTTTAATTTAGATTTTTTCATTCTACAGTTTTATACTTAGGTATATAAATGGTTAGTCTAAACTCTTAACAGGTAATGATATGAGCAAATTGAGTCATTTCGATTAATTCATTCCCTTCGTTGTTATGACATGATCCAAAATGCTTTTACAGTAGGGATTTCGTGTGGTTTGTATGTATTGTTTATAAACATTGTTTTATCAGTTTCCTGAGCATTTATTACATGGAAATTCTTTTTCCGCCAGCTTACATTAAAGCTGTCAAAGGTGGACGTCGGGTTACTCTGAGACAGTTGACCTCCAAGGTTTTTTAAGAGATAAAATCTACATATTTAATTGTTTGATTCCATTTCCATCCATCCATTTTAGTTTGTCGAGTTCTCGTTGTGTTGGTTGTAGATAAGTCACTGTAGTTTTGAGAACACAATCAGGATTCATTATTATGATTCATTAATAGTTCTTGTTGCTGTTATTTCGGAACATCATTTGATGTGTTTTATAGTTTCTAACGTTCTTAATTGTAGTTATTTACGCGGTTATTTAATATTTGTTTAATGACAAGGAGTTTGATCATAAATATAAAATGTTAGCGTGTTGAAACCAGCCATATTCTGCAAGAAGTAATAGGTACGTTACTTTGCCCAGTTCTTTTTGTTTTAGAAACCGTCCATTTAGGTGGATTCGCAAGTTGCATTCAGTATGATAATAGTAACTTGATTAATAAAATAACGTAGTTTTATTTTGTCTTGACTTCATAAAATTAAAGATAATATCATATAAACGTCTTTTATATTCTCTTCTTTTAAAAGTTATTTGTGATTCAGGATAATCGAGGCTCGATTTATTTAAAGTTATTTCAAAGAGTGGTTTCGTTACTTTCTTGTCATGATCTAAGTGCTCTAATTATCTATTCTTGATGTCTATTCTATTGTTAGTATTATTACTCCGGTAAACTCCGTAAATATACTAAGGGCGATTGTAACGTATCGACATCAATTGAAGATAATTCTTTGCTTTCATTCTTTTTGTAGGCGTTCGATTTAAAATATCATGACGTCGCCGCGTACCACGTGACCTACAATTGTACGTCAGTGTTTTCATTCAGGATACTATGGAATTAAACAGAGCGGGTAGAATTTCAACCAATCAGATTCGAGCTAGTTTGTTGTTAGCCAATGGTAAAAGATGTTCAGTATGAGGTGATTCAAAGACGTCGAATGAACGAACAATTGAGGGATTGAGAATGAGAGTTGAGAGAATCTGACTTAAGGGAGTGTAACAGGTATTCGAGGCTTTTCGTCGGCAGAGCGTCGAGTCGTAAGGAAGTCAGTGAGTTTAGTTCGTAAGGCATATCGTGTTTAGAATTGTTCACAGATATAGCAGGCAGGCTTTACGGCAGCGGAGGCATAGGGCGAGTAACACCATTCCTGGGCGTGATTCGAAGATAGGAATGCGGTACCACCCGGCATTTGGGCGCACAAAGGATGCACCACATGGATATGGTACGTCGCCTCTGGCATACTTTATATTTATAGGAATTGCTTTGTGATTTGTAGAATAATAGGTGCATCGAATCATACGGGATTCCAGCGATATGTTAGAAAGTGGGTAGATTCAGATTCTGTTGAAAATTAAATGGATACGTTGTTCTTTGCAGATGAGCGTGCCCAAATATCTAGTTTCTGTTATGCGTGTTCAATTGTGATAATCGTGTTTATTCATAGTCTAAATATTGAATAGTTATTATTCCGACATACTTTCGACAATTCTTTATAGAATTACTAAGTGGTAATGATCGTACTGGTTGATTAGTGACTACTATAAGTTTACGGCAAACCGACACAAGGGCGAACGTAAGTTATTTAATATTAATTTAATGAATTAGTTTTAGCTTGTAGTTGGGGTCCGGCTTGTGTGGGGGTGTCTGGATACAGGGCCCGTGTCTGGATGGTTTTCATGCAGATTGGATCTTAAATTGCAATCTATGACAGGAATATAATGATAAATCATTGCTTGTGATCGTGCGTGTGTCCGGTTGATTTAATTTACTTAACTTGCTTTATAATGTTCAGCGTAACGGCAATACGAAGATAATCGAGTGACATTTTAATAACGTAACATGTTTATCTAAATATTTTCTGTATTAATTATTAGGTTGCCGTATTCTTTGGTCGACAGTAGTAGACCGGTGGAGCGCGCAGCATTGGTTCATGTAGGTTGTATAGATGCGCCACGTGTTAACACGTTCAATGCGGTAGGGGTCTTTCGACCTCTTACAAGGTGTGGTTAGTTACGAGTTAAGCCTATTGCATCAGTGTTAAAATATGATACTTACAAAGTGAATAATTAAATAAACTGTTTTATAATGGTGTTTTATAAATACTTCGATTCATTAATATTTCATTATTAGATATAGTGTTTCCCTTAAATTTGGCCTTTAATTCAGTGCCATTCTACTCCGCTGTGAGCTTGTGGTATTATTTTAGCACACTATTGTAATTAATACGTTCACTGCGGTTGGGGGTTGGGGGTCTTTCGATCCCTTACAAAGTATGGTTAGTTGTGAGCAAAGGTAAATGCCGCAGCGAAGATGTTAGGATGGCTGCTTTCCGTATTAGATTATAGCTCTCATCATATTGTACAGTGTATAAATGTTGGTAGGTAACTAAATAAATATTTCTCATTTCCGGTTCATGTCCATCGGCGAGAGGCCATATCATCCAGGGACGAAGGGTGTGGAAATGCGGAGTCGACACTACGGGAACTGCTTAGTACCTGCAGTTACATCAGCATCTAATACTTCGTCGGTCGCAAGTGATGCTCAAAGGCGTCAGCCATTTTTCCTTGACAGGACTGGGGTGTTGCTTCTGGTTTATTTAATAGATAGGAAAATCTACCCTCCAAATTAAGTGTGTGCCATATTGAAAAATAATTCTAAACTAATATATTATATTAATGTTATGGAGAGCGGGCTAGGATCTATTTTAATTGAATACCACTATTTGATGATTTATTGGTTAATTATTTAGAGTTTATACTTTATTGGAATAATTACCTATTAAACAGAATATTTCATGGGCAATAATTGCTTGATTAGTTTTAGTATTTGAATTACTCTTTTAGTATTCTTCTTTTATTCCGTTCAATTATAATCCGCAATCAAAATTATTAACTTCTTATGAATACCTCTTATAAACATGATCTTTTCTACTTTCCGGTGTTTCGTGCGTACGAGAGAGAGGGCGCCATGTACAGACGACACCACGACACCGCTACACGCGTGCTTCGTGTTGGGTCGGCCCTGCTACTCCATTCATAAGGGTGCCATATACAGCGTCTGCATCTCGGCGTCACTGCTCGCGTGCTACGTGTTGGGTCTACACTGTTATTCTATACATTATTATCGTCCATTCGAGCGGATTTACGTTTCATTTAGAATTAAGGGTATTACAGATTTAACATCTACCGTACGACATATAACTGCAGTTGATATTTTAGTTGTCAATCGTGATTGAGAATCTAATATAATACATAATTATAATGCTGTTTACAAGTTCTAGATTGACAACGCACTGCTATTTAATATCTTATATTTAATTTCATAAATATTGGGCTATGATCAGTGCATCCACTTACTTGATTTATCTAGACGCGGCTCTTTGCTAATGAATCGCGCAGTAATTGAAGTCACTAAGTAGAAATAGTTGATCCATCAATAGTATATTAGAAACTATGAATGCGTGATTCATTACAATGATTATAAACTGTATATCACGTGTGCGTTATGGATTTGAGACTCTTATAAAATGATCCAGATTTTAATATTTTAAACTTATTCTAAACATTTAAGTATATATTACCCTACTGTCAATTAAAGCATAATTTGAGCTACTTACATCATATGACGGAACGCATAAATTCACAGAATTGATTAAAATGCTAAAATTATTATTTTGAATTGGAATTGACCGCGTTTAACAATAAAGTTGTAATTAATGGAATTGGGCTTACGTATCTTTGATAATGTGATTCGTTTAGTTGAGAGATGTGGTTCTAGTAACTATTATGGAAACATTAATATTAAATTTAGTTAAACTCTGCTTACGTCCGGGATCGAGGTTCTCATAAGTCACCTAATTTGTTAGGGGACCACGAGTTTCATGGTAGAACTTCGTCTTTGATCGATGCCCTCGCGTAATCTTTGAAAAGGGTGAATCGCTTGGGCTTGTAATTTATTTACACTCGCGAAATGGACCGCTTGGCTAGAACTATTCTGGCAAGACGTCCAAATAGCATACGATAAGACATCTGTACCCTTGTTTGCTAACATTTGTGGTTAAAGACCCCAATTATATATTTACATACAATCTAATTTTTATACTATATGGGTGAGGCTGCAAGTGCGAAGCTCAACGATCTTACAGACTATTGACTTAGTTGTCTCATGCTTTCGGGCTGGGCTTGCTACCATGGAGCTTGAATAATACTGTGCATTGATGTGCAATTCCCAGTACTATGGTCACACTTGGTTCTTTTATATGTAATACTACGGGTTCTGAATTGCCTTCTCTAAATGTCAAAGAGGTAATATATACAAGGGGTACCTTTGTAGCCATGCAAACAAGTATAATTCATATTGAACAATAATTCGGTGCTTGTATTAAGTGTTCAAAAGATACACAAATCTATATATTATATATACGTATTCTTGCTATCTCAACTAACTGATTCCATTATCATTGTCATTGTCATGCCCACATCAACTCCAGATTATTATAATTATGACTCTTCTAGAAAAGAGTATTATTATTACAAAATTATACATTAATTTCAAAGAAGTATATTATCACATTCTTAGTTAGTCTCGGAATTTGCATCTTCGGATCTATTCCTAGCGTTTGGATATTCTCAATGCTAGTCTGTTGACTTACCTGAGGGTTTTGCATCGGTTTGCAACTCTAAATACCCAATATGGATAGTATAGAATCGGTCCACGCTGAGACTCCCGTTCAGACATTACTCTTGTCATGCGTGTGTTCATCAACACAGTATAAAACATAAGCGTCATTTAGATATAAGTTAGTCTTAAGTGGTTTAGTATTAAGGTACTGATTCATCGTTATTTCTGCGTTCACTTCAGCTTTGCCTCGGCTTGCTGAAGACATAATAATGTTATATCAAACATAATATTTCTGAGTATTCTTATAGAATACTATTACATAAGTGGTTGTCTCATAACGCTATGGGACTTATCTAATCATACGGCTTACATATATATTACACATTAACGTCTTGAGAGGCATATTGTCATATTCTTATTCTCAAGTCTCTGAATTTGTATCTTCGGATCTTTTCCTAGCGTTCGGATATTCTATACAAGTCCATTGTTATACTCGAGGGTTTTGCATCGGTTTGCAACTCTAAATACCCAATCTGGATTGTATAGAATCGGTCCACGCTGAGACTCTCGTTCAGACATTGGCCAACATAATGACGTGTGCGTTTGGTTAATATATTATACAGCGGCTTATAGCTGATCATAGGCAGCTATTTTATTCTTACAATAATCAAGAATAACACTCTATTAGTAATGTAAGACTAAGCGTGGTTTATAGTTGATAAGTTAGTTTTAAGCGTTTATCATTAAGGTAATTCATAAACTTTAAATCCAATTTTTACAACTTTATCAATTTATATCTTTTAAACTACTCTTCATAATCTTAACTTAATTTTCTGCTGTTACATTCTAAATCTACACTTGACATATATGGGGTATCATATACAGAGTCTGATTTGTAATCTCTTTTACTTATCTGGATCATTTTATAGGCGTTATCTAATCTTTGTAGAGACAATGTTTGACATTTAAAATATTACTTTCATCTAGCTAATATTCACTGCAGATATTATTATTATTTAGGTTTGAGAATTTTAGTGTTTAATAATATTCACTTATTTGTCCTAATGTCCTAATGTCTAATGTTTTAGTTATCAAGCTTTCTAATTACTTCACATTTAACTCCTTGTGTAGAATATTCAAATGGTTTTGATATTATTGTGTTTGTTGGAACATATTTCGGACATAGACTTTGTAACATTTCTCCTACCTCAGAGGATTTGGGTTATTGCTTATCATAATGTTGTCCAATTTACCACTAGATGATCATGCTATTATCAATATTTTATTATATTAATTTCTATTTTTGTGTGTGTGTGCAGGTTAACCTTTGGCGTCAGGTTTTTGTACCGTCATGTTTTCCTGACTTAGGTATTTGGCCCTAGCAATCATGACGGTGTATCTCATGAAGTCCTAACCAGACCAAATGAGATACAGAGCTTGTAGAGTCCTTAGATTTAATTGTAAAACTAATAAGAAATTTTAAATTAATAAATATTTTCTTTTTCCTCTCTATACCTTGTTTATTTTATACTTTTCCCTAAACTTTAGATTTCCCTATTACAGAGCTTTATTGGAGCTTCATAGTTTTCACATTTTCAGTAATGAAGTTTTTAGCTCATGTAGGATATTACAGGGGGCTACTACTATCCTAATAAAGCATAAGTTACAACAACGTTTGAGAAATAAACCTCGAGTTCATATTTAAGCTGCTGACACTAAGCATAAAAAGAATAAGAATGAGCTCTAAGAGAGAAAAAAAACATAACTTGCCAACTTATGATTTTTCTGTTTCGGAGTCTTGTGATTAATAAAAAATATACATGATCAAGCAACAACATTACCGGCAACTTGTGGGTTTTTTACTTAGTAATTTTAAACGATATACAAATATGGTTTTTCTCCTTCTGATATCAATGTTGGAGTCACATTCGGGATAAAATATCAAAAACCATAAGTCGCCACTTAAGTCTTTTCTGCCTATAAATATGCTGTTATGGTTTTTCTGTTTCAAAACGGAAGTAATTTAGCCAAAAAAACATGGACTTATGCTTGTCTAAATCCGCATCTGTATGACATACAGATATAACTGTCAGATAGAAAAATTCTATTTTTTTCCCTGATTCCGAGGCTAGTAATAACTCAATTTAGCAAAAAATGTCACTTATGGTTTTTCTACTTAAGACGGCAGTATTGTAATGATATTTTTCACGACACTGTTCGTAAATGTGGTGATTGTTTGACTAAACACAGTACGGAAAGTTGCCTATAGACGTATGGCTGTCAAATTGTGACAGCTGTACATCTATGAACGTCACGAACAGTACAACAATGTTGAACGTAAACTAAAAGGTCATATCTAAACACGGATTTCATAGGTAGATACGACGTTTTGAAAATTATTTCAGGGAAATTTTCTCGGAATGCTTGTTTTTTTTTTAATTTTTGTGGCACAGGATTATAGCGTTCAGCCACATAAAAATGTCACAAATTTTTAATAATTATAAAAAATGTGTTTTATTTCCTCACAGTTGTCGTGAAAAGCACAATGTTTAGCCTCGGCTGAAAGTGCAATAGATGAACTCGTACTATCGAAGGCCTCCCCAAGGGTCGGCCTTCAAACAAACTCGTTAATCTATTGCTTACTTTCCAGCCTCTACAACAATGTACTATTGTATCTAATATTGTGTAGTTTAAATTGTACAGTGTTTTAGTTTATACTGTCACGCTGTATATTTTTTGTTTGAATAATAGTGTTAAAATTTGGGAAATGGTCATTGACTGGTGGGTCACTAATCATGTTAGTAGAGAATGCTGCAAACTATGCCACTGTTGTATAACGTGACAGAATAACAAGAAATAAATTTAATTGACCCATAATATGTACATGTCGTAGGATGATTTGATACTTTGAATCTTCACGAAAATCCTAGGGGTTTTGCGAAAACGCGGATAATAGGTTAGGTTAGGTTAGGTTAGTTTGCAAAACCCCTAGGATTTTCGCTTCCCGACCCCTAAGATTCGAAGTATCAACCTAGGATTTTCGCGAAGATTCTAAGTATCAAATCATCCTACGACATGCACATTAAGGAAGTAAATGCCTACTTATATTGCTAAGGGGCATGTGGATTGCGATCTCAGTAGTGTGCTATGATGACGCTGCTATCCATCATCAATCTTCATCACTAAGGGTACTTTTACGACACCCACGGGAGGAATTGGGATGGTTACACACGTATTCTTACTGCCGTTACCACACGGAGGATTAAATACAAGATAAATATGAAAGAAACTATCATAAATAAATAAATAAATATACCTAAATATTTTTTGGACATCTTTACACAAATCGACCTAGTCCCACTGAAAGCTCAATTAAGGCTTGTGATGTGAGTACCAGGCGACGATATATATAATAGAAAGATACATATAGATACTTAAATACGAGTACATAGACAGCCATGACCAAGGAATAAATATTTGTGATAAATAAATACACAAATAATGCCCTCGCCGGGATTCGAACCCGGAACCTCCGGCTTCGTAGGCAGGGTCGCTACCAACGGGCTACGGAAGCTGACTTGCTATCTTGGCCTGTCTGATTCATTTTTACGCCGAAATTGAAACGAACATCGTTTCAGTTTTTACCTAGGCACTGGTCTCACTGCGAGCTACTAAGCTATGAACTATCGGCTATAAACACGAACAAAAAGTACGCACTCCCGTGTAAAAAAAGAGACACGACGATACTCACCCAGGTATCAGCTATCACCGCCAGTGCCATAGTGCTGTTGAGATATTAAAATATTATCGAACCGGATTACTCACGTATTAAAGTCGATGATTGCTCGACATGTTTCGACTTAAATATCAGTTCCCGGTTCGATAATATTTTAATATGTTTGAGTCTCACGTTAGTTATAATTCTAAAAAGCTTTATCTCAAATATTGTGCAGGATCTCGTTTTAAGTTTAAATTTATCTCTTTTGCTGGTATTATTATGTTAATTAACTTCCAAAATAGTAGTGGTATTTTTAGCAAAGTTATGTTCAGCAGTAGTCATTACTTTGCCAGACGAAAAGTCAGTTAAGTTAATAGGAATTTTGTTTTTCGTTAGAAATTACATTTCACTTAAGCGCTAAATTCGTTATGTTATCTGAAATTTATTTATAAATACGAAATACTATTTAAATTTTTAATTGAATGTACTCTTATGCAAAGTGACGTGCTCTGTAATAATAAATAATGCTCTGCGATGTTATCAAGGTGGTAATACTTCATTTTCATTTAAAAATACACGTGAGTGTAACCGTTTATAGTTACCTATTATATCACGAAAGTTTAAATTCAATTAAGGCATATTACATTATGCCGTGTGGTGACGGCAGTAAGAATACATTTGTCACCACCCTAACGCCTCCTGCGGGTGTCGTAAGAGTCGACTAAGAGATTGAAGTGTTACTGATCCTTATCTGATAAAAGATTAATGATGGGCAGCAGCAGCAGCGTCATCATAATGGAATGGACACGTCACTGCGATCGCCAATCTGCTTGCCCAGCGTGGCGATTATGGGCATTTACCTCCTAATGCGTCTATACGCATTGTTAATAGTAGCAGTGGACTATCATGATGATATGATGATGATATACAACATACATCACTTATGTGCTCTTACTTATATTGTAGGTATTTGGTGCCAGTAGATACACCTGCAGCAATTCCTTTTTGTAAAAAGTTACACTTTGTGAAATGAAATCGGAGGAAGCTGTAGTGCTTCGCAGTACAAAGTGGAATCCCTTAGGACACTGTCAACTGTTCTGTCTCATTTAAACTATGTGTGTCTTTCCATATGCTATTTGAAATACCTTTTGTTTCAAATAAAAACCTTAAAGCGGGTTAATAGCGTTGTGTTTGGGATGGGACCTTTAATGTAAGTGATGGTATTATTGGTAGGTTTATAACATTCGATAGTGTTTCTGTTAGTGTAATAATGCATTTGTGTTGTAACCTCCAGGGGTTAGGACATATTGAAACAATAACCGTATCTGTTTATTGATTGCGATAAGTAGGAATCCACATCCTGCATCAGCAGGCTATCTAGTCCAATGCCATAGGCCTCTACTATTATAGTCCATTTCAAATACGAAGGCCCGATGCTACTCGAAACTTTTGTCATTTAATTGGTCCACTACAAATTGGCACGCTTCGTACACCGATGTATGCATAAAATATCACGCCACAAAGGGGTCTGGCCAGGGTGCTAAGACAAGTTGCCAATCGCTAACGCTTAATCGTCAATCGTAAGCGAAAGGCAGCTAACTGTCTTTGTCGCACTAATATAAAAGAGTGACAGAGAGGGAAAACTACGATACGCTACTAAGCGCTAGCGATTGGCAACTTGGCTTAGCATCCTGGTATTTTTTGCTATCACTGATCCTATTGTTGACGCCTAATGACTTTGTCAATTGGAATCGGGCTTTCGTATTTGAAATGGACTTTACCTATACATATGGCCGCATGGCAAGCGGGTCGGCAAACGCAGGAGTGCGCCCACTGTGGTGACGATGCTGCCCATCATAATTCTTCGATAAAGGAATTATTCATTATTCCATACCTTAGGCGATTTTTACGACACTCACGGGAAGATTAGGAAGAAAAATGCATTCCTACTGCCGTCACCACGCGGTGGAATATTAATAATATTTCGATCTTTCTTAAAGAAGTGGCCTATACCCAAGGTATTCACCAGATCCACACAGGTGTCCATGTCCACCCACTTTTGGGTATAGGCCCCTTCTTCATTCAGATTCTGATATTTAATTGTAAAACAATATTCTACACGTTAAATAGGTACACAATTTTAAGTATAGAATACTACAACAGTAATAATAGTTATACGTAGGTGATCCGTATAGTACACATTTTTTCTACTGACTAGATTAGTTATAAGATTTATGAGAACAAAATAAACATGCGAGGTATACATCATAAAAAACATTGTATTTTATAATTCCGCCACTTATTTCCAGTCGCATCCACTGCTTTGTTGTCATTCGGCAGATGTCGTCGGACCATAAGGGGCCCGTTTGTCGAAAGTTTGTAATGTAACTTGTAATACAAGTGGAAATCTCTTTTTAACACTATTGATTAGATAAGGACTTCTGCATGTATTATAAGTTACAAGCTTTCGAGAAATAGGCTCCGTATCGGTGATCTCCCGGCAGATATTCTTAGCTTGATAATATTTATCACAGTCAAATAAAATTAATTATAACATATGAACCCCAGGCTCCCTAGGTCTCAGCTCAAGGCGTCGTGCGCTAAATGTAGACTGCAGTAATGAGATCCCTACGGACTCCTCACCCGATACATCGATATTCAGCAAATTGGACTCCTAACTATACAGCAAACCGAAACTAAAAAATCCATCTTGATTTGATACCGTGGAATCAATAATTAAGGTGGAAGTACTAGTACCCGACACTGTGCCAATAGTCGTCATGTGGTCGTCATCATAGCTTGAATTTCCATCGATACGATAAGATCAACTAATAGGGCATTTAACGATGATAAATGTATGCGCCTTTAATGGTTCATATCCAAACTTTGAAATAATTCGTTTATATCTGTATTATTTGCATAATTTTAAGACAGGCTGACATTTATTAGGATTGAGTGTTAATATTTTCAATGGCCCAACATGTGACATTCAAACTTGTACTGAGGTGCTATCTATTGGGACTACCAGCAAAAGCACCTGAAACTTACTCGAGTTGACAAAGAAAATTTGCAATTTTGAGTAATTTTATATTGTCACCCTATAAAGTAAATACTATTTAACAAAACTTATAAACTCCTCTCCCAAAACACATGACAATACTTTATGTATTTATATATGCGCAAAATATCGTGATTCAAATAAATATTCTGTGTTAACATGTTGCGTACTGGTACTTACCTTACAGATTTGATAATATTTTGTCTCGATTCGCTGCGTCTCCCACGTGGATTGATATTTGGGTCAAAATTCTTTTTGTTGTCTTGTTTTATACCACTCTGTTACGCTGTTAGTTGCTGTTTCGACTCAGTATGTAAAAAAACCGGTGCACTTGTATTTCTTTTTCACGCTCGATTTTAATACATACATCAGAAATTGAAAACAAAAAAACATCTCATACAAAAATCACAACTGTGTCACGTTTTTTACGGACACAAAATAAGACAACGAAAAGAATTTTGACCCATTGGCGAAAGAAAACAAGAGGCTATGAGAGAGTATGCATATTTGGTTGATAAAAAGTAACCCCCTTATTCATAAATATCTCCTAACTTAACAAGCCGCTAAGTATTGTTTGTCCTTTTCTATCTTATAGACATATTGATAAGCCCGAAAGGGACATACAATACTTGGCGGCTTGCTATGTTAGGAGACATTTATGAATAAGGGGGTAGGAATGTAAATTGTGCTGTAGTAATGATTATTTATTTATTTTTTATAAAAAAATAATTTCATCATCAGTCTATGAAAGTCCACTGCTGGACGTAGGCATCTCCTATTAACTATGCGTATTCATTAGGAGGTAAATGCCCATAATCACCACGCTGGTCAAGCGGATTGGCGATCGCAGGAATGTGTCCAATATGATGACGCTGCTGCCCATCATCAATCGTTTATAAAATAATGGTCAGTGACACTTCAATCCTTTAGTTGACTCTTACGACACCCGCGGGAAGAGTTGGGGTGGTGACAAATGTATTCTTACTGCCGTCACCACACGGCCTAAGTTATGGAGGTGCTAAGTTATGGTCTACTATATATGGCGTGGCGATTATGGGCATTTACCTCCTAATGCGTCTATACGCAAAGTCAATAGGAGAGGCCTACGTCCAGCAGTGGACTAATATAGGCTGAAGATGAGATGATGAGATGACGTCCAGCAGTGGACTATCATAGGCTGATGATGAGTAGACCATAACTTAGCACCTCTCCTTCACTGCCCGAATTGCCTATGAGAACTGTGCTGGTCACGAGCATTATCAAATCAAAAATATATTTCGTAGATAGAATACGTTTTCCGGTTTAATGTATAGGTACATGCCCAATAAGCCCTCGGGAAAAGTGACATGATGAATTGACGTCACCATTTCGCAAAATTAAATATACCAGATGATGCTTTTGACAAAAGTTAAAATTAATATTGATGGCTTTTTAACCGACTTCTCGAGTCTTCAGAAGAGGTACTCAATTGGACTGTTTTTTTTGTATGTATGTAGTCTCGATATCTCCGAGAATTGTAAACCGATTTTCAATTTTCTTTGTCATATCATATGGGTATAAGCTCGAGATAGTCCAGTTGAGACCAAGTCGGAGTCTGATGATGGGGGAATCTTGAAGAAATCAGTTTGGTTTTAGGGTCCAGTTGCCTAAATGGCAAAAACGGAACCCTTATATATTCGCCATGTCCGTCTGTCCGTCTGTCACAGCCGATTTACTCGGAAACGAATTGAAATTTGGTAAGAATATGTGTTGCATGAACCGCTACTGAATTATACATGTTGTAAAAAAAAATTAGGGTTTGGGCCCTCCATAAATGTAACTCAGGGATAGATTTTTTTTCGCTGTATACATAGAGGCGTGTGTGGTATCAATACAAAGGTATTTGAGAATGAAATCAAGGTTTATATATTACATCTTTAATTATTAGTTTTCGAGATATCAGCTCTCAAAGTTTTAAAAAATGTCCCCCTCCCCTCTTTTTTTTAAACTACGCGGTATAAAATTAAAAAAATATATATGTTAAGCGTATTAGGCTCTATCGACGATTTTTGTTTTGATTAAATTATCTCTTACACTTTTTGAGGTACGTTGATTTAACTGTATTTTTCTATGACAAATTGATAATGGTACGGAATCCATCGCGCGCGAGTCGGACTCGCACTTGGCCGGTTTTTTTTTTATTTGGTGATGTTTAATATCCATATTAAACATCACCAAATTAAAAGCCTGTCGTTTAGATAGCCTTCACAAAACCGTAAATTGTATTCTCGGAAAAAAAATCCCATTTACATTTTCCTAATAAGAATATAATAGGTGTAATGAGAGCTTAAAGAAGTGCTCGATATTTAAGTATCACGGACTTACGTATATTCAACTACGAAAATATATTAACACTTTGAGCGCGGGGAACTCCCGAGGGGAGTTCTTTGTGGGAGGTCCATTTTCGCTACAAAGCGGAAAAATCACGGGATCGGCTACGAGCGTAGCGCATAGCACCCGTCCGCAATGAAAGTGTTAACCTTTTTGACGCCACGTCAAATACAAAAGCTGTTACTGAAACGCCAATGTCAAAACTGAAATTGAATTTTACGCACATGCGTGTAGGTCTATATTGCTCTGTGGACCGAGACTTATATATCGGTCTTTGGTTTTGAACCTGCGGTGCCAATATATCAGTCGTCCAAAAGGTTAATAGACTTGAACCTTGCGCTGCAGTCAAACGTTCGGAAATATAATTATGCATATTTTTTGTTGTGACTGCACACTTTCAATCGAAAGCGACGGAATCCGAAATGCATTGAATGTTACATTTAAGTTAAATGTAGCGCACGAAAGTTAACGCTTGTAATATCATTGAAAACATGGCAAGAAATAAATGCAGGCTGTTTTTTATAAAAAAGGAGGAGATTCTCAATTCAACTGTTTGTTACCTCAGAATTTTCGACTGTCGCAATCAAACTATGGTGAGAAACATTTATTTATCGATATCGAGTAAGTTATGTTAAAAATAAAATCATAGCGATATGTTTAGCACAAATACAAAAGAAATTTACAAAACTGAGTGTACAGTAAACAAAGCCAATAAAAGATGTCCACAAAAAATACAATGAACATGCAACAACAAGATAGAACGTGCCCAACGTGTCCGTGGACTACTCGGTCTGAAATTAGAAAACGGTATAATTTGGGGGTACCAAGTGTCCTTTTTACAGTAGTTAGACATATTCCTAAGGATGTTAAAAAAGTATGATAGACATCTCAAAGTGGTAGCTAATAGGCATACGGGCTATTTCAAGATTTCCGTTGTATGACAGGTATGGTTAAAATTAGGAGGTACAAATTTTCCTTTTCACGGCTGTTAGGTAAGCTTATAAAAACGTCAAAAATGCAAGATTGCCATTTATAAGTGCTACCTAACAACAATGGGGGCCAATCAAAGATGGTGGATCTCCAGTTTTACAAAATCAAGTATATCTCGAGAACTATTAAATATATCTAATTACTCTCTTGAACAAAATTAAAGGCATATCTGTAAGCTTCATATTTTGCATATACACCATATTGCTAAAACCAACCAATAATTAATTATGACCAAATTTATGAAAAATTCGTGATTTCTTTTTTTTTTGTGTCCTGTTTTTACATAGTAGTCATGACGCTAGAAAAATTAAATATTTTTTTGAAGATAGTGTGTTTAATAAGCTTTAATTTGATGTATATAACTTGTTGGCAGTATTAAAAAAAAGACCCATAAAAAATATTTAAAGGAATTGTAGTCATAATCCACCGTATACTTAGTGATTTAAGAGGCGATTTTTTTATATTTTTCAATCTTGGTTATTTGAAATAAGCACTATTATTTACGAGTGGCACTTCTATCGCAAGGATGAACAATATTGCTTTGCTCTTCCGCGATACAGAATGTGTAGCTAATTAGTGTAACCCGCTATAATTACTTGCGTATTTTTTGCATGCAATTAATTTTCCCACCCTCCCGCCGCAAAAATAAATACGCAAATAACTATAACAAACCACCACAAATAACACTATACTCGACACGTGTTTCGCCTCTCTACGAGGCATCATCAGGAGTTGACGATGTTGTCGGTCTGGTGTCCAAGCAGCAAGCAAGCAGCAAGCAGCAGGTCGGCAAGGTTGGCAATTAATAAGGCTCAAAAGGTCTGGCTCAACGAAGAATCTCGCCATTGGTTTACAGTTAGAGACAATTTAAAATTGCATCTTAAGGTTCTATATTCCGAACTTTCATTTAAGCTGCATAATCTCGAGTTTGATATTCTTGACCAAAAGGCCAGATACTTCGCGTCAGAACTTGCTCACGAGATGTATATTGCACAGCTTAACAAATTGCACAGATTAACAGCAGCTTCTAATTCTTCCTTAGGCAGAGGTGAAATAGTACCACCAACTCATCACCAGTTCCACCCTCGCATGAAGAACCTCACTACAGTCGAATTTTCGGGAAATGAAGTAGGTCTTTTGGAGAAGGGATTGAAATATAACTTCCAGCCTAAGCTAAAACAAGGAGTTCTTGAAAATTTGGCTGTGGATGCCGAGGTTGCTATAGTTCGGGGGCGTGGTGAGGTAGACACAAAAACCATGGTAGCTAATGTTATTAAGGGTGCTGGTCTGGTAGAGGATGCGGGGGTGCGATCTAATATGTTGTTATTAAGATCTATACAACAAAAGGTGCAAGATAATGATCTAGTGGTTTCAAAGGCAGACAAAGGCAATTGCATTGTGATCATGGAGCGGGGTCAATACAATCAGAAAGTATTAGATATTATCCAAGGTGATGGCTTTTCTATCTTACGGAAAGACCCAACTCCAGCGTTCCAGAAAGATCTTAGGCATGCGGTTAAGGATTCTTCGTTTGTCTTTGAAACCGAGCATGAGAAGAATATGGTTATCCCCATGAATCCACGAGCTCCTGTTCTTTATGGTCTTCCAAAGATTCATAAAGACAATATTCCGATTCGTCCGGTGGTGTCATACTTGGGTGCACCAACTTATAATTTAGCAAAGAGATTGAATTGCATTATTAGAGATAAATCCCAATTTCGGCCTAAGTTTTGTTTAAAGAATAGTTTAGATCTAGTAGAGAGGATCAAGGGTATTAACTTGCCTGAGAATGCTATCCTTCTTTCGTTGGATGTAGACAGTTTATTTACAAATGTACCGTATGTCGAAACATTGGACATCCTTCGTGGTATGTTTGAAAGACAGCGGCTGCATCCGGGAGAGGTGGATGAATTATTGCAACTCACTGCTATTTGTATGAAACAAAATTATTTTAGATTTGGGGGTCAATATTACCTGCAAAATGATGGTTTGGCTATGGGTTCACCATTGAGTCCTTTAATGGCTGATATTTTTATGGATGACTTTGAAAACCAGCATATTGTAGGTAATAGGGATATTTTGTATTATTTTAGGTACGTGGATGATTTAATTATTTGTTGGACGGGCAGTGTGACACAGCTGGATGCATTTTTTACTGAGGTTAATAACAAGCACCCGAAAATTAAGTTTAAGAAAGAATTAGAGCAAGACAATTCACTTAATTTCCTGGACTTGACGATCACAAGGGTTAATAACAGACACGATTTCCGAATTTTCCGTAAGCCTACACAGACTGACGCAGTTATACCAGCTTCTTCTATACATCCGTGGCAACATAAGTTAGCGGCTTTTCATTGTTATGTGCATAGATTGTTGACTGTGCCTCTTTCTGATGACCATTATCAACTAGAATTGAATAACATCTATCACTTGGCGGTTTCTAACGGCTACGATAAGTCAGTTGTGGATGGTATAATCAGAAAGAAACAGAATGGCATGATCAATAATATGTTGTATGCTGCACGGCCGTCTGAACCCACCAAGAAATTTCAGGCAAGCATTACGTATGTTGGCAAACTATCAGATGATATTTACAAAGTTTTGAAGTCTAATAATATTAATGTTGCTTTTAAGACAAACAATACGTTACATTCAAAACTTTGTAACGGCAAAGATCAAATTGAGACGGGCAAGAAGTCTGGTGTGTATAAGCTAACTTGTGATGATTGTAATAAGGTGTACGTGGGGCAAACGGGCCGTAATTTTAACACAAGGTATAAAGAGCATGTTACATCTTATAGGCATAACCATCCAGAACGTTCAAATTTCGCGAAGCATTTGATAGAGAGTGGCCATAGTTTATCTGAGGACCACTCTTTTAATGTTCTGCACGTTTGTGATAAAGGTTTACGTTTGAACGTTCTGGAACAATTGGAAATAGTTAGGTACAACGGTAGAGGTGTAATTATTAACGAGCAGCTGAATGTTGCGTCATCGCCGTTATTACGAATTTTTTCCGTTGCCAGGGGGGGAGAAGGGGGTAGGGGGCGGGGTCAGGGTGAGGTTATAAATATGGCCGACCAGACAGGACAGCTCATTCTGTTGCCGGACACCAGACCGACAACATCGTCAACTCCTGATGATGCCTCGTAGAGAGGCGAAACACGTGTCGAGTATAGTGTTATTTGTGGTGGTTTGTTATAGTTATTTGCGTATTTATTTTTGCGGCGGGAGGGTGGGAAAATTAATTGCATGCAAAAAATACGCAAGTAATTATAGCGGGTTACACTAATTAGCTACACATTCTGTATCGCGGAAGAGCAAAGCAATATTGTTCATCCTTGAATATGGACTTCCGCAAAGTAACGCCTGATTCAATTAATCACTTCTATCGCCTCTTAAATCACTAAGCATACGGTGGATTATGACTACAATTCATTTAAATATTTTTAATGGGTCTTTTTTTTAATATCACCAACAAGTTATATACATCAAATTAAAGCTTATTAAATACACTATCTTTAAAAAAATATGTAATTTTTCTAGCGTCATGACTACTATGTAAAAACACGACACAAAAAAAACAAAATCACGAATTTTTCATAAATTTGGTCATAATTAATTATTGGTTGGTTTTAGCAATATGGTGTATATGCAAAATATGAAGCTTACAGATATGCCTTTAATTTTGTTCAAGAGAGTAATTATTATATTCTATATTTAATAGTTCTCGAGATATACTTGATTTTGTAAAACTTGAAATCCACCATCTTTGATTGGCCCCCATTTTTGTTAGGTAGCACTTATAAATGGCAATCTTGAATTTTTGACGTTTTTATAAGCTTACCTAACAGCCGTGAAAAGGAAAATTTTTACCTCCTAATTTTAACCATACCTGTCATACAACGGAAATCTTGAAATAGCCCGTATGCCTATTAGCTACCACTTTGAGATGTCTATCATACTTTTTTAACATCCTTATGAATATGTCTAACTACTGTAAAAAGGACACTTGGTACCCCCAAATTATACCGTTTTCTAATTTCAGGCCGACTAGCCCACGGACTATTTATAACATAAACAACATAAGTTTCAGTTATAAAGTTTGCATGTAATGTAAAAAAATTCCCGATTTTAATTTAGTCTAGTTCTGACAATGCCCATAAAAGCCACTATGCTGGGAAAACTAATCCCTTAGTCGACTTTACGGCATGCATGGAAAGAATTGGGGTGGTGACAAAATGTACTCTTACTGCCACGCGGCGGGATATTGTTTGTGTTGGTATTATATTTTTTTATGTATTTCAATAAGTGTAAATTGTAAAACGTAAAAGAATATAATACCCACACCAAATAATTTTAACAGAGAATGAACTCGCAAGAACTTGCGATGCTCGACACGTTTCGCCATAACTCGGAATAAGCTGACACCGAGTGCTTGCTGCAAGACACTGCATGGCTTTTAAACCTGTCTTACGTGTATTCTGAAAAAGATAATGGAGTCTCGTTTAACAAAACAATGTTTGTTAAACGAGACCAATGTTGCTGACGTGATTTACTTGTTTTGAAACAGAATTCCAAAAATGTCTGAATAAGACTGTAATGTTAAGTCGGATAATTTTACGAGTACATCTGAAAACGCTCGGTCTCAGTCTTTTTTGGTATTCGTTGGTGAATAAAGATACTCTGTCAATTTAGCCATCGATAGATGATTGGCATTACTTAAAAGCGATATTAATTAAATTTAAGCTATTGTGCCACATAATACTACTTAAATCTATATAAATAAAAAAAAACAATAAAAAAACATGTAGGTACATTATCTATGATTTCGATATAAACGAGTAAACTCACATTGGCCTGCTACCGCGAACAGCGAAGTTCGCAAATTTCGGGGATTTCTCTCTGTCACTCTAATGACGTCTTCGTTGGAGTGACAGAGACAAATCCCCGAAATTTGCAAACTTCAGTGTTCGCGCAAAAATCCCCGCAATTTGCGGATTTCGTAGTTCGCGGTAGGGCCATAGGATGCTTAGCCAAATTGCCAATCGCTAACGCTAGCGTATCATAGTTTTCCCTTTCTGTCACTCTTTCATATTAGTGCGACAAAGTTAGCTGCCTTTCGTTTACGATTGACGATTAAGCGTTAACGATTGGCAACTTATCTAAGCGCCCTGAATGCTTATCCAAGTTGCCAATCGCCAGTGGCGTACCTATCGCAGTTTTCTCTCTCAGTCACTCTTTTTTATTAGTACGACAAAGATAGCTAGTTGCCTTTCTCTTACGATTGACGGTTGAGCGTTAGCGACTAGTATCTTGGCCGTGTAGTGACGGGTGGCCGTGTGGTGACGGCAGAAAGAATATATTTGTCACCACCCCAATTCCTCCTGCGGGTGTCGTAAGAGTCGACTAAGGGATTGAAGTGTCACTGATCATATTTGATTAAAGATTGATGATGGGCAGCAGCGTCATCATAGTGGACACATTACTGCGATCGCCAATCCGCTTGCCCAGCGTGGCGATTATCGGCATTTACCTCCTAATGCGTCTATATACGCATAGTTAATAGGAGAGGCCTACGTCCAGCAGTGGACTATCATAGGCTGATGATGATGATGATATTTGCTAAGCTCCCTGGCCAGCAATAACTACCCTATGTTAAGTTTGTTCGGTAAGAGAAAGCAGATGAGAAGTTTGAGCTTGCCTTGCTGCCTTACTAGAAAATGGAAAAACGACGCCTTGTCATGAGTGCTCTTTAAAAAAATACACTAAGCATTTGGTGAAAGGTCCGATTTTCTTTACAAACACGGCTACGCTCTTTTTAGGGTTCCGTAGCCAAAATGGCAAAAACCTCTCTGGTCTGTCCGTCTGTCCGTAGCATAGCTCAATGGCCGTTAATACTAGAAATCTGCAATTTGGTACAGGTATACGAATTAATCACGCCAAAAAAGTAGTACAATAAAAACTAGAAAAAAATAATTGGGTACCTCCCCAACTGGTGAAGTGGGGATGTTTTTTTTATTTGATGTAATCCTATAGTGTGAGATATCATCGAATAGGTAATCGTATCAAGGAATAAGGGTCTTAATAGAAAGTTTTCTCTAAAGTTAATATTTTCGGAGATAATCGCTCCAGAAGAAAAGTATCTGTCCCCCCCTCTAAGTATTGATCCGAACGTCCAAAAAATATGAAAAAAACCTGAATAGTGGGCTTATAGAATAAATACTTTAAAATAAAACTATTTAGAACATAATCGACCCAGCCGTTTTTTAATTACTACGGAACCCTACACTGAGCATGGCCCGAGATGCTCTTGGCCGGTTTTATTTTAGTTTAATGTCACAAATCTAACTTGAACCTTCTTTTATAATGTTTTATTGCATCATTCACTTATTTGATGTAAAATTCAGCAAACACATGTCATGGCCTTGTTATATTTGACGTTCCAAAATTTCTTTGACGAACAAACAAGATCCTCGTAAAATGAGAACGTTGGTCTCGAGGAAACATGAAATAAAAGGCATTTCGTTGAAAATTTCACCCGGAACCTATCGCACAGTTTTTTGTTCCTTTCAGTATGGAAACGGAAGACAGAACTAATTGAATTTAAACTTTTTGAGACATGATAACTATAAATTAGGTTATTAAACGTGAACTTGGTAATGGAGACCTAGGCTCTCCGAAACATGTCGTGCGTAGTGAATATACGCAAGTTAATATATTTTTAAATATAGAAGACAGAACTGATCTGAAAAAGGGGTAGTTATTGAATTAAATTTCTGTGAAACAATACATTTTATACGACATTTTTGAAAAACATTCACTTTGATAAAGAAGATACTAATCTGTGTACTACGGCCGCCGAAGGTACCTAGATTGAAAGTCACTGCACGTACAGAAAAACAAGCTTTGTACAATCTTCATCAGATATATCGTTGCGTGCGAGGCGTTCAAAACTATCTGAACTCGACTTTATTACCATGACGATAGAGACGTGTTCAAATATTTTTGAGCTCTCCGGATACTACGATATATCTGATGGCGACTGTACGAGTACGAAATCATTGTCGTAACACAAGAAAAAGCACACAAACTTGACCCGCGTGAGTTTTTTTAGGGTTCCATACCCAAAATGGCGAAAATGGAACCCTTACAGTTTCGCCATGTCCGTCTGTCCGCAGCATAGCTCATGATGTGTTTTTTCAGGGTTTTGTAGCCAAAATGGCAAAAATTGAACCCTTTACAGTTTCGCCATGTCCGTCTGTCCGTCTATCCGCAGTATAGCTCAGTTGCCGTTAGTACTAGAAATCTGCAATTTGGTACAGGTACGTGTATACATTAGGGTGGGTCATTTTTCAAAAATGTCGATATTCTGGAGGGCATAGTTACAAAACGGTGCGATTTGATGTTTGATTATCACTCTTATTTTTATTATATTTTTAATTTAAATTTAGTTGCCTCCGAATTTGAGTAGAAATTTTTCCTAAAATCTATGGGGTTTCAAAAACAAAAAATTTTTTGTCAACCTCTTTTTCGTTTCTTTTGGCTCCGTAACTTTAGAAAAGCTATTTCCAGATAAACACAATACTCAACAACAAAAAGTAAAAACATAGATATCAACTGTGGGCAGTACAAAATGTACTGAAGTTTCTATGAAATCTTTCAAATAGATCCGAAGACAGAAACTTAATTCCGATCGCCAAATAATTTTGGACAATTCTTAATCGACCTAATAACGGAACTATTTACAAATGTGCCCAATAAAAAAAAAACTTTTTTTTTCTTCATACAATCAATCAGTGACCCACCCTAGTATACATATAAATCATGTCAACAAAGTGGTACAATAAAAACTAGAAAAAAGTTCTTTTTCGGGTACCTATCATCCAGCTATCAGCAATCACCGCCGGGCGATTCTAATGTAATAAGTGGAAAAGTGTAAACATTTTTTTCCCAACTAGTGAGCAAAATCGAACTTTACGCGTTGCGCACGCTTCGCGCGCGGTAATTTCTCTTTTTGAAAAAATCGTCCCTTACACGTGCAAAAACATTTCCCGCACTAGTTAGGTAATGTACTATTTTAATTCACTTCACAGCTAAAGGAATTCCTAATACGGAGTCAATATTCTCGACTGGCTATTACCCGCTCGAGTGACTTCAGATTAAACATATTTCGTACTTTTAGACTGGAACTGCTAAACGTATTCGTTGGTATAATTTGCATTTCTTCTAGATTTATTAGACTAGACTCGAATGTGCTTTAAATACAAATTGCTATTGTTAAAAGTTAATTCCTTGGGACGATTTTATAATTAAACACTATTTTAGTACAGATCTTTTTCTACGCGCTAGTGCGAATAGTGGTTCATTTTTTTGTCAGGTCTGAAAACCATCTGTACTCAAAAACGTAAGGAATTTCGTAACTCGTGTCGATTTAAACAAAATTAATTGGGATGTACTATAATTATTTTTTTCCTAATTAATGCGGAAAAGTAAACTTAGCACACAACATTTTTTTTGTACTTGCATGTACAAATGTACCTACTATTATATCACACTGCTTTCTAAGCGCGCCAGTTGCATGCATCACGGGAGTAATAGAAAAGTGAAATGCCCAAGGGAATTTCACTTTTCTAAAATAATACATTACGACACAAGTGCATGACAAAACATGAAATTCCTTTTTGGACGTGTTTCGTACGACGTTTTTCAGTACAGAGGCCCTTCCGAAGTTTTGGACCTGACATAAAATGAGCCACTTCTCGCATTACCGCGTAAAAAAGGCACCATCTGTACTAAAATAGTACATTTCGATGCAAGTGCAAACATTTTTTTTTCGACTTTGAAAGTTGAAGCCCGAGTGAAACGTGGGCGATAATCACCCGAGATAAAAAAGAAGTTTTTACACGTGTATCGAACGACTTTTTTCATTAGAAGTGCCTTAAAAAGAGAAGCGAAAGTTTACGCGAAGCGTGCGCAAAGTTTACATTTCTGCACTAGTTAGGGAAAAATAGTACATTACGACGAAAAATATGAAATATGAAACGAGTGGCGATGTTTTAAATCGACACTATGGTCTTATGCCTTATTTGTTTGTCCGTAATTTCCTTTGTTAAGTGAATTAATACTATGTAGTTAAAAGGCAGACCGAAGGTCACACATACAGGCGTGATGTCCGAATCAACATCGTACACTTAGTGGCCTAATAAACGGACACGCTTTTGCGTTTAACTTTGTAATGAAGGTCATAGAAACATGGATGTAGAGGCAAATTAAATTGACAGTGAACATACATGTTTACATGTTACGTGTGTGTCGTGTGGTGACGGCAGTAAGAATACATTTGTCACCACCCCAACTCCTCCTGCGGGTGTCGTAAGAGTCGACTAAGGGATTGAAGTGTCACTGACCACTATTTGATCAATATTGATGACAGCGTCATCATAGTGGACACATTACTGCGATCGCCAATCCGCTTGCCCAGCGTGGCGATTATGGGCATTTACCTCCTAATGCGTTCATACGCATAGTTAATAGGAGAGGCCTACGTCCAGCAGTGGACTATCATAGGCTGATGATGATGATGCTGATGCATGTTTGTTATTTGGGTCGGGTAAAGTACAGTTGGAAGGTATTTCGGAAAAAATGCAATATTTTACATGTATATTATATAAGGTCCTAATTTATTAGTTGCAGATATTTTAACACATTATACTTTACATTAAAATAATTAACTTTAAATATAAATTAAGAAATCTTTTCATGTAACTTTTTTTATTTCATTTTCCTAACAAAAAAAATTATTGTAATTTCGTCTGAAAAAAATCAGCATGTGCATTATCACATGTCACAATAACAAGCTGTCTGTCATGTCATCAAACGACACAATCCAACGGAAAATAACATGATATTGACAATCAAGTTTTTAATATGTCGACGTCAAAATGGCCAGTTCCAGTTAAGTGGTACGTAAAAGAGGTACTAGAATCTGTTCAATGAGTTTTCATTTAATAATCACATAAACAGGGTGTTTTTACGTAGCAAATTTGTTCTTCCGTTTTCTCCAAAAAAACATCGTAAAAGCTATAATGTTTCACGGTTTAATATACTCCAGAGACCGAGTACTATCAGCTGTAAAAATATCTGCATCTAATAAATTAGGACCTTATATAGCTAAAAGTGTAAAAAGGATTGTGACTATTGGGCAAATTTGCATGTATGAAAATATTAATAGTTATTTATTATACAAGGGGCAAATTTGTTGTTTAACTGTCGTGCCAATATTGAGACCTGAGCTAGCGAAAGATTCCAAAATTGAATCAGGAGCGTAGGGAGTGGTTCAAAAACTGGAATCCTGAGCATTGCGAAGGTCTCAAGGCACGAGAGTTGAACAAACTTTGCCGCCAAGTGTAATACAACTTTTTCCCCCTTACTTATTGCGAGGAAATATGATTACAAATCTCATCCAAATGTAAATTAACTTAAAGAAACCATTTAAAACTCAATGTCGAAACGTATCGTAGAGTAGAGTTACTTCTGCTACTTAAATATAGCCAATGGCTTACAAATTCATCAATGAGAGTTTACTATTTTTAGCTCCGATTGCGCATGTTTAGTACGGTCATACAGATCCACTTATACTAGGCAGTAGTGGGCCATAGCATTTAGAGCATGGTCAAATTACTTTATTCACATGAGTACAAAAAGTATTTTTACCCGCTCGTATTAAAGGATAAACGAGCGCTTTACGAGCTAGTGAGGGGAAAAAATTCTTGATAAGAGAAGTTATAAAGTATGAATTAAACGGGACATCTCTGGTTTGTAGGTAATTATATTACGATAAAAGTTACAAACGAGAGGCGATAAATTAAAACACCTTCGCAGTGTCTTAAATCGACACGAGTTAAGAATTTCCTTTTCGCGCGTGTATCGTACGACGTTTTTCAGTACAGATGGTCCTCCGAAGTTTCCTGACACAAAATGAACCTCTTTTCGCATTAGTACATAAAAAAAGCGCACACCATCTATACTGAAATAGTACATTACGTTACAAGTGCAAAAAAATAATGATTTCGAAACGAGCAGTGTAATATGAAAACACGACCGAAAGGAGTGTCTTAAAGCGACACGGGTTATACATTTATTTTTTGCACGTGTCTCTTACGACGTTTTTAGTCGGTACAGATGGCCCTACAAATTTTTGGACCTGACGTAAAATGAGCGATTTCTCGCACTAGCGCGTAAAAAAGGCATCATCTCTACTGAAATAGTACATTTCGATACAAGTGCAAATATTTTTTATTCGTCGAGGTGAAATTTGGGGGCCCGAGTGAAACGAGGGCGACGATCACCCAAGTTAATAAGAAGTTTTTACACGTGTATCGAACGACTCTTTTCATCACAAGTGCCTTAAAAAGATAAATTTTCGCACGCTAATCGTGCACAAAGTTTACTTTTCTGCCACAGTTAGGAAATAGTACATTTCCTAACTAGTGTTTTTGCTCGTGTGAGGGACGATTTTTTTCATAACATGTGCGTCAAAAAGAGAAATTAGCACGCGCGAAGCGTGCGCAAAGTTCGTTTTTGCGCACTTAGTTAGGAAAATGTATTTAAATACGCTTGTAACAATCACTTCCAGCAGTAAGCTTTTGTTCTACAAGTGCAAAAGGCATAAAAAGTTAATTAATCAGGTACACGACATGCCGCACCCGCTATTACACAAATTAACGGCAAACTCTCTCAATACAATTACATAGTTCGTTAATAACGAAATTCTAATTAACGTTTCTTGCCGTTCGGTAAATTAAAGTACTTTTCAAGACCATGTTTACATAAAGTTTTAAATGGAATTTGTTTGACGCGACAAATATCCCATTTATCTAAGGTATCACGAATATCTGTCTACATAATTAATTGGGTCAAAATTCTTTCGTTGTCTTATTTAAAACGTGACACAGTTGTGATTTTTTATATTAGATGATGTTTTTTTTCCAATTTTTGATGTATGGATTAAAATCCAGCGTGAAAAAGAAATATAAGTGCTTCGATTTTTTTCATGTAGGTACTGAGTCGAGACTCAATACTCAATCTTTATTGCACTTATAATGTGGTTTACAAGGTGTTACACAGTAAGTTACAGAGACATTATAACCCTGTTGGGCACGGCAATTTTTTTGTCGAGAGGGGAGGCTTATAATTAAAGTAAATTTGTATTCCTGATATCTACGGCACAATTTAAGCGGCTACTAATTAAATATTGGAACTATGTTATTGTTATTAAATTTTTTGTTTTGTATGTATTTTTTGTGTTTATAATGATTTTAAGTTATTGCATAGTTTTAGGTTGGTGTATAATTTTATTGTTGTACTATTATGTAATCTAATATTAAATATTTTATTTGTTCTTGTTTATTCTAATGAATCTTCCATATATTATATTCTTGTATTGTATAATATGTCTTACTGATGAGGAACTTTTTTACTCTATTAATGAATTTTGTATTAATTTAGACAGTAACTAGAAGCGTGACAGAGTGGTATGAGACAAGAGAACGAAAAGAATTTTGACCCAATTAGTACCATACGACCACCCAACTATGGTCAAATACTGCAAATATCACTATTTACTATTCACAATTTCAACTCGTCATTGAAATCTTCATTTTGCCGTTTAGTATAGCGCGTATAATCATAGTTGGTGGTTTTACGGTACCAAACACCTTATTTGCAGTCAAGTTCGTCACGATAATTAAAGAACGATATCTTAAGGAATCTAAGCTTGATCGCCGTAGTTTATATTGTATTATAATGTAGATAGTTTATAAAATAAACACAAAAACGGAAAAGTATTTTTTTGTAGGTATGAAGGTTTTAATAATTGAATTAAATTCACAAGTAAAATTGATAAATAAATTTAAATTTTGTATTTCTATCACTGTCTACTTATTTTATTTCATTGTACTAATTAAATCTGATTGTGTGTCAATAATACATTATATTCTATTACACTTGCATAATACAGGGTGTTTGGGATAACGATGTAGGAATTTCTGGAGGTGGTAAAGGAGACTAAATGGAAGAGTTTGAACCCTATTTACCTTAATTCAATATGTGCCAGTTTTTTTTTAAATCACGTTTTTCAAAATGTTTAGTTTTATACCAAAAATTTACTTAAAAAGTTAAATTTAAAACATAATATGCAATAAATAGCATTGATTTTTTTATAATTAACATAACAATCAGTTGAGTAATAAATAAAAAAAATTAACTCCCACTTGCCACAAACAAAATTTTTTTAAATAATTTTTCTATTTCATCATTACTGATTTCTAACAGAAAAGTAGTCGGGATATGAGTATTCCTATTCGTGTAACCACATCCTTGATTTTCTAGGTTTTGAATCCAAAAAAAAGTACAACAAAATAGCAATTACTTTAAAAGTTATCGTCGATCAATTGTTGAACGCCATCACCAAACAAAATAAGTTTCTTGTAGTTGGTAGGCAAGTGTGAGTAAAATTTTTTTTTATTTAAAAAAACTGTCACATATTGGACTAAGGTAAATAGAGTTCAAACTTTTCCAATTAGTCTCCTTTACCACCTCCAAAAATTCCTACATCGTTATCCCAAACACCCTGTAGGTATATTGAATATTCGTATACGATGTTTATTCTATTCCATTATTTTTTGATAGCCCTTTACGACCGAGACAAACATTTTCTAAAATCTTATAAAAAATGTATGTAGATCGTTTTAAATTATCTTCGTATACTTGTAAAAAATAATAAAAAAAATCGAATTGCCTTTCATCATTAAAAAAATCACATGCACGAAAGTGACGTTCAGGATTTATACGTAAATGCAAGATCTTGCAAATTAGTATGGACATCCATAAAAACATTAATAAAACACATTATTTAATGAAAAAACTTCCTATTATAAGCGATCTTATATTTTTAGGGTTCCGTACCACAAGAAGAAAAAAAACGGAGCACTCATAGGATCACTGGCGTGTCTATCTGTCCGTCTGTTACAACCGATTTACTCCGACACTACTACTGGGCAGATTGAGTTGAATTTTCGCACACCTATGTAAATTGGTGACCCAACGTTGGATGTCAAACGTAAATAAATTAGTTTTGAATGCGAGAGCTACTTTTAGGCGGTAAATTAGAAAATAAAAATCAAAATTTTCACTTCATGATTCCGAGATGATAAAAATGTATTATCAATGCTAATAATAATATGATGAATGGATTAAAGCGACGATTTTTTGGAGTCAACGTGTAATAACCAGGACTATTTGCAATATTTACTTTTACTGACTGGGAAAAACGAAGAATCTGTAAATTACATTACATTATACATATTCACACAAGAAAAAAAAAACGATATTTACTACACATTGAGTTTTCCACAGTAATTCAACAATAGATTTAAAGATGTGAACGGAATTAACGGGTTTTAATAGCCTAACAAGAAAATATTTGTGGTTAAATACTTAAAAAGCATATGCTAGAAAGTACTACGTCGTGCACAAGCAGAATTAGCAGTAATCTCACACCTAGCTTTAGTGATGATGTGAAGCTTCCGAAGATAGACATAGCAAAGTTTACCGGAAACTATCAAGATTGGACGTCCTTCTACAATGTGTTTTCTTCATTCATCCACGAATAAGCAAAACTTAAGAAGACTTCAAAAGAGCAACATTCATAATAACAAGGCCAAAGCAATTCGAGAGATATTAGGTATGGACAACTACGGAGTGCCTAACCAAGATGAAAATACAAGATATTATTAACCCAGCTCCTTGGATACGCTAATTAAAATACGATGAAATATATACCTAACGAATTAGACGAAATATGTAACCAATTCTTCAAAACGTATGACTATGTTTCTTGGTTTCATTTTATGCGCAAAGACCGATTATGCATATCCGTGCAAATATTTATGACGAGCTCCGTCCGAACCTACAATTTTGTGCACTTATTATTTACGGGCATATTGTTTACACGAAATCACTTAATTTCATTCTAATTTGTGCTAAATAAAAACGTTTAACTCTTTAAGAGTAAGTATCACTCAATAAATAGAATGTTTGTCACCGCAAATATACGAAATTATGAACTTACATGTGCTACTACTCCCACCAAAATACATCGCCATCTTCAACGCTGTCTTGCGACTGACTGATGCGGCCGCCCTAAGGTATTTGCTACTTTTACGTGTCGGCTAGTTCGATCGGTATAGGTTTGAGCTCGAAAATACAATTTACTTGCTGACAGGATTTTTGCAAAGTAATTTGCAGGATTATATCAAACCGGTCGGAAAGGGATTACAAGCACGAATTGCTGAAGATAGGAAAATTTTCGAAATGGATCCATTATCAATACGCAAACCCGTAAAGTTCTCAAACTTTAATAAACGCGGAATTTCAATCAAAATACCTACTTATTTAACAAAGAACATCCTCCAATTCATTAAAATCCTTACAAAAACGGGCCCGGACCGCGAGCATTCATACATTACCATACATCAAAACTTTGGGTATTAGCATTTAGAGAGCATAACTTGTATTATGAGATGGGCTTCACGTGAAACAATTAGGGTCTGACAGTACGTGAATTGACGGAGGTTTACCGGTTTCTGGACTGGAATTTTAATATTTAAGACAGGAATTATATTCGTAATCAGACTTAGTAATCAGAAGTGATCCAAGACCGAATATTCCACACATTACACACATCTCTTCAGCCCACTGATGGACGTAGGCCTCTCCTATTACCTACCCGTATGTATAACCCGTAGGTATAGGTAATGCCCATAATCGCCACGCTGGGCAAGCGGATTGGCGATCGCAGTTAGTATGTCTACTATGACGATGCTGCTGCCCACCATCATCATCAGCCTATGATAGTCCACTGCTGGACGTGGCCTACGTCCAGCAGTGGACTTCTATTAATTATACGTATAGACGCATTAGAAGGTAAATGCCCATAATCGCCACGCTGGGCAAGCGGATTGACGATCGCAGTAATGTGTCCACTATGATGACGCTGCTGCCCATCATCAATCTTTTATCAAATAATGGTCAGTGACACTTCAATCCCTTAGTCGACTCTTACGACACCCGCAGGAGTTGGGGTGGTGACAAATGTATTTATCATACTGCCGTCCCCATACGGCCATCATCAATCTTCAATAAATGTATGGTGTGTGTGTGGTCAGTGACACTTCAATCTCTTAGTCGACTCTTACGACACCCATGGGGAGAGTTGGGGTGCTGACAAATGATGTGACATGTGATTTTTATTGGTTGTATTTTTTTTTTTTTTATAAACCTAGCAATGTACAAGTTGCAGAACATTCTCACCGGAAATTACCGAGAATTTTCATGAGAATTTAAGAGTAAGTTCTCATTGAGAATATTTCCGTGAGAACTTATAAAAATGTGTTATAAATAATTATTTAAATCGTAAATAAGTAAACAATGCAGTAAATACAGGTTGTTCGTTTCGATTTGCGTTAAATTAGACAGGTTACTTTGGACATGAATAGAAGTTGTCTGGTGTATGGGCTTTTGGAAAATTCGATATTTTTTTTTTGTTTTCATACATAATAAATGTGAGAGAACCTTAAGAATAAAATAAAAGTTAATCTTAGGTGACTGGCGGCACATGTCAAACTAAGTAACATTAGAATGTAATAAAGGTTGCAATACACTTGTTCAGTCATTAAACTTATTTTCTTAACAACTTATTAATAGTAAGAGTTAAAACACTAGTTTCTTAGAGAAAGTAATTATATTTGACCTAAATAAGCTTCCCTTAAATTTATAACATATGAAGAAAAACACCCTGTATAAGTCATAACTGTCATAAGGCCATGTATCTAGTACGGTCTTGGCTTGATTAGATTATTTGTTAAATTGAGATTTCCGAGAACATTCTCTATACAAAATTCACAACATATGAAACTTTTCCTCGGTGCAATACTATACAAACCAGTTTTAACTTCTTATAGCATCCCATTTCTGGTCAAATATCATCTTAAAACTTTAATACTTCCACACACGGGATCGAACTGAGCATTTCAATAAACTGCCAGAGACACACCATATTGTACTTTATGTCTGTGAAATAAATATCAAATGCAAATGCAGTAGGAAGAGTTAGCATTTGCGGTGCCGTAAAGCTGTTCATCTTTACGAGCCGAAATCAAAACTTACGAAAATCAGCAAGTTCATTATTATAATTCACATCTCAGTCCACTGATGGACGTAGCCTATTAACTACGCCACTACGCGTAAGGTCGCATTAGGAGGTCAATACCTTTATGCCGAGCTGGGTAATAAGCGGATTGGCGATCGAAGTAGTACAAAAGTATTCTTACTGCCGTCACCACACGGCCTATAATTACTGGTTAGGGTGGTCCACGTTTGTATGGAAAAAAAATAAATATGAAAACTACAGGTGCTAAGTGATGTAATGAAACTGATGAACACCAATATATAAAATAGATTTATTACTTTGGATCAGATAATTAACATACAGCGATTAATAATTAATAAGTGCTTGATTTTAATCGTTAATTACAATAATTACAAAGTAGTTCTGGTAAACCAACGATGTTCTCGTGTCGAGTGCCAACCCCGTAAAAAGTCTAGAAGCAATAACTAAAATAAAAAGTTAAGAAACAGTAATTTCATTTTTTTTACATTCCATACAATATAAAAAACATCAAAGGCGTTGAGCACCACTTTATAGTTGAAATAAAATTATGAAACTTGGTGGTATAATTTATCAACTTGCCAGATGTAACAAAATAAGGGGGTGCCCTATGGGAAAATAAAATAAATGTTTTTTTGGACCACCCTAATACTGGTAGGTAAAGAAATTGAATTAAAGACGATTTAGAGTTGTTACCCTTATATCATATAATTCATCTTAACCGATATGTGTATGACACGGCAGATTTCAGTTAAGTTTGTCCTGTCGTATGTAAAGTTGTTGCTTGCAATCCAAACCCGCTGTCAAAAACATAAGGCCAACCGGACAGCTTACCTGCATTTTAATACGAGTACCTACTATGTAGACGGGTTATCTAATGCACCCGGTTAACCGGCGGCGGACTATGTAAAGTGTGTTCTTAGCCAAGACATTCAGACCAAACGAGCATTCGTTATTCTATCCCCCACCTCTAAGAAATCAACGAATCACGTTTTGTGTAACGATCGAATTTCGTAGAGTAGCGACTGCTCGTTTGGTCTGAATGCACCTTTATGCCCTGGCCACGACATTGGTCTAAGGCGACCAGCGGCGAGCGAATCCATGAGTTGGAGGGGATGCCGATATGGGTACAAGAGGGAGCACCATACGTTTTCCGCTAAACCGGTCGCCTTAGACCGATATCGTGGCCGAGGCGTAACGTTTAGTAAGGTGGAAGTACCCGACGCTGTGCCAATACTCGTCATTATAGCTTGAGTTGCCATCGATAAGATAAAATCAACTAGTTATTAGGGCATTTAAACGATGATTAATGTATGTATCTTTAATCATCATTCCCAACTTTGAAATATTTAGCTTATATCTAAATTATTTGCATAATTTCAAGACAGGCTGACGTTTATTAGGACTGAGTGTTAATATTTCCAATGTCCCGATATGCGACATTGAAACTTGTACTGATGTGCCATCTATTGGGACTGCCAGTAAAAGCACTTGACGCTTACTCATACAATTGAGTTAACTAAGAAAATTTGCAATTTTGAGAAATTTTGACATTGTCACCCTATCAAATAAATACTATTTAACAAAACTAACAAACTCCTCTCCCAAAACACATGACAAAACTTTATGTAGATGTATATATCGTCCATTAAATACAAAAGCGACACAAGTCAAAAATTTACTTTTTTCAGGGGAGCTGTTTAAAGATTTTGTATTCGTTTTTTGTTCACAAAATTTTTTTACAGCATTAATATTATATGTTTTATATATCAATTTGTAGGCATTTTAACCCTCTTTTGATGTGTTTGGTTAATAGAAAGTAATATGCGCTGTGCAAGCTTTTATAAGCGTATACGTCCGTTTTGCATAAAAAAATAACATTAACTCTGATATTTTTTTTCCATCAAAGGCCACAAATACAAAAAAATAAGCAGTTATTTCATTTAAATCATACAAAAAATCATGTCTTAAACATAAAAATACTGTTTTTTAACAAAACTGAACCAGACTTAACCTTTTTCTTACTGTTTCTTTACTTACATATTGTCAGAACATGTTTATAGGTACCGTAAACCGAAGTTACTTTGATTAATTTTAACTTTGGTTACATATTTTGATGAATTTAACGGACGTATTAGTTTAAAATTCAGATATAATTATCGGTTTTCTTCAAAAATCAACCTGCTATATAAAAAAGTGGTACCTTACGTAAATAAATATATAATAAATACAACGCGATCAAAGTTATATTGTTGAGAATGGAATTAACTTTGATACCACTTACTTTTACTATAAACCAGAAATAGCCCACCTAAAAGCACGTAACTAATAAAAATCGGTTAAGTACATCTTTAGTTATTTGTTTTTTCTATGTGTATTGTATTTGTGGGGTGGTTACTATGATCCCATACTAAATGATCCAAATTGATATGTTTTGACGGTTGACTAGTTTTTTCATTAGAATTGATGCAAGAACTTAAGTTTTGGCGATACAAAAGTATATCTTTCAATATTAAATTGCAGAGATAATAAGTCTTTCCTAAAAATCTACTTATGATTAGTAATAATGTAACATTTTTTTTCTAGACGACATGACAGTTTAGCGCTAGTACTCTACTAGCAGTTTAGCGCTAGTTTAGTGCTAGTAGTTGGGTACTAATTATGTAGTGAAGCAATAGGCATGATGACTGTCAAGTCAAATCAACATCTTTTTTCGATTTTTGAAAGATTTACATGAAATACACAATAGTGACGTCACGTTTATATACACTTGTACTACACTTATATTAAATAAAAGTTCTGTACAAACATATTATATTTTAGTAATAATTTATTCGTGTATGATGCCGTGCATAATGTCTTATAATTTATTTTAAATACAGTCATCATCCCTATGTTGGCATTCCCAAAAGTGAAAAAATAGATACTACTAATATAAGTTTTTAGATTCGTTAAAACATGCAACGGGGTTAGATCTATGTTTATTTTACTTGTATCGTATACAAATAATATAATAGGAAAGTATGACAAATACTTAATAAGCCAAAGTTTATGCCATTATTGTTTCTTCGTAGTCGCAATTATAGGTACACAAAATTCACAGTCATCTTCCACACAATCGCTAATATACTTTTAAGTAAAACGAACACAATACAAAGTAGTACCACGTTTTAAAATTACTGTTTTTATAAGATGAAATGTATTTTTTAAGATTTCATGCAAAAGATACTCAATTATTCAGTCTGGTACATTTATGGATTTTAATATTATACTGAATTAAAAACGTACTTTGAAGTGTACATTTTAGAATCCTAACTGCCACATTCCGTATTGCGGCTCCTTTGTTTATAAAGAAATCTAAACCATACATATTTACTTTATTCAAAACAGCATCATGTATAAATATGGCTCCTGTGATTGATGCATTCGAATATATTTTTAATTCAAAAAGGTTGCAAATTCTAATACGGCAGTTTTGATGAATGAAAAATCAAATTTAAGAGGACATTTTAAAATTAAAGATGCCACATTCCGTTTTGCGACTCCTTTTTATATAAAGAAACATAATATTTACGTATTTATTTTATTCAAAACGGCCACATCTACAAATATGGCACTTTTGCTTACATATTTTTTAACGTAATCACTTATTTTTTCGTTTCATGGCACTTTTTCACAAAAATGTCGTGCGTTTTGGTCGACGATCGAGTCGCAACTGACAAAATGGCAGTTTAGCACTGAAGTTAGTCTCGAAAGAGTGATAGTGCAAAAAGGGCACCTGCATAATTTTGATACTTTCTAACGTCAAATCGACAGGTGTCTTAGTGTCACGTAAAATATTAGTGCCTATAATGTCGTTTTTGCAATAAAATCATTTTTCACGGTTTTTGAGTTGTGTCGCTTTTGTATTTAATGGACGATATGTCGGAGTCACGCTTCAGTTGGTGCAGGCAGACCTGTACGACACGTCGAGTCTTCGAACGCCAGAATTGTTTTATTTGCAATGTTTACAATTAATTTGTTAAGAGTTACTAAATCTAGAACACGATAAGCAATGTATTGCTTGGAGTGGTCTTTGCTTTGGTCCATGCGTCAGGTAGATAATAAAACCCGGTTGAGATCTACCCGCCTGTGAAGCAGGTAGTTTATGACCTGACAGTATAAAAGGTCACTAGCACTGTTTTCATGATGCATTCGCATTCGCGCGTTAGACTTAGAAAGAAGTAATTCTTGCTTTAGACATTGGAAAGTCAATTCATTCTGATTCCCGCGTTAGACTTCGAAAGATTGATTCTTGCCTAGACTTGGAATAGATTCTAATTATGATCATTCCTTCCCTTAAGTCTTGAGACCGCGAATAGATTTGATTAAGTGCACTCCAGAGTAAGAGGAGTTTGATTAGATTCAATAATTCGTTAGATTCAGATTCAGATCGTTATTTCCTAGCATCCTGACGAAAGTCGTTATTTCTTGTGTTTTGAAATTGGTGAAGCATGGACTCAAACTTAGAACTCTCCAGTCGTTTTCCATTAGTTGTTGTTGTTGTTTAAAGTGTTTTGATTAATCGTGTTTTAAGTGTGTACCTATTGTAATGATCTAAAATTGTAATTACCAATGATTTGAAAAGATTAAAACATACAACCCGCTGAGTTTCTTCCTGGTTCTTCTCTTGTTGTGGTTTAACTCTTGCGAACCAGAGTAGTAATAAAAAAAGATCTTAATTCATGTTGTGTTTTCATTATGAGTTCATGCCTACATGCATAAGTGCGTAGATAGCTAAACCATCTCCCTATAGCTCGGCCGGACCTGATATAAAAGGGCATTACGCCGAAATCAGAAGTCGGGATCTGGATTCACCAAGCTCACAAAACAGTGAGTGCTAGCTGGTAATGTAACACAATGTAAACGGTAAGGTTTAAAATCGGCAACAGTTGGTAAGGTAATGATTGTTCACAATTTTTGCAGTAAAGTTACGTGATTGTTACAAAGCAGTTATCTGGCTTTGTTCCTTTTTGTGATTTCTGTTGTAACGATACGTGTGGGTATGTACCATACCCACTTGACCAAAAAAAAATACAGTAATTCTAGTAATGTCAAATTATTTCCTGGCCCATAATTGTTTCTTTCTTAGTTTTGAAAACACTAGCAGTTCTGAATACGGGCAGGTAGCCCTTTGTTTTGTTTTGTAGTGTGCCAAAAATTTATTCTTTATCGTGACAAACATTTTCAATCCATGCCTGTTAAGTTTTCTATGCGTGTGAAATTACCGTTACAGATGCTCAACCTCAAGATCACTGTGAGAGCGGTCAGCGGTTTCGTCCATGATGACTATGCTGTGATGACAATTTATTGTAAGGTGTACAAGAAAATAAGAGAAAAGCTGCCAAAGACGCGAGTTTTGGATCAACAGAAATAAAAGGACAGGTTTCGTTCCAATTGTTTTAAAGCAAAATTCAAAGTAGTAATTTAAAAATTAACGGTTGACATTTTGTTTGTAGCGTGAAGTTTTTGTGTCCTCAAAACGTTTTATTATTTGCGAGATTAACTTGTTTGTAGTTAAAGTGAAGTCCGTCATTATTTTAATGATAAAGTGTACTAGATGCCAATACCCTAAACTTAACTTTCTAGTCTCGTGATGAGCTTGGGCTGAGCCCGCATGCAAATTATTTCTGTGATGAAACTGATACCGTACAATTTGATATTTTCAGTTCACCATGTTTAACCAGAGCAACCTGCCGGCATCATGGCTGTCATCACGTCCCGACGGCGTGGCAGAGGATGAAGACTGGTGTCGCTGCTGCCTTCCGTGAACACGTGGTGCAACGCGTGGTGTGTCCACACCATTTCAACAGACGCGTTGTTAATCCGGTGAGAAGTAGTCATCGAGGGCTTATCTTTTTGAGTTTATCAAATTGAAAATGCCGATGATGATGATGAAGGTCATGATGAAGGTCATGATGAAGGTCACGATGAAGGTCATGATGAAGGTCATGATGGTGGTCATGATGGTGGTCATGATGGTGGTCATGATGGTGGTCATGATGGTGGTCATGATGATGATCATGATGACGGTTATGATGTTGGTGGTGATAGTCATTTCTTATTATTTGGGCTGTCCATAGTTTCAATTTGACTACTTTAGTTTAATTAAAGTTGTGGATTATAATTATTGGAATTAGTCATTTAGTTTGCAATCGTATAATGAAACTTTTTACATTCAATTTGGTTACGATTTCTCAGACTGCATACACCATTTTATCATTCGTAGTCGTAGGTGTAAAATCGGATCTATTTTTCCGTCTCAGTGCGGCCACGATTGTGGGTGGCATGCGTTTGGTTTGATGGTGTAATCGGTCGATGTGTTTTTGGTTTGGTTACCGGATGGAGGTAGACCAATTATTGCTGGATGGAAGCAATTGTGGCTTGGTTACCGGATGGAGGTAGACCAGTTTTGTTGTTGCTGGATGGAAGCAACTGTGGTTTTGGTTACCGGATGGAGGTAGACCAACTTTAGAGTACTGTAACCTATTTGTTATTTCTGTTGAACAGTTTCATTTGACTATTGCAGAACTATGTCTGTTACTGGCTAGTAAAGTAGTAAGAAGTTAATGACTGGTTAAAATTCAAATTACAAAGTGGTCTATTTAATTTTCTATTAGTAATGTGAGTACATAGGTACTCATTGGAAACTTAGAATTTTGTTTTCCGTAAAACGGTTATTAAGAAAACTACAACTTTATTTTCGCTTTTATTTTTACCATTTTGCGTTAGAATTGGTAATGCCACGAAATAAGTTATTGTTGTTTAATGTAATTGATGACTATGTCACATGAGTTTTCGATGGAAAAAAAAAACGTGACTTTTATTTTAATAAGGAAGTCTCTTGACTGGACTTGATTCGTTAATTTAAATTGATTTTGTTTTTTTAACTGGTAAAATTAAGCTGGCATTATCAAAATTGACAGTTTTTTTTGTGTGTGACTTTGTGCTGATGGAACGCAATCAGACAAAGTTGAAACCTTAATTGAAAGGCCGTTTAAGGTCTTGGAGGTACTTGATAGCGATCGTATTAGTTTGAAGAAACTAAAGTTTAAATGCACCTACAAGTACGCTCATGACCAAATTAGAAAATGCGTCAATGTGGAAATTTGTCTCTCTTAATCTGAACCTAGTACAAGTGATATAGTTGAGCAAGCATCTTGGTTTTTTTTTTTTGGCCGCACCGTAGTCACGTGCCGTAGTTGTAACTGTGGCCTTATGGTCGTTCAGAGCGCAATGCTCGGCACTGATACGGCGGGGGCCTGAGTCTTATGTGACTAGATTGTGATATGGCTAATTTGGATTGGCCGAGAATCTTGTTGATTCTGTTGTGAGAAGTTAAAAATCATGATGTAAGCTTGTGTGTGTTGTTTAATTCGATTAAAAGAAAAGTATCTCGAGACATTTTTCCGAGTTTTATTGTAATGTTTTCTTAAAATGAGGCTATGAAAGCCAGGTGGTACTAATTCAAGACCAAGCATTCAGATTAATTAAATTGGAATCAATGAAATGATATGAAGTAATTTTTAATTCAGTTGAAAATAGTTGAATTTTGTTTTCCTTGAGTTGAATTGATTTTTTTTTATGGAGACAAATGTTGGTCAGGGTGACCGAGCGGTAACAAAGATTACTGGTGTACGTGTTTGTTTCAGACACAAGCGAGGACGCTTGTCACGTCAGAATGGCCGTGTCGGAGTCACGCTTCAGTTGGTGCAGGCAGACCTGTACGACACGTCGAGTCTTCGAACGCCAGAATTGTTTTATTTGCAATGTTTACAATTAATTTGTTAAGAGTTACTAAATCTAGAAAACGATAAGCAATGTATTGCTTGGAGTGGTCTTTGCTTTGGTCCATGCGTCAGGTAGATAATAAAACCCGGTTGAGATCTACCCGCCTGTGAAGCAGGTAGTTTATGACCTGACAGTATAAAAGGTCACTAGCACTGTTTTCATGATGCATTCGCATTCGCGCGTTAGACTTAGAAAGAAGTAATTCTTGCTTTAGACATTGGAAAGTCAATTCATTCTGATTCCCGCGTTAGACTTCGAAAGATTGATTCTTGCCTAGACTTGGAATAGATTCTAATTATGATCATTCCTTCCCTTAAGTCTTGAGACCGCGAATAGATTTGATTAAGTGCACTCCAGAGTAAGAGGAGTTTGATTAGATTCAATAATTCGTTAGATTCAGATTCAGATCGTTATTTCCTAGCATCCTGACGAAAGTCGTTATTTCTTGTGTTTTGAAATTGGTGAAGCATGGACTCAAACTTAGAACTCTCCAGTCGTTTTCCATTAGTTGTTGTTGTTGTTTAAAGTGTTTTGATTAATCGTGTTTTAAGTGTGTACCTATTGTAATGATCTAAAATTGTAATTACCAATGATTTGAAAAGATTAAAACATACAACCCGCTGAGTTTCTTCCTGGTTCTTCTCTTGTTGTGGTTTAACTCTTGCGAACCAGAGTAGTAATAAAAAAAGATCTTAATTCATGTTGTGTTTTCATTACGAGTCCATGCCTACATGCATAAGTGCGTAGATAGCTAAACCATCTCCCTATAGCTCGGCCGGACCTGATATAAAAGGGCATTACGCCGAAATATATGAGAAAAATATCGTGATTGAAATAAAATATTCTCTATTGACATGTTACGCACTAGTACTTCCACCTTAGCGTATCGTAGTTTTCTCTCTGTGTCACTCTGTCATATTAGTGGGACAATGACAGTTAGCTGCTTTTCGTTTACGATTGACGATTAAGCGTTAGCGATCGGCAACTGCACTTTTCTTTAATATGCATGGGGTAAAGGATATAGTGATTATTTTATCTGTCGGATGCATCTATTTAATTAAGTTTCATTTTACACTAAAACTATCACGAATTCCTATAAAGTCGATTGCTGTGCGTACTTTAATGTGTCAATGCTTTCGGAATGACTTTAATTTGTCGTCTGCCCGAATTAACTTCACAATCAAAATCAATTCGAACTGAATGGAAATGAAATCCCAATGTGCTTCCGATTGGTTTTGTGGTGAATTACAGTCCGGTTTTCAGATTGTAAAGTCATTGCAGCAAAAAAAGTATATACAATTGTAGACAAAACTGACAAAGTAATAATTGGCTATGTAAAGTTTTCTGAAGGTATGAATTATAATCTTGTCCTAGCTGGCAATGTTCCATAATTTATTGTCAACTCAATTCTAACGGAAAACAAGCTGATTAGAACGTTTCTGAATTAATTACTATACTCTCCTTAATTGGAATTTGCATTGGTTAATATGGCCGTATTGGTAATCCCAGGATTCGCAAACATCACGGTACTCAGTCTAAACCATAGGAAGTAAGCCTGGGTAATAACGTATTATGTGGTTTAAGCTACGAACAAATAAAGCATGGAAGCCTCACGTCCTACTAAATTTCCTTTCAAGAACGGTCCGGTTTTGGTTGAAAAGTGTCACCATGGTAATCAATTCATTGCACCATGGTAATTAATTTCAATATCAACCTATAAAAACTTAAGCCGCCATTTAAAAATAGTTGTGATTGGTCCGTCAAAGTTGTTATTGGCTATATTCTAGAAACATTTGTCAAAGATGTTGCGCCGAAATATGCGCGTTGTTAAGAAAAGCAATATGTCCTGCCCATCTTGGCACAATTGAACAATTGTGTTTGGGGCCATTTTTGAACTGGCGTTAGACGTCCATGTTATGTATGGTCGCACGGTTTAAGATAACACGTTAGCTTGGTCGTAGATTCTGCTTACGCACAATGCTAGAGGTCCCAGTTTCAAACCCTTGTGAGGTTATCTTTTTAACTCCTCCTCAGAAAAAGAAGGAGGTTTTCAATTCGTCTGATTTTTTTATTGTATGTATGTTACCCGATGTCTCTCGTGAACCGATTTTAATTATTTTGTGATCGAACGTGTATAAACCCGAAATGATCCCGTTGGCACCAAGTTGGGGTCTGATGTATCGTCGGCTGAGAATGCAATTGTGCTATACGCCACTTGCCTTGGTTTACAGGAGAGCGAAATGAAACAAAAAAAAATATTTCTTGAAATGTCTTATCATTTTGCAATATTAAACTTAATTGACACTTTAGTATATTAATTTACTATTTTTTGTTATATACAATTAATGTTTAACTTATTATAGTCATGAGATATAAGTAGTTTTCTAATTGCCATATCCATTTTGGTAAGAAAATGTTTAACTTGCTATGTATGACATGACACAAAGTTATGGATGTGTCACAAACTGTTAGTGCAATGTCAAGAAAGGTGGACATTAAAAAGCAATTGTTTATGCAAATAAAGTTATTTTACGACTAGATTTATTTCAAGTCAAGACGATAATTTATCTCGAATATGAAGACATACTTATTCACGTGAATATGGTGCCAATATTGATTCCCAATATTTATGTGAATCATTTTTTTACTTTCTTGTAAATAGGTACCATCTAATAGGTGACCTTCTCTATTTTGTGAAATGATAAGCTTTTCAACGATATCTAGTGCTAATGTCGATATGAAAAAATATCGATGAGAACAGCTTATAATACGTTTACTAATGAATGACATATTAACGTTATTATTTCTTATCAACTAATAAAATTACAGTTTAACTACACGCTCTATAAATTAAAAGACATGTCATATAATATGTACCTCAGGAACAGTGACCGAGGCCTCCTGTGGCCAGGACTTAAATAGCATGGCATGGCAGGAAAGCAGGAGGTCGCTGGTTCGATTCCAGTCTTGGTCATTGGGGGTTCGGTCACTTTTTCTGTAGTAACGTATGCGGAATGAAATCTGCACAAAGTTTAATATTATATTAAATAAATGATATCATTATTATTTTCTTGAACATGTACGTTTTTTAATATCGATTTTAACAAGTATTCATGCAAGATAAAAACTACTTGAATCCAAAGTGTATAACTTTAGTTTTATGATACTTTATCCATTGATGTCGAAAAAACAAATGTTAGCATTTTTCTTGCCTCTAATTTTATCTTCTGTAGGAAAACTTTTTAAATAAAAATCCTTTGCTCATTATATTTCATATTCTTGTTAATTGGTCTATTGATACTTACTTATTATGCTAAAAATATTTAATTGAAATTAACTATAAGTCGTTCACCGTGACATCCGTTACTGAAAAAGCAGTGTTTTTTTACACTTTTTGATCAAATGGCGAAGTCATATTTTCAAAGTTGTTTATTTTTATTTTCCGTGTTGATAGGCTTGCTCTTTGTTTATGTTTCGTAATGCCCATGGTTTGAGGATGTTTTTCATCAATTTTGTTGTCATATTTAGAAGTATTTCTGAGCTCCCTGTTCGATTTTGTGATTCGGGTTAACGTAATTTCCTTTATTCGAGCTCTTTCTGAAAAGTGGCTGTAGCCAAATTGTTACATTACACTAGGGTTTCTAATATCATTTATTGGAAACGAAAAGAATGCGAGATTTTTATAAAACAGTGTTTCAAATCTTGCCTTCTTCTAAAAAATCAGAATCATCGTCGATTTTGGCCTTAGCAAATGTGTCTTGTGGAAAATACATGCAGTTGTGCGACATTGTTCTACTCAATTGGCCATAATTTCTAAAGAAAGATGCCAAACCCGACAAAACTATCCAATTTAATTAACAATTGTATACAAATTAATTTAGCATTGAGACACAAGTTAAATTTAATTTTTTTATTTTGTTTTTACTTGTTCAAAATTTGTGCAAATTTCACTCCGCATACGTTATATGTCATTTCTTACAATTTATGGTTAGGTACTCGTAATTATAAATATTATGTAGGTATTTATACCACCAACTTATTAAGATAAAATCTTGAAGTATGACACAAATCATTATAAATCAAACCTACCTTCTTTATTGTCGTTTATCAAAAGAGAGGGTAGGTAAAAAAAAAGTATCGAATATTCGATACAATCAAATCGATTAATGGATTATGTCACAAAAATGTTGATCGGTTATTCGCTTGGCACACTGATAAATAGCTGTTAACCGTAAATTTGTGTCATGTCCGGACATGGCACAATATTGTAATCACTATGTATTGCGGTTCGAGGATATGGCACAAAAATATATGTTTTTTTTAAGTATAAAATAAGAATTTTTAAAAATCGATTACTGTTATAAACTACAAAAAAAATATTCTATCAAAAACCATTAAAAACCGATTTTGCTTAAAAATGGATATGGCACAATTGCATTCTCACCCGACGGTATATGTATGGCGCTTTTGGTAATTTTCATTCATTTACAAGAATCTGCATTCAAAAAGTAGGATTTGATGATAGGAAACCAATGAAGGAAACCTCAGATGATAGTGGCACTTGGAGAAATCGGTTTAAGTTGGTTATTAATTGTTATTTAATTTTTAATTTGGTGACTATTGTGAATTTGTTTCAAATAGTAATAAGAATACATTTGACACCGTTTTTGCCATTCGCCATTGTATACGTTTGGCCGTGTGGTGACGGCACGGTAAGAATACATTAACCTCTTCAAGGTTTTGCCAATGATGGGTCTTGCCAAAATTATTGTAATTTATAAAACTTTCTTATTCAATAAATAAAAAAAAACTTTTGCCACCACCCAACTCCTCCAGTGGGTGTCGTAAGGGATTGAAGTATTACTGACCATACATTTATTGAAGATTAATGACATAACGGGCAGTACCGTCATCATAAAAGAAGTGCGATCTTTTCGTAGATATTTAATTATTTTTGAAATTAGAATTTTTAATCAAATAAAGCTCTTGGTTTCGCTAAAAATAAATACTGCATGATAGTAACACACTATATACTCGTACAGGCTGTTATACGAGCCACTGAAAACCTTGAACGGGGTGATTTAGTAGGCTATACTGAACAACTTTTACTATGGGGGCAAAAATTGTCTTTTTCATACATTTTGACCGATCGAGCACATTTTGTATGAAAGAGCCAAATTTTTTTAAGCACCATAGTAAAAGTTGTTCAGTATAATTAGTATAACCTACCAAATCACTGCCACGTTCACTAAAGGTGCGTTCAAACCAAAAGAGCATTCGCTATTCTAACCCCCCCACAAAACGTGATTGGTTGATTTCGTAGAACTGGGGATAGAACAGCGAATGCTCTTTTCGTTTGAACGCAGCTTTACGTGATACACGAGCCACTATATACATATTATTAAAATGTATGTATGTTCCCCAATTTATCGGAGACGCTTAAGCTGCGTTCAAACTAAAAGAGCATTCGCTGTTCTAACCTCCCACTCTACGAAATTCGATCGGTACACAAAACGTGATTGGTTGATTTCGTAGAACGGGCGCTAGAACAGCGAATGCTCTTTTGGTTTAAACGCACCTTTAGATCGTTTTCGCATTTTCGGCATTAGACGGATAACCACTAGTTTTGGTATGGTACTCGAGTTCTTTAAGTCCCATTTTAAGACTGTTCTCATTTTCAAGGGACTATCGAGCTTAAAATACCGATTATTTTAAGTCGCGAGTCGAGTCCTTCTTTTAGGCTTAGTGAGTCTTGCAAGTCCTAATATGAACTCATTTTTTTTATGTCGGTTCAAAAATTATGAAATGATGATACAATGCCTTGAACATTTTTTTATACCTAGGGAGGTATAAAAAAATGTTCAAGGTTCAAAATAAGCATATAAATACAAATAAGTAGTTTATTTTTGTTCAGCCTTTATTTGAATTAAATATAATAAAAACTCTAGGCGGTTTTTACCACAATGTTGTATTAATTTCTCATTTAAGCTATTATTATAAAGAAAAAACTTAAATTCATAAAAACTCTAGCGAGTCTTCTTAGGGACTCGAGTCTTCCTGAAGCACTCGAGTATCTGTAAGATTGTAAAATAACTCAAGTTTAAGTCCTTAAAACTGAGTCGAGTCTTAGAATGAAGGACTCGAACGACTCGAGTCTTTACCAACACTAGTGTACTACTTGTTCTAGAGCCGCAGCAGAGATTATTCAGACATTACCTACCTACAGTACAGATTGGACAGAACATTCAGTCATGCAAAGTCAGCATTGATTTACAGCGTGAAGTTACGGGTCACGTTATTAATTGCGTCAATAGTGTGCCAATAGATTTGATGGCATATTCTCTTTGGACTGTGCCATGCCATAATTCATATTAGGACAGATGTTATGCCAGTTTCGCTTGATAAGGAGCATAATAAAGACAAAGCGGCTGATCTGGGATATTTAAAGATTATAAAATAAAACTATTCAAAACCCACAAATAAAATATACATTGTATAAAATCTTGATACCTACTGAGAGCTAGTCAAATGTTGAGATAAAAAACCGAATGATTTTTATCGTCAATATTATCAACAGTATTGATAAACTAAATAATTTAAGCAATTTTACCAATAGTTTATTTTTAAACTAAACGTGACGCAGGCTAGGCGCCTTTGTATGCGATTGCATATACCCGAGAAATTTACAAAAATTTACAAGGCTAGGCGCCTTTGTATGCGATTGCATATACCCGAGAAATTTGACCGGTGGTTGCTAAGACCGAGTGGCCGAGGGGTACAGGCATCAGCCGCGAAAGCTGAGTACGTGGGTTCGATCCCCACCTCGGACATAGGTGATCTTGGTCGTTTTTCTTTGGTATATGACATCTAATATTTATAATATATATAGTATTAAGTAGTGTGACTACTGGAGAAAAATTAAAAGTACAAATCAAAATATTTAGTTAATAAATAATTTGATTTGTAGTTTCGCAATATATTTAAAAAAAATTGTTTAAGAGGTGTATGGTTAGAACTGGCGTAGATTATTATACGTATAGATCACCAGCTTTGGCCACTTTTCGTCTGTATTTTGAATGAGGGTTTTCTGAAAAGACGTTCACCAGGGCGGCAGCACTGAGGCGTTAGGTCCAGAAACTTGTCTTAATTCTCAGAACGCCTATAGTTTCGTGTTTAAATGTTTTGTATCATCATCATCATCATCCTATCAGCCGAAAGACGTCCACTGCTGAACACAGGCAATGGCTATATGTTCAGCAGTGGACGCCTGCAATGTTTTGTATGAGTTAATAAAATTATATAAATAAATTAAAATGTCTACTAGTCAGTTTTTCTTTGGGGCTAGATAATTGTGTTTCTTAGCGGGATCTTATGGCTAAGTGGCGCAAATTAGTGGCATACGTTTTCGAGAAAACCCTCATTACTACAAGTTCTATGAAGAGGTGGGCAAAAAGTATTATTTTACGCTGTCCAATTAATTTTTGTTTTGTAATGCAGATTACAAAGAACAATATAAATGTAATCAGAAAGTTGATTAGTCAAACAAATATTTTTAATGTAAAAATTATTTCGATTCCTTCATGTGACTATTTCCTTATACATATGTATTTTCCTTGTTACCGGTATCAAATGGGCATTTTCACTATTAGGGTCACCCAATTAGAGTGAAATTAAAAAAGCTTAACTTCAGTCATGTTTGTAATAATAAATTAAATAAAAACTTGGTAATTATTTATAAGCGATATATACTACATTTTTTATATCTAGGGACATCTTACATCTTACACAAATCGACCTAGGCACACGGTAAGCTCAATTAAGGCTTGTGATGTGGGTACCAGGCGACGAAATATATAATAGATAGATACTTAAATACATAGACTGCCATGACCAAGGTATAAATATTTGTGATAAATAAATACACAAACAACGCCCTCGCCGGGATTCGAACCCGGGACCTCCAGCTTCGTAGGCAGGGTCACTGCTAACTAGGCTACGGAGCCTGACAAACTGATATAAAATATAACAAAACCAATGAAATTTCAATTCATGAAGATTTTATACTTAATTGTCGTTACAAAACTGACTGCAGTTAAGCTTTTTTAATCTCACGCTAAAAGTGAAAATGCCCTAATATTTAAGTTTCAGAAAACGATTACATAGTTGATTAATAATTTATTCAACTTTGTCATGTCCATATTTCTGCGATCAATTGTCGGATCAGGGTGCTTAGCCAAGTTGCCAATCGCTAACACTTAATCGTCAATCGTAAACGAAAGGCAGCTAACTGTCTTTTTCACACTAATAAAAAAGAGTGACAGAGAGGGAAAACTACGATATGCTACTAAGCGTTAGCGATTGACAACTTTGCCAAGCAACCTGTGGTTATAAATAATAGCAGCAATTGTATCTAGACAGCGAACGACAGATTGCGTCCACCGCTTGAGTTATATGTCTATTTGTTACTATTTATGATGTTAAATTATGTAGGGTGCTGATTCACGCAGAAATAAAGAAAATTTGCTTTATTTGGTAGAAGAAATTCAAGTATCTATATACACCCTAATAGTTTCACTAGGTACGTCCGATCCGAACCCGTGAAAATAATTATGAACCGTAGTAGCCGAATAGTACATTACGACACAAGTGCGAAAAATATGAAATTCAAAACGAGTGGCGATGTTTTAAAACATGACCGAAGGGTGTGTTTGAAATCGACACGAGTTAGGAATTTCCTTTTTGCACGTGTCTCGTACGACGTTTATTTAGTACGTCGTAACGAGTACGAGTCGTACGAGACATGTGCAAAAACGAAATTCGTAACTCGTGTCGACGTGTAACTCCCTAGCGATCGTGTCTTAAAATATCGCCACTCGTTTCGAATTCGTGTTTTACGCACTTGTTTGTTAATGTACTATTCTATGGCAAGTAACGCACTAGATCGTTAAACCAGCAGAGCAGGTCTTGTCACGATGCCTTTCTCTCGAGATATAAGTTAGCCGTGTGATGGCTAGTACGATACGGCAGTAAGAATACATTTGTCACCACCCCAACTCCTTCTGCGGGTGTAGTAAGAGTCAATTAAGGGAGTGAAGTGTCACTGACCATTATTTGATAAAATATTGATCATGGGCAGCAGCGTTATCATAGTGGACACATTATTGCGATCGCCAGTCCGTTTGCCCAGCGTAGCGATTATGGTATTTACCTCCTAATGCGTCTAAACGCATAGTTAATAGGAGAAGCCTAAGTTCAGCAGTAAACTATCATAGGCTGATGATGTGATAAGTAAAAAAAAGTGTTTACATATTTATGCCCTTGACAATAGAAAACCTGAGAAATCATTTTGGCAGGTCAAAAGCATCGAAGTTCTTGAATTTTAACCCTAATGTCCTGGCCACGACTTCGGTCTAAGGCCACATCTTAGCGGAAAACGCATAGTGCTCCCTCTCGTACTCACATCGGCATCCCGCTCCAACTCATGGATTCGCTCGCCGCTGGTCGCCTTAGACCAATGTCGTGGCCGGGCCGTAAGTAGGGTTAAAATTCTAGAACCTCGATGTTTTCTCAGAAATAAATAAATAAATATCTTGAGACATCTTGCACAAATCGACCTAGTCCCACGGTAAGCTCAATTAAGGCTTGTGATGTGGGTACTATGCAACGATATATATAATAGATAGATACATATAGATACTTAAATACATAGACAGCTGTGACCAAGGAACAAATATTTGTGATAAATAAATTTACAAATAATGCCCTCGCCGGGATTCGAACCCGAAACCTCCAGCTTCGTAAGCAGGGTCACTACCAACTAGGCTATGGAGGCTGACAAAGAAATAAAACAATATAAGCTTACCAAGAAAACTTAATGATTAAATCTGTTTAATTCAAGAAATTCATTATTCATGAACAAAATGCTTAATCCAACACTGTTTCACTTTTCTTTTGTAATTCAGACATCAAAATTTCGTTGAGAAAGGCTTTTGCCATTTACTTAAAAGATAATCGCTGTTATCTTGGTTAGAGATAAAAATCAAAAGATGTTTTTTTTCATTTCATGTATTAGGCTGCTGTCTAATTGGTGGCGTTAATTTATTATTTCATCACACTTGCTGTCTAAGCGCGCCATTGCTTGCATGCGTAGCAGGAGTACCTAATATAAAAGTGAAATTTCCTAGGGAGTAATAGAAATGTCAGTACGTCATTTAATAATATCTTGTCTTAAAACTTATTTTTTTGTCGGTAAGTGTGATGAAAAACATTGTATACATGCATCACGGTCGATAAGCGGAATACTAACTCGAGTCATAAAAGCCCTTCACCTACGGCGTCGGGCTTCTAATACCCTCGTTAGTAATTCCGTACTAATTAATAATTATGTACCTGTATGTTATACGTGCTCGCATCCAGCTCCTGCCAGCCATCCTGCGCAAATCGTCGCTCCACCTTGCCTGAGGGCGTCCTACACTACGCTTGCCGAGACGCGGTCTCCACTCAAGAACTCGTTTACCCCAACGGTTGTCGGTTCTACGGCTAATATGGCCAGCCCACTGCCACTTCAGCTTGCTAATACGGTGGGCTATGTCGATCACTTTGGTTCTCTGCCGGATAACCTCATTTCTGATTCGATCCCGCAGAGAGACGCCGAGCATAGCCCTTTCCATAGCGAGCAGCCGAAGATCGAGAACGGTGGCGTGAAATTGGGGAGGCCTATGTCCAGCAGTGGACTGCGATAGGCTGATGATGATGATGATGATGTTATACGTGACAAAATATTATTCTATGACGTATTGACATTTCTATTACTCCCTAGAGAAATTCACTTTTATATTACTCTCGCTACGCATATGACTCTCTTAGACAGCAAGTGTGATGAAATAGTACATTGCTTCAGGCTCAAAAAGGATTGAGCTTCCGATATTTCGGCATTGTTGCAAATGCCACCTTCACGGATTAACTGACGAACTGCGAGTTTTAGTTGTCTACCCACACACCGTAGCGATCTAACCTCTTTCTAAGTCGCTTGTTTCGCAGTGTCATAACTACTACCATCGTCCTTAATTTCACTTGAAACTCGAATCAGTACGACACACGACACGCATGATATCACCTTGCTTGTGTTGGATTATTCGACGTTTATGTCATCATTTTTTCTTTCTAGTCGTGATTCTAAACAAAATGAATTCGACACAGCTGAAGTTTATAACATGCATTTTTCTTCACAGTTATCAGTTCCACACAATCTTGTTTCCACCTAGTCGCGATCCTCCACACTATTATTGCCACACAACAGACATTTTTCGCATGTTTTTTCTTTACATGGGTACACCTATTTTTTGATTATTGAAATGACTTATCACTAGACGCCAGACATTCGTTTTAACCCATATTTCCGGCTCAATAATTTCAGTTTATGTGGTAAAAATCGCGTTTTAAGTTATAATAACAAGGAGAGGCCTATATCCATTAAAGGACTGTTATAGGCTGATAATGTGATGTATAGCGTACGGGCATTTGTGGACATGGTGGTATTTGTCACATATGCATCAATCAATATTTAATACATCGTTTTTATGATTGAATGAACAATTATTGAACGAATTAACTGTCCCAATTTTTGCATACTTTGAAATACACAATCGCACACTAATTACATTTATTTTTGAAAACGTTTTTTCAGTTCGTGTGTTTTCTAAATATTTGTTATCTCAGGACATAAGGCTCTTAAGTTTCAGAATCAGTCCCAATGTTTAGAAAAAGTATTAAGATCACATTAGTGTGCCCAGGGTTTTTGAAGGAACAGCCTGCAACCACGATCCAGATTCCCGGAAACCATCACCATCATCAGCCTATGATAGTCCACTGCTGGACGTAGGCCTCTCCTATTAACTATGCGTATAGACGCATCAGGAGGTAAATGGCCATAATCGCCAGCGGATTGGCGATCGCAGTAATGTGTTAACTGTGATGACGCTGCTGCCCATCATCAATCTTTTATCAAAAAATGGTCAGTGACACTTCAATCCCTTAGTCGACTCTTACGACACCCGCAGGAGGAGTTGGGGTGGTACCAAATATATTCTTACTGCCGTCACCACACGGCCAATTCCCGGATACCCTAGAATTAAAATACAATACTGATTTGTTTTAATGTAAACGTGCAAATGAAGCAATATTGCTTCGAATAGGTAGTTTTAAATGCTTCAAACCAATCAAACTCAAAAACTCATTTTCATTGCATCAAACAAACAAAATCAAGTATTACAACTACCTAGAAATCTTTTCAAAGTTACAAATAAAACAGCGAAGCGAATTCAAAGGAATGTTTAACATTGCAGGCTTTAAATGGATAGGATAGTACCTTAGTAAAGGAATGTTACCTGTGTTTAATGGTTTTTCAGAGCTTTAAGGAAGATTGCCTGAGCTTTCTGCCTGGGGCCTTTTAGTATTAAAGTAACTGACGTTTAAATAAGTGTGAGTATTTAATATTTTCTTCGGTTACCGCGAGGATTACACATGAAATAAAACTATGAAAATGGATAAACTCGCGTATATTAACAAATTTTTTCTACTCCCGTACTTTTATTTGTCATTTACATGGTCGTGGACAGTGGACACACCGTTAAGCCCCTACCTTACAGATGTTAAGATAAGTCTGTATTGTCTATTCCCTATAAACGCGTTCGGGTTTATACGCAGTGCGTTTTTTGCATTTTAAAACACCTCGTGTATACAAGACTTAAAGAAAAACGTGGCTGCCAACCTAATTAAAAAAAAAATCTGATGAACAGTAAACCATAGAGGAGCTTTTTTTTTATTTTGACGTCTCGCGCCCGACCTTGATGATTAATACTTTATATAAAATGGTCTTCTTCTTATTCGTGTAAAGGGATCAAATGATATAAATTATTAACTAAATTATTTTTTGCCAGTATCTCGCCACTTCTTAGACTCCTCGGGGAGTAGCTTTTGCCAGATCTTCCGAAGTGCACGTAATTGGACACAGGGAACACTGCATCATGTGTTTGGTTGTTTGTAAATCGCCACACTCACAGAGGATGTCACTTTGTTCTGGGCCGATTCCCCACTTCAGGAGGTTGTCTTTCGATCGGCCCACTCCCGACCTCAATCTATTCAGTGCTTTCCAGGTAATCCATTTTTCGTTTGCTCCAGGTGGCAAGTGCTCTGCAGGTACTATATCAAGAGAGTCCGCGGCAAGTTCAGACCTCCATGCTTTAAGACGGGCCTCTTGTGGCGTTTGGTACTCGAGAGCGGGATTGGTAATAAAACTGCTACGCGATTTTAGTCTGCGAGTTATAGGTTTAAGTAGATGCAGTGGATGTCGGGAATCGCGCAGTTGTTTTTCACGTTCTACTGCAGTTGCCACGTTTCTGCGTATGTATGGAGGAGCGATTCCGCTCAATTGATAGAGGTGATTGCGTTTTGTAGGCTTCAGGCATCCAGTAATTAAGCGACATGATTGGTTGAGCACAGTATCTACCTGGCCTACGTGTGCAGAGTTCTTCCACACTGGGCAGGCATACTCTGCAGCAGAGAAACTGAGCGCTAGCGCGGAAGTCCGTAGTGTATGTGGAGTTGCGCCCCAAGCAGTTCCAGTGATACGACGCAAAATGTTATTTCTTGCGGCCACTTTTTGTTTTATGTTGAGGCAGTGTGGCTTATAGGTTAAAGATCTGTCTAGCGTTATGCCCAAGTATTTGGGGGTGAAAGTGTGTTCCAGACGACAGCCCTCCCATACAATATTCAAATGCCTAGTTGCCTGACGATTTCTTAGGTGGAAGGCGCATACCTGTGTTTTTGCTGGGTTCGGCTTGAGCTGGTTTTCTGTGTAATACACTGAGAGGGATGCTAGGCCCTCCACCAAGCCACTCTCCACCTCATCGAAAGATTTCCCTTGCGATGTCAAAGCCAGATCGTCGGCAAAGAGGAAATGTCGTAGGTTCTCCTTTATTGGTTGATCGTTTGTATAAACATTGAATAAAGCTGGCGCGAGAACGCTACCCTGAGGGAGACCGTTTTTAAGGCATCTCCACCTGCTTCTTCCCCCTTGAAAGGAAACAAAAAATCTCCGATTAGAGAGCAACTCGGAGATTAACCGCGCAAGCTTAAAGTCTTTCGTTGTGTCGTACAGTTTAGTTATTAGTCTTCTGTGGTTTATAGTGTCATAAGCCGCTGTAAGGTCTACAAAGACTGCGCCTGTCACCATACCTCTTTCAAAGCCATCCTCAATATGTTGTGTTAGGTTGAGCACTTGCGATGTACAGGACTTTCCTATTCTGAAACCTGCCTGTTCGGTTATGAAGGCGTCTTCCAGAGTTGTTGTCACGCGTTCAAGTACAAGTCTTTCAAATAATTTGAAAATGTGGCATAGCAAGGAAATCGGTCTGTAGCTTTTCGCGTCGGCGGGATCTTTACCTGGTTTAAGGATGGCAATGACATGGGATTTCCTCCAGATTTTTGGAAAAGATGTTTTATGGACACAAGTATTAAACAGTCGCAGCAACCACGTTTTAGCCACAGGTCCGAACCATTTGATCTGTTCCACCTTCATATCATCGATCCCAGCCGCCTTCTCGGGCTTTAGCTTCAGAATACCAGCATCGAGTTCAGACAGTGTGAATGGAAGTTTCAGGTGGTCGGTTTCCTGGTCTGGAGGGCAGCGGTTAAGCTTTAAGGTCGTTCGTGGGTTTGCTGTTTTGCCATTTAGCAGTAGTTGGTGCGCTATCTGATCCGCTGTTATGTTTGAGTGGTATGTGTGCTTCTTATTATCTCCATTCAGCTTGTTGATAAAGGTCCAAGCTTTTTTGCTGTTGTGGGTCATATCGACACTTTCTACCAGCTCATTCCACTTTTCCTCTTGAGCCTTGGATATCCCGTCCAAAATCTTGTTACCCAAGTAGGTTGTATCTTGGGAGAAAGGATCGGCAGCGTACGAGTTACAATACGCCTCGGTTTGATCTTTAAGGTCGTCGGACATTCCTGGAATGTAATGAGTCCTACAGCCGCGCGGTATGTGCCTTCTCGATGCTAGCTTCACTAGCTTGACAAATTCATCATATTTTTCTGTGGTGGGTGGAAGATCTACCACGAGGCGATCCAATTCTTTGGAGTAGCCTGCCCAGTCCGCTTTTGTAAAGTTGTACCTTCTTCTAAAAGGGATTACGCGTGGTCAGATAGCTGCGTATGTCTTGCAGACTATTGGCCGGTGTTGAGTTTTAGGTATAATCTCACATACAGATTTTATGCACTGTTTTGAAATACCATCGCTTACGAAAATAAGGTCAGGATTATAGCCTCTCTTCCACCTACCGCTATTAAATGATGGCGGAAGCTTTGGATCATGGATCAGCGACACCCCGTATGAGTCTGCCCACTCCTCGACTCTGACGCCGTTATCGTCACCAGCGCGATATCCCCAACTCTTACTGTGGCTATTGAAATCACCTAATACAAATTTGACGGATTGTGAATCAAAATTCGGAGGTTTGTGGAAGTGAAACACTTCACTGGGAGGCTTGTATACAGAGGTGACAGTATAGTTACTTAGTTCTGCAGTGATGACTTCTATGTTATTAGTGTGCGTTTTATGTGCAGATTTAATTTTTAGTCCCGGTCTGGCAAATAGTGCCCTTCCGTACTGGCGGTGTTGTATCTCCGCAATAAGTGTCATCCCCTCGATGGTAGGGCGGCAATTGTCAGGTCCTCTATGAGTTTCTTGCATGCAGAGGATGTCACAATTGTTTTTCATGCACATGTTTGAAAGTAAGAATTCTTTCTCAGCTGATATTCCCTCTATATTGACGGATATTATTGTCATACTCGGCCCCAGAGGGGGCATCTCTCTTGATAGCATATGTGGCATAATTGGCATTCTTGATCACCTTTGGTGTACAGCAATCGGTTTCACGGCTGGTAGGCTCACGGGGAAGGCCCGAGCAGTAATTCGGCTGTAAGCTCTGCTCTTCGGGAAGGCTTGCTGCGTCTCCCCCATATAAAATGGTGTTTGACTAAGAATATTTCTAAAATTTACAATTTTATTTAAAAATAAATGTGTGGTCGTAGAAAAAGTATAGTATGAAACAATGTTTAACTGAGTCAAAAAATGCTCGTGGCGTCTTTAATAACAATTTTCGGCTTCGCCTCAAATTGTTACCCACGGCACTCACCTTTTTTGACCTCTTTTAAAGGAGGGTTGCATAAAATACTATTAACTTCATTCCGACGTTTCGAACACTTTCCAGGGTTCGTGGTCTGCGGATGAGAAAATGTCGTGTTGTAATTATGTGTGTTAAAATTAGTTAATATACGCGAGTTTATCCGTTTTCATAGTTTTATTTCATGTGAGTATTTAGTTTTCTGCTTTTGAATCAATAGTTCTGTGAAGATGCATTCAGACCAAAAAACGAGCATTGGCTATTTTATCCCCCACTCTACGAAATCAACGAATCACACCAATTTGTGTAACGATCAAATTTCGTAGAGTAGGGGTTAGAACAGCGAATGCACCTTGAGAATTGTAATAAACAGACAATTGAACTACACCTATTAATAGATTTATAGAGAGTTATAAAATATCAAAGTTGTTAAGTTATCTACTGATAATTTAATAAATGCAAATTTGAACAAAATAAAAAAAAACGCGCTGATAGCCCACCTAACGAAGACAAAAAGTTGCCTATCGGGGGAAATAATTCGTGTATAAGCGAATTTTGGCATAGTTGTAGGGAATGGTGTTTTAAACCACGTACTAAAAGTACTGGTGGTTAGGGGTGGAGCTAACGGGGGGAGAGGGGTGTAAAGGTCCTTATTTTTAATTTTTCGTAAATAACTCGTAAACCGTGGCTTGTAGCAAAACACGTTCTAGTACATAAGTAATCTACATAAAATTCTCTACAAAAAAGATGTATGCATGTTTCCTCTGGGATCAATGTGTCATGAGATAAGAAAGCAAGAAGATGGACACTATAGAAATAAACACATTTATGTAAGTAGGTATGGCACATACAGAATGCTCGCAAGCATTCCAAAAGATTTTAATGCTCAATTCCTGACCACATTTAGAGTCTTTAATGTTACCTAAAATATCCTGGATTCGGCTTGGTTTCAGAGATAATCAACCTTTTTTTCGAAATAAGTTTTTCGACGTAACACGTCATTAAACTTCTTTTTGTTTACAATGCTACCACAATGTGTTTAATATTACCACACCTTTTGCCTGGCAATCAAAAAATTGGAATAAACTTGACGAAATAACCTGTCCCTAAAAAAAATATTGAAATAAATAATTTTAACAAATTGTTGTTATGTTATGTTATGATAAAAAGTACTGGAAATGTTAAAAAGTATGCAACAAGTCTAAAAAAAAAAGAGAAAAAAAAATTATTTTTTTGGTGGTATTTGACATTAGGTCTCATAATATTTTTTGTTTGTTTTCATGTCTAGAATGCATAGTTAAAATCTTTTGACGATGATTATGAGAATATTTTAGGTTTAGAAGATAATTAGGAATTTTATTTTTACAAATAAGCATACAGGGCGTGCCCGGGCGCGAACATTCCAAAATATTTTAAGTATGCATTCTAGATATCAAAATAAACAAAAAATATTATGAGACCTAATGTCAAATACCACAAAAAAAAAATTTTTTTTTGTCTTTTATTTTAGACTTTTCGAATACTTTTTGACATTTGCAGTACTTTTTATCATAACAACAATTTGTAAAAATTATTTATTTTAATATTTTTTTGAGGGACTGGTTATTTCGTCAAATTTATTCCCATTTTTTGATTGCCAGGAAAAAGGTGTAGTAATATTAAAACATATTGTGGTAGCATTGTAATCGAAAAGAAGTTTTATGACGAGTTACGTCGAAAAACTTATTTCGAAAAAAAGGTTGATTATTTCTGAAACCAAGCCGAATCCAGAAAATTTTATATAATATTAAAGACGCTAAATATGGTCAGGAATTGAGCATTAAAATCTTTTGGAATGCTCGCGAGCATTCTGTATGTGCCATACCTACTTCAACAAATGTGTTTATTTCTTTAGTGTCCATCTTCGTGCTTTCTTATCTCATGACACATTGATCCCAGAGGAAACATGCATACATCTTTTTTGTAGAGAATTTTATGTAGATTACTTATGTACTAGAACGTGTTTTGCTATAAGCCACGGTTTACGAGTTATTTACGAAAAATTAAAAATAAGGACCTTTACACCCCTCTCCCCCCGTTAGCTCCACCCCTAACCACCAGTACTTTTAGTATGTGGTTTAAAACACTATTCCCTACAACTATGCCAAAATTCGCTTATACACGAGTTTTTTCCTCTGAGTTTCCTTCGTTTGGTGTACTATGAATGGCGATAGCCAACCTTTGCACCAAGAACATAGTATTGAATATAGTATTGAATATTTCTTGAATGTCTTGTATTACTACGCAATAAAAGCGAAACAGAAACAACTCGGATGACACCTATCGACGATGATACTCGTACGGCGCGATTTGCCTTATCCTCGTAAGGCCCAATGTACATTACAATGTACAATCAACAACACACCTGTGAACAGGCAAAGTGTCAAAAATATGTAAACAGAACTTTATTGCCTGGACATAAAGGTGTGTATACATATTTCTGGCACTTTGTCTGTATCCACAGCTGTGTTGTCGATTGTACACTCCCCTTCAATGAAATTTAAACCTGTCATGAACTTAATAAAGTCGCATTTCCTTTGTTTCATTGATTTTACAAACAAACGAAATTCACCACTACTCCTTACATTGCAAGGTTCCAAATAAGATTTAAAGAAAATAGTATGGTGGGCCTTACGAGGTTAAAATAAAGACAGGTTTGGAGAGACCCTTAAAGGTCTTATACGATGAATGTGGCCCTAGAGAAGAAAGTTACTCACAAGTCTCATAACCTAGAAGCTTGTGAAACAGGGTATAAATTCATCATCATCATCATATCAGCCGAAAGACGTCCACTGCTGAACATAGGCCTCCCCCAAAGATTGCCACAATGACCGGTCCTGCGCCACCCGCATCCAGCGGACTCCTGTGACCTTCACCAGGTCATCAGTCCACCTTGTGGGGGGCCTACCAACGCTACGCCTTCCGGTACGTGGCCGCCACTCAAGAACCTTCCCGCCCCAACGGCCATCGGTTCTACGCGCAATGTGCCCCGCCCACTGCCACTTCAGATTAGCGATTCGGAGAGCCTTTTGGGGTATAAATTAAAGAGTTATTTTATTATTCCTTTTTTCACTCGGGCCACAGGATTGTAGGTACTTGACTACAATCAATATTCATTTTCACTTTACAGAAAACGGAATTCCTTTGTAGTCTATACTTATGCATTTTTGTATTAATTCTATTATCTAATATTTACGCAACGCTTTGTAGCCATTTTTAACCAGGCCTGCTACTGCGAACACCGAATTTAACAAATTTCAGGGATTTCTCCATCAAGGGTCTCTGTCAGTCAAACAGAGGCGTCATTAGAGTGACAGAGACAAATCCTCGAAATGTACAAAGTTTGGTGTTCGCGGTGCAGGCCAGTACATCATTAAGTATTTATAAACTCTTTAGAATAGAATAGAATAGAATAGAATCTTTATTTGCTTAGAATAAGTAGCTACATCCGTGTCCATAGTTGGTAAGAGACAATAAGTATCTTATTCTGCTATTTGTATAATGTAATACTAGCATGCAAATACATAACTTAAATATAACTAAAATACTAAAATATCTTCAGACAGGAAATCCTTTACGTTATAATATTGCTTTTCACTTAAGAGTTTGGTTACTTGATTTTTGAATCTATTTAAAGGTAGTTCTTTTATACATTTTGGCAACTTATTAAATATTTTCATACACATAACAAAACAGTGACTAGAGTACAGAGCGGTTCTGGGAATGCAATCATGAACTAACCTTTCAGGATTTCTTTGGATTCTAGTGGAAATGCTTGCAGCTGTTCTGAATAAATACATATGTCTCTTAACAAACATGCAGATTTCTAGTATATATAAGCAGGGAAATGGCAAAATATTTAGCTTTTTGAAGAGCGGTTTGCATGATTTGTAATTAGCCAGCCCGAATATAGCACGCAAACATTTTTTTTGTGCAACAAATGCTGTGCTAGAATAATTACAATTTCCCCACAAAATTAATCCATATCTTAACACTGAGTTCACATATCCATGATACGCGGCTAGAGTAGCTTGTAATCCTGCTGTGCGCCTTAACTTACGTAATACAAAAACAAAACTATTAAGTTTGCTGCGCACCTTATCAATATGCGTTTGCCAGTCCAAATGTTTGTCTAACATAACTCCCAAAAAGGTAACACACTGCAATTCTTCTATAGTGTTATTTCTAAAATGTATATCGAGGCTAAGATTTTCACCTCGTTTTGAATTGAATTGTACATAGTAAGTTTTATTAACATTAATCTGTAAATTATGTCGCTCTAACCATGTTATAACAGTTTCTATCATGTCATTTACTTTACATTCATGTTCCCGTATATTTACATGTTTTTCAGAGGTAACAATAAAGGATATGTCATCTGCGAATAGTACAGTCTTGTATGGGATGATATTAGGCAGTTCATTTATGTAGAGAATGAATAATAAAGGCCCAAGTATACTGCCTTGAGGAACACCATAAAAATTACATTTCAAGGCTGATTTAAAACTAGTTTCTACATTAAATTCATCAAGCTGCATTATTTCTACATATTGCTGTCTATTTATTAAGTACGACTTAAACCAACTGAGAGCAAGACCTCTTATCCCATATTTTTCTAGAATGTTTAAAAGTATTGCATGGTCCACAAAGTCAAAGGCTTTTGACATATCTAGAAATACTGCAGTGGTGTGCTTTTTTTCATCCAGGCTTTTAACAATGTGATGAACAAGGTTAAAAGTAGCTAAAGTAGTAGATTTATTTTTTTGAAAACCGTTTTGTTCAATCGTAATTGTATCAAATTTATTTAAGAAATTTAAAAGACGTTTGTACATGCATTTTTCAAAAATTTTAGCAAATATTGGAATTAATGTTATGGGGCGATAGTTTTCCACGGCATTTTTGTCTTTTTTTTTAAACAACGGTTTCACAACGGATGTTTTAAGCAGTTCTGGGAAAATACCACTTTCGAAAGAGAAATTTACTAAATATGTAATTATTACAATAAGCTGGGCTTTACATTGTTTTATGATATAAGTACAATAATAAGTCTTTGAAAATTAGAATATTCCATTAAAAATATATTAATTAAAAAAGCTGATCTCTTTAATCTGTAAACACTTCCTCAAGAGCCTTTAAAGGGTAAATTTGATAGAACAAATGAAAGAAAACCGCGCTTACTGCGGGCCTTCCGGATTCCAGTACACTTGAAGGCAATAAAATGTTAAATAAATCTTAATTATCTTGGGACAGCTTACACAAATCGACCTAGTACAGGGGAATATATTTTAACTTTCGACAGCCTCCGTAGCCTAATTGTCAAGAACTCTGCGTACGAAACTGGAGGTTCCAGGTTCGATTCCCGGCGAGGGCATTATTTGTGTATTTATTTATCACAACTATTTGTTCCTTGGTCGTGGCTGTCTATGTATTTAAGTATCTATATATGTATACATCTATTATATATATGTCCTCGCTTGGTATCCACATCACAAGCCTTGATTCAGCTTAGGTACTGTGGTACAGTCGAATTCATAAATATATGAGCAAATCCAACGCTTCAAAAATAAATGAGCACAGAAAAGTACATATGCATCTGAACAGATTCACTAATCAAAAATATGTGTACATATTACCTGTAACATTGACCTAAACATGTGTCGCATTAATATGTAATCAACTGAAACGACATTATATATATGTATGCTGCACGATGTTAAAAAAAGCGCTATGTCCTGCAATTGTGTTTGGGGGCAGTTTTGAGCAGACTAATACTAATTAGGCTACGGCTATGTATACAATATACCATTTGAATACTTACTTAATTTAAGCTCATTTAAGACGTCCACTGCTGATCATAGGCCTCCCACAAAGATTGCCACAATGACCGGTCTTGCACCACCCGCATCCAGTGGCCTGCAACCTTCATCAGGTCATCAGTCCACCTTGTGGGGAGCTACCCACGCTGCGCCTTCAGGTACGTGGTTAACTTGTTTTTTGACATTGACAGCTTTTCCGATTTAAATACGTTACATAAAATATTATAGCGTGTAAAAAATGTCACATAACCCAGAGGTTGTAATAGTACATTACTATAGAGGACGGGAATACTATATTACAGGCCAAGTAGATATATCTGGCCGAAGGAACTGAGGCCAGATAGGGATACGCGGCCTGTAACCCTGTTTCTCGCCGAGATTTGTATAGTGCTTTCTCAAACTTGCCATGAAATAAAACGAACTGATTTCGGCGAGCCATACTATTTAATTTGTAAATATACCAATAGTACAGTATCGTATAACATTAAAAAAAAACATTCGCGCCTAACTCTTTTTTAATATGTTTGTCCTTTTACCTGGTGGTATAGACATCATTAGTTCCAATGCCCCCAAGTAAAAATAAATACTAACGTAACTATGTCTTATTCACATTTTAAGATAGTCTTTTAGCCTATGAGTGAACGAGACGAAACTTTACGATTAGTTCCGCCGATTCATAGGTGGTCGACAACTCGGCTGTCAAAATTGATGTCTTTTCTAAAAACTCTAAACACTGAGGTTTTTTAACCCGACTAAATTAAATGAACTATTATTAATTCAAAGTATATCCATAGACAACAACAACCATTCGTAGTCGTGTAACAGTGTTTTGAATGTTTCGCAGCTCATCTAGCATATTTTAAAATATTTTGTGGTGAAATACGAAAATAAATTTAAAAGTGAAACACGTGTTGGACAAAATATATTTCAAGGTGTCCTATGGAACAATGTCCTGCGTAATTAAACACTGCAAATCCCATTCAGGGCATAAGGAAAATGCGGAGGAAGAAATTTCCTTTCATCGTCGGTGATTATGGCAATTTATTGATGTTATTGTTAGAAAAATCTAGCCTAGACCTATTAAGCCGAGATAGAAGTACATGTAGTTATTGATAAATTCATATATCTATCCTTAATTATACAAATATAATCAATTTTCTTAAGATCATGCAAGGTTATGTTATGTCGCATAGAGATGTGCAAATTTTTATCGACGTCCTCGAAACAAAACAATATTTTATAATATACTTTAATGAAATGCTAAAATGTTTATTGTTCGACAGTCGGTTTATATAGGATTATTGAAACCCGCAGTGATAAGAGCGACATCGAAGAAATGGTGACTTTTTTGGAAAAAACGTAGTTGAAATTTAGTTTTGATTCGTTATATATTATAGATCTGACAAACCCCTTCCTTGTTTAAGATTTCCGAAGAATGAAGTAATGAGAAACATTTGGATTTCACTCGTAAATAGGCCAAATTGGACTTGGAAAAGTCGCAGCCACATATGTTCCAAGCACTTCTCATCAGATTCTTTTAGACCGAATGATAATATTAGATGGAGACGGCTGAAAGACGAAGCTTTGCCAACTATAAATTTGCTGGACACAGACATATTGGTAGTATGAATTGGTAGTATGGTAGTAAGAAATGCGTTTTAATAGTTTAGATAGAAGATAGATTTAATATTAGATATCACAAAACGAAGGTAAAAACCATAATTCCATCATATAATTTTATTATTTTTACATTTGACATTTAGATATTCTTGAACGCAACCACATTTTTCGTAATTGAGAACTGCCTTATTTTCTTTTTATTTTGTCTATGGCATGTTCGGCATAATGCGTTCGAAATTTGTAAATCTTGGTAAATATATTCTAGCGTTTTTGTTTGTTTGGTGGAAGTGATTGTGCAAAAAGTTAATTAATTATGAGTGATTCAGATCAACTGATGATCAAATACTGGGATTTTACTTAAACTACATTTTATTTGGGATTTTACTTCATAACTTTTTATTACAGAAATAACATCCAATGTGGGAGCACCATAAAGTGCGTTTTGATTACCTTACTTTTATTAAAATAACACAACACGTTTCATGTGCAGCTAAAATCAGAAAGTCATCAATATCTCGCAAAAAAGGTACAAACATAACCTGGCAACAATATTTTAAGTCCAGCATTACCTAATATTATCAAATTGTCACTTTTCATAGGCGATATGTGCAGGTAAGTTAACGTCGCTTAGCTCAGACGAGCAAATTTCATATTTTCCTTATATTTAAATTGGGCCATTATAAATACATAATTACATATGTGCTGCATTCACGTATCATCAATAACTTTAAATGCGCCACATGCGATGCCTGCAGAAATAAACATTTATATGAACATAGCCTACCCGTTGTCTATGTATTGCTGCATGGCGCGAAGAACTTGATAACTCGAGATATTTTGGTGAAGAAAAAGAATTTCATTTGTGACAAATTAAGTTTAAATTTTATCTACCTATTTATCATCTCGCGTTATCAAGTTCTTCAGGCCATGCACCGCATTTATCGATATAGAAAATCGACACAGGTACATCTCTAGAACATCATGAAAGTGCGGACAACCTAGACTTGTGCTCATATATATTCATCTCTTTTTGCCGCACAGTTGAATCCGTAAAGATGTTAAGAGCAGATATACATCTTCAGTTGCTATTTTTGCCTGGTATCTATTCTATTCGTTAATCTGAGATTAGTTCTAAGGTTATTTTTTTTTCTGTGGCTGAATGTCAAGACCTAGTGTCACAATTTGACGTTTCAAAACAGAAGACAGATTGTTTGCAGTCCTAGGTGTGAAATAAATACATGAAATCTCTTTACATATCATCTTAGCACATGACACCGGATACATAGTATTTCCGGGTTTAATTAAAAGTAAGTAACATCAACATTCCGTAGCAAGTTTGAGAAAACCTTTATATAACGAGGTCTGAATGTGAAAGATGAATCCTCACGAGGCTTGAACACTTGAACAATGTGCTAACCAAGAGCTGATAGCATGAGTTCAACTGTTTTTGTGTAATTTTGTCTCGCTCGCAACAATACGAGTATGCTATGTATGAGTAAGATGGACAGAAAGTAAATTACGAACGTGGTACTTGTAAGCTCGCAGAATCATGGTAATCACAGAATAATTGCCTCTTGTGAGCGAGTGTCACTTGTATGACAGATCTGAAATTAATTCGTTGGGGCATGAATTGTGAGGTATTAAACAAGCGAATGAAACTATTTAAGAGTGATATTATTATCTCAAAGAAGATTATATTTACTTTTGTTCTGAACACAATATAAAAAAATATCGCTATTTACACGCTAGTACGAGAAATGGTTTATATTACGTAAGGTCGAAAACTTCGTAAGGCCATTTATACTGAAAAGCGTGTCAAAATACAAGAAAAGGGAAATTTGTAACTAAGGCCGATTTAAAACACTCCCTTCGGTTGTATTTTAATTTATCGCCGCTCGATTCCAACTACATTTTGTTCGCACTTGTATCGCAATTTACTATTTTATTCTTTAACTTGAAATTATTCTTTATTACAATTTAATTTTGCCCTGCGTTGGTGGAATAAGCAATTTCTTTCATCTTAAAAATTCTCTCAATTTTAAATTTGTCACCTTTAAACCCCTAGAATGATAAATGTAATGTATAATTAAAAAGGAAACCCTTTTTTTCACACGCAGTGTATATCCGAAAAGTTGATAAATTGTTTTATTATTAAAACGAAGGTAATTAAATCCTTTTCTTTTACTTAAGAAAAGTTATTTAGGCAGTGGTACGTTGACCGGGTGGCACAGATTACCTCTTATAGACACTTACGAAGCTTTTACGAAACAAGTCTCTATAGGACATTATTAGGAAAATGTTTAAATAAAATCACACTAACTCACATTTACGGACTACAAAATGAGAAAAGTAGTTTAAGACTCTACAATTGTAACTTGTAGGTGCAAATTTTAAAAACCCTTGCTTTCTGCTTAAAAGTAATAATTGATCATGAGGGTTTTCTGAAAGGACATTCACTAGGGTGGCAGCACTGAGGCATCAGGTCCAAAAACTTGTCTAAATTCTCAGAGCGTCTATAGTTTCGTGTTTAAATGGTCTGTATGAGTTAATAAAATTATATAAAAAAACAAAAATACCTCCTAATTAGTTTTTCTTTGGAGCTAGATAATTGTGTTTCTTAGCGGGACCTTACGGCTCAGTGGCGCCATCTAGCGGCAAATGTTTTCGAGAAAACCCTCAATTAAAACAAAGAAAGAACAAATTCACTCGATAACAACGAGATAACGAACATATATCAATTATGCGAAACAAAAAGTAATCTGAGAACGACAGAGATTATTTATATTTACCCAAGATTTTTCTTATTTCCAAAGGCAATGTAATAAGCACCCTTATAATACGTTGCTAGGGAAGACTCACGTTTTTAATCATCAAGTTATCGATTGTTTGCGAAATTCTTTATAACAGTCATAACAGTATTGGTGCGAGAAAGGCACAACCAACAAGAAAATTGTGTTACTGCAAAAAAATGACAGTAAATGAATGCAGTTTTTCTTTTTACCAAAATCAACGGCATGGTTCCTAAGACAAGATTTCGATATCTGTTATGGTTTCCAAAACCACCATACTGACCCATTTGGAATGTTACTACAAATAATTATAATATATTTGTAGTTATTGTCATCGACTCCTGGCCGTGCGGTGATAGCAGTAAGAATGCCTTTGTCACCACCCCAATTCTTCCCGTGGGTGTCGTAAGAGTCGACGAAGGGATTGAAGTTTCACTGACTATTCTTTGATAGAAGTCAGATCTGAGTTGAGTGAGTTTTAACCAAGAGCCAAGAACCTTAAAACTACTTGGTAAAAGTTTGTTTACTTCTGAAACATTTTAATTGCTGTATGAGAGAACATAGAAGAGAGGTCGAAGAACATAGAAGAGAGGTAGAAGATATTCATGGCTAGCCAAGATGATTAATTACTTATCCTATGTAATTGCAGAATGGTATCTTGGCAAGGCATGCTGGCATGTACTTAAACAGATTGAAAGAACTCGAATATAATATATATTACATTATAACAGCATTTTAAATTTAAATGACGCTAGCATAAGTTTGTCAGCCTCTGTAGCCTAGTGGGTAGTGACCCTGCCTACGAAGCTGGAGTTTCCGGGTTTTAATATATTTGTATTAAATAATTCTAGAACCTCGACAACTCAGGCCACCCCTAATTTCATCAGTGACTTGCCGGTCGCAAAAAGTGGTGGCTAAATCTACCTACAAAAGTATAAATGTAATTAAATGTTATAAATATTAGATGTCATATACCAAAGAAAAATTAAAAGAACAAATCAAAATATTTAGTTAATAAATGATTTGATTTGTGTTTTCGCAATATGTTCTATAATTAAATGATTAAATTTATTTTGTATTATAAAATACTTCTAGAACATCGACAAGTCAGTCCACCCGTAGTGTCATCAGTGTCTTGCCGGCCGCAAAAAGTGGTGGCTAAATCTACCTACAAAAATATAAATAATAAAATTTATTTTGTATTACAAAACACTTCTAAAACATCGACAAGTCAGCCCATCCCTAGTGTCATCAGTGACTTGGCGGCCGCAAAAAGTGGTGGATAAATCTACCTACAAAAATATAAATAATAAAATTAATTTTGTACTATAAAATACATACTTGCAGAACATCGACAAGTCAGCCCATCCCTAGTGTCATCAGTGACTTGCCTGCCGCAAAAAGTGGTGGCTAAATCTACCTACAAAAATATAAATAATAAAATCTATTTTGTATTATAAAACACTTCTAAAATATCGACAAGTCAGCCCATCCCTAGTGTCATCAGTGACTTGCCGGCGGCAGAAAGTGGTGGCTATTATTACCGCAAATTCGGGCACGGTGACACGGCGCCTTCGAAATGTTACTTAGAATTTTCCTTTCCTTGTTCAGCTATGATAAATATTGAGGTTTTTACCTTATTTTTATTGTAAACCTATAATTCTAGGATTTTTTATGCGTGTACACCATTACTCTCATTCATCATCAGCCTATGATAGTCCACTGCTGGACGTAGGCCTCTCCTATTAACTATGCGTATAGACGCATTAGGAGGTAAATGCCCATAATCGCCACGCTGGGTAAGCGGATTGGCGATCGCAGTAATGTGTCCACTATGATGACGCTGCTGCCCATCATCAATATTTTATTAAATAATGGTAAGTGACACTTCAATCCCTTAGTCGACTCTTACGACACCCGCAGGAGGAGTTGGGGTGGTGACAAATGTATTCTTACTGCCGTCACCACACGGCTAACTTACTCTCATTAGGATGCGTTATTCATTATTATTTGATTTATTTTGAAGTACCCTAAACTCTTCCCGTGGACGTAAAAATCGGCTTAGGGATAAAATTGCAGTGTGGGGCCATTTATTAATTCAACATCATCATCATCATCAGCCTATGTTAATCCACTACTGGACGTAGGCCTCTCCTATTAAATAAAGGGTAGGGAGGTAAATGCCCATAATCGCCACACTGGGCAAACGGGTTGGCGATCGCAGTAATTTGTGTACTATTATGACATTGATGACGCTGCTGCCCATCATCAATCTTCTATTAAAGAATGGTCAGTGACACTTCCATCCCTTAGTCGACACCCGCGGGAAGAGTTGGGGTGATGACAAATGTATTTTTACTGCCGTCACCACACGGCTTTATCATTTATTAATTACTTGAGACGATTTAGGGGGGTCGGACATGTCTTATTTTTTCTTACAAAGGGATGGGAGGGAGTCTGAGTTCACATAATGTAAATATAATTTGATCACTACCTATGAAACTAGCGTTTTAGGACCCACAATACTAATATCTTGGATCTGATCTTATGTATTGATGATAAAGTCAAATGACCACAAGAATGTGAAAGCGAAACGACGTAACCCTATGAAATGACTAAACAATTTGTATAAAAATGTGATTCTTGACTAAGCTAAATTATTAGCTTACTGATTAGTATTGTGAATTCTATAGATTAGTCATTTATGTATTCACGTAGATATACTAGACTATCATTGAGCATTTCCACAAAACCGTTATTGAAATCACCTTTTTTTTATGCTATAGGTGGCAAGCAAACAGACGAATCGCCTGATGGAAAGCGATTAACGTCGCCCATGGACACCCGCAACACCAGAAGCGTCGCAAATGCGTTGCCGGCCTTTAAGGTGGGAGTACGCTCTTTTCTTGAAGGTTTGAAGGTCGTATCGGTCCGGAAACACCGCTTGTGACAGTTCGTTTCAAAGTTTAGCTGTGCGAGGCAGGAAGTTACGAGAAAAGCGCACAGTTGAGGACCGCCAACCATCTAAATGGTGAGAATGAAAACATTGTCGCGTAGGGCGGTGGCGGAAAGAAGCGGCAGGTATTAATCCGAACAACTCCTCGGAACACTCCCCGTAGTACATGCGATAGAAAATGCAGAGCGAGGCCACATCTCTACGCAGCGCCAGGGTATCAAGCCGATCAGAAATACGTCATTTAATTTGGTCAAGTTTAGGCTTATTCTACTCAGAACCACGAGTACTTTCGATTCTGTTAGGAGAAAAAATATGTCCCGTAATTTTCATAAAGTATTCATTCCTTCCATTACGCTACCGCCTTAGAATATCGGTGAAAAATACGAGCTCGTGATCCTGAGTAGAACAAGCCCAAACTTGCCCGAATTAAATAACAAGGTGATTTCAACAACGTTGTGAAAACGCCCAATTATACTACAAAACTATAACAATTAAGCGACTATACAGTATACACTTGAAAATTATTAAATTTTGCATAGCAAATCGAAATAGAGAATGCACATTTTCTGATAAAGATCGTGCTACCAGTGGTAAAAAGATCGCCTAATTTCTACCCCCATTTAATTACTCCCCTTCCAAATTAGCCTCCAGCAGGGTTATTAAAAGCTATTAAAATATCATGTCTATTTCTGCATTTGAAGCCTGGCTTTTGTCTAGTTATTGTAATACATCTGCATTTAATTGAAATCAATCTTATGTTATGTTTTTTAATGCATGTTAACTGTAAACTGTATTATTATTTGAAAAAATAAGTTTTGCTGATATACTTGCCGGATTCTTCTCGGGTCAGTGGTGTAGGGTGAGAACCAGTGAGTTTTATTATTGCTATTTACTTTACAGATTCAAAAGCGCTCGTTGGGCCTACTTGAATAAAGAATACTTTGAAGAACTTTTGAATAATCTAGCTATTAAAATTGCTATATCTAAGCTATATCGCATTTCTTTGTGCCGTTGTGAAAATAACGCCATCCACCAGAATACAGACAAGACAATTTAAACAGGGTGTTAGTCTAATACGGGCGAAGCTTTTAACGGTGTTAGTTTACGACATAATAAGTACATTCAAATAACTTTTACTTAAAATTAGAGCAACAAATTTTTCCATACAAAAATAATTTGGCGCGCAATGTAGAGCAACATACGCGAGTTAAATACTCGTTGACAGCTAATTTCAAAAGTAGATGACATAACTGCCATGTCAACAATAACAAATGTTCGTACCTACATTGCTGCTCCGATAATCTTAAAAAAAAATGTGGGGTCATAATTAAGAGTAACTTAAAAAAAAACCTTGTAATCTATGATTACACTAATGAATCCCATGCCAGGTTTAATTGATCGCCCGTATTAGACTTACACACTGTATAATAGTATTGTAGTATAATAGAATAAGAATACCTTAGTCTTTATTTTTATTCTATGGTAGAATGAGACGACGTTACGCAAAAAAATCTATCATAGAGAGTGGGTTTCGAGGATAGGAACCGTAAGGAGTACTCGTAGGAGTAAGACTCAATATTTATTAAGTCTAAGTTATAGATCAAAACTTGATAAATAAAGTCAAAGTCAAATTATTCTTTATTTAAATTGGGATAGCAAAAAATTCTTTTGAATGGTCTAAGTTACACATAAAGTAATAACTACTTCCGGTTATAACCCTACACCACTGACCCGAGAAGAACCGGTAAGAAACTTGGCGGGACTTATTTTGGTGCCTTCGCTAGCATCGCATTGATTCACTTCATTTTTACTTGTAATTTTTATTGTAACTTTTGAATTTTAATTAAAGTGTTTTAAGTAATTGGTTTTTTTTGGACTCTTGAGCTGCAGCTTCCATAATTCACGTTTGGAGATGTATAAGGTCTCCAAGCGTAAATTATTGTAATTTAATGTCATGACTTTAGCAAAGTAATAATCAAGGATCGGATAAACGCCCGTCATGTTGAAAACATAACCCTGTTCTTTACAGTAGAGACTTCCTTATCTTATGATGTTAACTTATTTTATTTTATATGATATAACACTATCACAAAGTATGTATTTAGGAGATCTTACTCCTTGTACACACCATGATTGTGAATTTGTGACCCATAGACGATTTAAAATTTTTGATATTGAAAATCGATGTATTGAGTGTGTAATATCTTCTTCGGTTACCGCGATAATTATTCATAGATTACAAGGTTTTTTTTTAAGTTACTCTTAATTATGACCCCACAGAATTTTTTTAAGATTATCTGAGCAGCAATGTAGGTACGAACATTTGTTATTGTTGATATGGCAGTTGTGTCATCTGCTTTTGAAATTAGCTGTCAACGAGTGTTTAACTCGCGTATGTTGCTCTACATTGCGCGCCGAATTATAAGGAAAATGTTGTTGCTCTAATTTTAAGTAAAAGTTATTTTAATGTACTTTCTATGTCGTAAACCAACACCCGTTAATCGATTCGCCCGTATTAGACTTACACTCTGTATGTGATAAGCGATAAGTAATAAATTTATGAAAATATAATATTCGAACGAAAAATCACGTAACCATGATGTATGGAAATCATCTTGGCTAGGCCGGCAGGTGTGTATTATATCCATGACATTCCAAAAGGAAACATCAAGTCCTATAAATCTTCAACCCCGATCTTCCCAATATTAATGCAGCTACATATGCATAGAAATCACAAATAAATCCCGTGCAAGCCGTCGATAGTCAATCTCACTCCGACCGCGGGCCACATTACGTACTGATATCGAAGTATTTTCGTGTTTGCGTTACGGGCAATAAAAGGGATGGGCCGAGTATCGATATATTATCGATATTTTGAGGTTAGGAAATGTAATTTAAAAACGGCTTGAATTGACGTCTACTCTGCCGGGGACGTAATTTTGTAGTTGCCAGGGAAAAAGACAAGTGACATAATTATTTTGTATTCAATATATTCTTGTAAAAATATTCAACAAACGTCTACTCACGTAGACGAGTACAACGTCGGGCATTCATCTTCATCATATCAGCTCAAAGACGTCCACTGTTGAACATAAGCCCCCAATAATTGCCAATGAGCGACATTGGATGGCATTTTCCGGGCATTGGCCAAATGTATTCCTGACGAGGATTCTCTTTATAACATGCGTAGCAAGGTATTCCTTAGAATTAAAGCAAATTAATTAATTGGAAGATGTACCATGATAGTTTGAAAAAAACAAATCCCGCCAAGTTGCTTACCGGTTCAGAGGTCAGTGGTGTACAAAGTTTGACTTTGACTCGTAAATACACCCATCAGCCCATCACACATCTCATCGTTCCAAAACATATTGCGCTTAGTGATTAAATACGAATGAAACAGTTAAAGTCACGTGTATTTAATCACTAAGCGTGATATGTTTTGGATAGCCTAGGTCTTCATTACCAAGCACTGAGCCGTGCTATTGCGACCCATATACGTACCTATCTGCGTCATGCTTGAATTTAAACATAAAAAATTAAATAAATAATAATAAATATCTTGGAACATCTTACACGAATCGACCTAGTCCCACGGTAAGCTCAACTAAGGCTTGTGATGTGGGTACCAGGCGACGATATATATAATAGATAGATACATATATAGATACTTAAATACATAGACAGCCATGACCAAGGAACAAACATTTGTGATAAATAAATACACAAAGAATGCCCTCGCCGGGATTCGAACCCGGAACCTCCAGCTTCGTAGGCAGGGTCACTACCAACTAGGCTACGGAGGCTGACAAGTTTCAATTTCACGCTAGTTATATTTATATTTATTGTAATGCGTTTGTTTCCTAATACATAGTTAATTGTGTCGACATTTGATGGCAGTTTCTTAATATTCAATCAGTTACACTTTTGATAATTAATAAATAAAAGTATAACAAGGTCATATCAGGTCCTTATCCAGGTATATATACAATTACCAGTCCTACAAATCAGAGTAGCACACCATACAAAATTTACTTTCACAAACTGTCTGGAATTTTCATTGATACGAGTACACCCCTCTTCAATACATCACAGTCACGAATTTCTATATCAACCTGTATAGACTTAACCCGCTGTTTAAAAACTTGTTGCGAGTCAAGTCAATCAAATCTTTAATTGTAGGTACCTCTGGTACCTACCTAGTCTGCGGAAAGGGCTTGTCCGTTAATGACGTCATACTGTATACGGGGAGGGGGGGTCAAGAAAAAATCACCAATTATCACCATAGGGGGGTCATCGGACAAATCACGTGTAATTTTTTGTTACTCTCGAATCTGATGAACAGCATTATAGCCAGTAAAAAAATCTGTAATTTTTTATTAAACACTTATTTAATACTAAGTTTTACAACTTCGCGAACATTTACCTCGTAGTTGGCAAAAAAGTACCAAAATTCAAGTGCTATTAAAAGGACTACTTAAGTTGGCAAAAAATTACACGTCATATTGGCTTAGGGGGGGGTCCAGAAAATATCACCAAATATCACCATGGGGGGTGGAGGGGTCTAAAACAGGCCAAAATTGTATGACGTGAATAATGGACAAGCCCATTAAGATGTTGTTTGCGGAAATTAGTGGAGTCATGGAAAGTGCTGTACCTATCTTGCCCAACGCAGTCGCTCAATCTTATATGGAGGCATTTTTGAGGTCGTTCAAACTAACCATATAATATTTTTCTTCATTTTGAGATTTCAAAGAATATGAAGCCTAAGATTATGACGAAAGTTAAATTAAAGTTAAAACAATTTTTATTTTAGTAAAGCACTTTTACATAGCAACAGAATCAATATTAATTAATATTAGTTTTGCACTGCCTACAGTGCCTACTGACAACTTTTACTTTCTTATCTCCTCCACCTAATAATGGTTATCCGAAAGAGATCGTTATTTAGCGGTAAGGCCGCTTTTTGTTCACCTCTTTCAAACATGTACTTTTATTGTATGTTCTGGATTTGTCTTGGAGGTGCAATAAAGAGTTATTGTATTGTATGAAAAATAAAAAAGCTCCCTCGGACTAGCAGCCTACGCCAACTAGTCAAAAAAAAATGTTGAAAAGTTTTGTTTGTAAATATATGGACACGTCACAATAATCTCCTAAATAATCGATATAAACAGACCTATTTTATCGATAACCACAACACTAGTCAATAAGAGGGTGAGCGACCTCATTTCTGTCTCCACTCACAAGACGTCACGAGCCATTTTAACCAGCTGAAAAATGGTGTTTCTATCTGTCTACTCAAGAAATCAATGTCTTCATCTGTCTGGAAGTAAAAATAGTTTTCGTAACCAAACCTTAACAAAATAGTGAAATAATGTTTTAACCGGAGCGTGTGCATTTTTTTACATTGCCATATTGTCATGCGTTAAATTGCGGTCTATAATTATATGATGTTAATAAATCAATAGCGTACGGACAAGTAGGTGGCACTCACAGGCATCCATAGAGTCGACTTACTAGTTTTCAATTATGATTGAATTAATGCATGCTCCCAATTTTCGCATAAATAAGTGTTTCATTTTATTTTAGATGAGAATAACACGTTTTTTTGTATGCTAAGAAAATGATAATTATAAAATTATAAGCGTTTTGTTATAGATAGCGAATAAATTGAGCACAATAATATACATAGTCGAATAGTAATGAAACACTTTAACGAGTTAATTAACCACCATTTCTATTTATTTATTTATTTATGTCGCTAGAACTAATTATTTTTCCTTATTTAATATAAATATTTTTAGTACAGATGGTGCCTTTTTAGGCTCGAGTGCGAGAAGTGGGTCATTTTACGTCAGGTCCAAACTTCGAAGGGCCATCTGTACTAAAAAACGTCGTACGAGACACGTGCAAAAACGAAATTCGTAACTCGTGTCGATTTAAAACACTCCCTATCGGTCGAAATCCGGAACGAGTGGCGATGTTTGAAAACATCGCCTCTCGTTCCGGATTTCATGTTTTTCGTACTTGTGTCGTAATGTACTATTAAATTGGCACAACAAAGTGGCTCCATTCCCTTTCACTTGATCGTAAGTGAAAAGTGGAGCCCAAATCGCGGCGGCAACTCATTAATACATATTTATTACCTATAACATACCGATTCAAACATGTCCGACATGTTGTATATTAATCACAAACATGTCCGACATGTTGCATATGTCGATAAATATACAAAAAGTGGCATCTTTTTGTATATTTATCACAAACATGTCAGTAGTGCGAGGGCACTCACTCTACCGACTAAGTTACGGAGACAATCGAAATCTACCACATCACCTGTGTGTGAGGGCACTCACACTACCGACATGTTGTATATGTGTCGATAAATATACAAAAAGTGGCAACTTTTTGTATATTTATCACAAACATGTCGGTAGTGCGAGGGCACTCACACTACCGACTAAGTTACGGAGACAATCGAAATCTACCGGATTATTTGCCATTAGCTGACACTACATTATTAACGCACGTTTACTTTATATCCGGCTCGCTCGCACTAATAAGCGAGTACGAGTGCGATGGATAAAAAGTTAATAACGTAGCGGCAGCATAATATAGCAGCATAGCAGCCGTGTAGTGACGGCAGTAAGAATACATTTGTCACCATCCCAACTCCTCCTGCGGGTGTCGTAAGAGTTTAATAAGGGATTGAAGTGTCACTGACTACTATTTGATAAAAGTTTATTACTACGATTGCCAATCCGCTTGCCAAGCGTGGTGATTATGGGTATTTACCTCCTAATGCGTTTATACGTATAGTTAATAGGAGAGGCCTACGTCCAGCAGTGGACTATCATAGGCTGATAATGATGATAATGATATTATGATAGGGCTACAGAGCCTTGACACACAAATGGCTCTGAAGCTACAGGCGTCCATAAGCTACAATGATCGCTTATCATCGGGCGAGTACGCACGTTTGCCCTCGAAGTGCTTTGAAAATATCGTACAACTCGCAAGCACTTTTAAAAATATTTAAATCCATTCCGTCTTAATTAATCCCGTGTTAAAAATCTTTTAAAATCTATATTCGCTTAACTAGTTGAATTCAATTAGGTGAAAGCTTAAAAGCGCTATAAAAAGCTGAACTGTTAGCAAAAGCTTGGCACAGTGAACTTGGGCGGTGCCATAGATTATAATCCATTAGATTCTGTAGCTTTGAAAAAAATTACATTATTTATGACTCTATAAAAAAACGTGTATCTGATATTCACAAGTGATTTACGGTGAAGGAAAACATCACGAGGAAACCTGTATACACCTGCGAAGATTTTCAAGGGTGTATGTGAAGTAAGTAACAAGTACTGAGCCAGCGTTTGGACCAATAGGTACGTTTGATGTCGAGTTGTGGAAAAAATGGCCAGAATACAACAACAAGGACTACCTAGTCTAATCTTTTTTGAGGCAACCAGTACGCTTAGCACATGATTGGTAAGTCAATATGTCCCCACGAGATAGATTTTCCATCTTTTACCAACTATATTGTCGCACTGATCCTGTGCTAAGCCTACAGAAGGGCAGAAGACAAGCCATAGGCTAGGCGTTAATACTGATTAGTTTTTTAATTAGCGACATGATTGGTTATTCTATTGTCTTCTGCTTAAATTCATGTAGGCGTGATTATGTTGTAGTTGTGGTTGTGATCACCGACCAGAAATGTGACTTTTTTTCTGTTGTTGCACGGTATTCGTTCCAAAAATCTATCACATACATGCATTACTTTTAATACATAAGAAATGACATTTGCAACGGTTGTACAGGGTCAGGGCAACCGGAAGGTTACAAATATTATTACAATCCATATACAGAAGACCGGCTGGGTACATACGGCAAACATGCCCGGCCGACCGAGAAGGAGATGGCGGAACGACCTGGAGCCTATTTCTTAAAAGCTTGTAACTTGTAATACAAGCGGATGTCCTTATCTAATTTATGGTGTCAAAAAGAGACTTCCATTTGTATTACAAATTACAAGCTTTCGAGAAATAGGCCCCAGGACGCATTCTATCCAAATAGGCGGGAGAACTATGACGACCGGGCCGAATGGAGGAAAAGAGGGGAGGCCTTTGCCCAAATTCAAGTTCAAGTTCATTTATTCATAATAATGAATATGAATATGCAATATGTCATTTTTATACTCGTAACAAATACATATTAGTATTACACAAAATCAAATTTAAATATCAAAATAATAATAAGAAATATAACAATGTCAAACAATTTGCATACAAAGATAATTAATTAATGTGTATAGCCCAGCAGTACGTAATAATGCGTAATATACAGGGTGTTCGTTTCGATTTGCGATAAATTAGACAAGTTACTTGGGCCATTAATAGAAGTTGTCTGGTATATCGGCTTTTGGAAAATTCGATAAAAAATATATTTTTTTGTTTTCATACATAATAAATGAAATGGTAAGTGTGAGAGAACCTTAAGCATAAAATAAAAGTTAATCTCAGGTGACTGACGGCACATGTCAAAATAAGTAACATTAGAATGTAATAAAGGTTGCAATACACATGTTCAGTGATTAAACTTATTTTTTTTAATAACTCAATAACGCTAAGAGTTAAAACACTAGTTTCTTAGAGAAATTAATTATATTTGACCTAAATAAGCTTCCCTTAAAGTTATAGCATATGAAGAAAAACACGCTGTATACAGAAGACTGCCTTCCATGCTTCATCTATCGGGAAGTGGTCTAGGACGAGGCCGCAAAGATAAGCTTTACGATCCGTCTCGGGAAAGCTGCAAAAGCTCCATTGAATACCGGTAGAATGCTCAAGTTTTTTAATAAGTAGGCAAGTGGGCACTTTGATGTGCTTTTTAGTGTTAGCATTTTTTATCGGGTAAGAAAAATATAGACAAAGTATACAGGATGTCCTCGGACATGTGATAAGTCTTGATTTTTTTAACTTCACTTACAACTAGCAACTAAATGCCTGGGTCAATCCAGTGCCCCGGTAAATTTAAATAAATAAATATCTTGGGATAATTTACACAAATCGACCTAGTTCCACGGTAAGCTAAATTAAGGCTTGTGATATGGTTAGCAGGCGACAATATATATAATAGATAGATCCATAATATACTCATAGATACTTAAATACATAGACAGCCACGACCAAGGAACAAATATTTCTAATAAATAAATACGCAAGTCATGCCCTCACCGGGATTCAAACCCGGAACCTCCAGCTTCGTAGGCAGGGTCACTACCATCTAGGCTACGGATTTATATCTAAAGCTTCTTATACAGGTTGTTTATTTTAAGATGGACAGTGCCTATGGGGAAATCGGAAACTATAGAAGATACAAGTAAGCTGTTGAAGGAAATATTAGTCACTTTTTGGAGAAAACAATTTTGGGTTACTCAAAATTTTGGTCAACTGTGTGTTGTACCGAAATATTAATAATGTTTTTTTTTTTTTGACTCATATCGACGTCATTTCATGCGTAGACAATATTATTGTATCGGATGAAAAAATCTGAACAGCAGACGATAGTCAAATTATTATTGTATTGTTATATATCCTGACAGAGACATATACAATATATACATCTCTACAAATTACTAGATATAAATATTCTGCCTTTTAGAGACTTTACATCTCTTGTTATTTTTATTATATTTTTTAATCAGTTTAATGTTTTAGTTTTTTAATGCATACCTATTAGTTGTAACGAAAATACCTACGATTATTTGAAAAAACAAGTCCCGCCAAGTTTCTAACCATTTCTCTGGTCAGTGATGTGGCATGAGAACCGGAAGTAGTTTTAATTTCATGTGTAACTTCGTTTCGATTTAAAGAATTTATTCTCATAGGAACAAAAATAAATACATGTTTACTTAAACGAGAAATTACAAGCTAGTTATAAGTAGGTATACAAGTAACATGCAGCAAATTGTTAAGAAAGAAAAAAGGATTAAATAAGATTTAAAAAATGTTGAAAATAATTATGCTATATAAAAGCAAAACACATGCGAAATTCATGAATCATGATAATTAAACTAATGACATGCAGGACCCGTATTAAAAAATAATATATATGTGTACGTATTTTTTTGATACTATCATAAAAATAATGTTCAAACTTAATAATGGCCATTTCATGTTTGTTGCCATTCCTATTTTAATAAAGAATCGTTTGATTTTGATATTCTCGAAACAGTTTGACCTATTTTTAATTTCACAAAAAGTTTCGATGTAAAAAAGAGGAAAAATACGTGAAAAACATTTGATTGATAGCACCCAGCATTCCACGCTCGCGGCCGCGTAACTTGAAATCCTGTTTCACTCTTCAATAAAATTTTGGAGCACAAATCAAGCCCAAAAGTAGTTCGCATCATCAGCTTAAGTTAGTCTACTGCAGCTGGACAAAGGACTCTCCTATTAACTATGCGTACGGACGCATTAGGGGGTAAATGCCCTTAATCGCCACGCTGGGCAAGCGGGTCAGTGATCGCAGTAGTACTTCAATCTTCGATAAATAAATGATCAATGACGCTTTAAATCGACATTTACGGCGCCCACGGAAAGAGTTGGGACGATGACAAACGTCGTATTCTTAGAGCCTGTTCACACTAGCGATCCATTTGGCCGATTTCTATATGAAATTGCACGTGGGGTGCAATTTTTGTATAGAAATCGCTTTTAAATCGCCCAAGTGAATCGCTAGTGTGAATAGGCCCTTACTGCCGTCACCACACAGCTGAAAGTAAATGAGGTAATTTAAAATAGCGAATGCATACATGGAAAGAACTCATAAGACCATTTAACTCTTGTGAATTGAAAAACTTAACCAATGGCCATACTTTCCGATTTTATTTAACAAACGAATTATGACGTATTATTTTTTCTTCAACATATTATGTAGTTGAACCAAAGGTCCAAGTATAAATAGTACGTGTTTGTGTGTACGATCGCTTTCTTTATTGTAAAGGTGAGAGCAATTAAACATGCGAGTATATTTATTCAGAATAGACCAGATAAAAAGTCCGAAACTCACCGCACTAGAGAAATAACACGTGAAGTTCGGTTTTCAGCCATTTTTGCTTCTTACGAGCATTATAAACCGAAGCTCAGTTTCGTTCTTATGTTTGCGGTCTACAACCCAAATGTTTGCGTGCCGAAGTCTTCAATGCGGTGTCCAAAACTTATTTCCGATAATAAGCCGCTATTACTTTGACACCAGACTTAATAAAATCTACTTGGTAACACTACATATCGTTCACCCTGTATTGCACTATCTCCTAAATATCGTACTCTTCTAAGCTAAGCTAGGGGTTAAGATAAAGCTTCTTAGCTGTAAAATAATGTCAGCCTCTGTAGCCTAGTTGGTAGTGACCCTGCCTACGAAGCTGGAGGTTCCGGGTCCGAATCCCAGCGAGGGCATTCTTTGTGTATTTATTTATCACAAATGTTTGTTACTTGGTCATGGCTGTGTATGTATCTAAGTATCTATACGTATCTATCTATTATATATATCGTCGCCTGGTACCCACAACACAAGCCTTAATTGAGCTTACCGTGGGACTAGGTTGATTTGTGTAAGATGTCCCGAGATATTTATTTATTTATTATTTACTTCTTGCATGAAACGGTTTTCAGAATGGGGAAATACAGCAAGTCGTTCTTCTGGCACAGCGTCTAAATGCTACATAATGTCTTAGGTACCCCATTCAAAAAATCGTTACTGTACTAAATAGGATTAGTAAAGACGCGCCTACCTCAGCGGCCCTACCGTGAACTTCGAAATGCGCAAATTCGAAAATTTGTCTCAGTCACTCTAATGACGCCTTCGTTGGAGTGTCAAACGAACAAATAATCTAACGATTTCGAAATTTGTGGTAGTAAGCTCCCGTGGGCGTTGAATAAAAAATACTTAATGCTCGTTGGTCGTACCTTTGTATTCAATCCTTTCCCTACTACATCGATATTACTTTACCTGTTATTACGTTTCTTTCAATAATCGCAACTGGTATGTTTAACATGAGCTGCCGCCGTGAGTTTAACGCGGACTTAAGGCTAGCCACACTGGATCCACGTACAAATCAATGTGGTGGGGTGAGATGCAAGTTAGCGGTATGTCATCTACTATGTCATTTCGGACTCTGCAACGCGTACGCCACGCACACGGATACGATGCTGCACGCATTTGGGTGTGACTCAGCCTTTACTTTTTATCCATCCCGCGTACTCGTAAAATAAAGGCCGCCATATTGTTTTCAATGTGACGTCACATGACGATATTATCAAAATCGGTTGAAGCATAAAGCATAACATATTCCTAGGATGAAGGAACTCGCACACACTAAAAATAGTCGCGTTTTTGGGAAGTCGTGTAAAAATACGTAAAATATCAAAAATCTAATTGCATCATTCTTAACATTTCTGGATCCGGCCTCTCTTATGCTGGCAACCAGCCTGAGACTTGGGGAAGCGGAATGTACCCCTCATACATGTTGTTGTGGCACAGACGTGGACCGACTGGAACACCACGGACTAAGTTGTCAAAAAAGTGCAGGCCGTATTTTCAGACATGCGACGCTTAACAACATAATCCTCAGATCTTTTGTCACCATCAATGTGACCTCGAGCCTACTGGTATTATCGGAGAATTCGGAGACGATGGTAAGAGACCTGATATTGTGTTTTTGGTTTCTGAGAGCATGGGACGGATGTTGGTATGGGATACTACTCGCGTTGACACCCTGACACCGTCCTATCTTCAACGGAATAGGTACATTTAAGGCGGCCGCTACGGCTACAAATTCCGAATACATTCCAAACTAGGGCTTGCATTCCGGAATTCCGGAATTTCGAAATATCGGAATCTCGGACCGATTTTGTTGTTTTTACAGTTCCGGAATTGACACAGCTAATATCGGAATTTCGGAATTAAAAAAGAGTGTTTTTATTATATGGATAAACACAAAATATCAACACGATTATGATAATCAGGTACAGAATACAGGATACAAAGCCACCACAATATATATCGATAAGTAATTCTAACCACAAATTGTGTTATGTTTTATTTTCTGTAAAATAAACTGTGTTTACTAAATTAAAAAAAGTTTAGTAGTACCTAGCCACTAAACCACGAAAACTGGCCAAGGTAGGCAAGGTAAACAACGATCCTGTACCAGATTTTAATTATCAATTGGGTTGCAATTATTTACCGTTATTTTTCTTTTAGCCCTTCGATAATTTTACGCATTACTACTATTTACATACATATTACTATTTACATATGTCGAAGAATCTTAAACTTTGACTTAAGTCTCCACTTGGTCTAATATCAAGTAGCATTCCAAAATAGTAAAATTTTGGTATCTGTAATTAAAGTTTACAGGTACGTACGTAACTGATTGTTACACATGGTAGAACTTCTCGGCAAGATAGAGCGCGTTAGCCTTGAGTTCGGACTTAAGATAAACAGGAATAAAACAAAAATTATGATTGTCGACCGCATGAATAATTATGATTGTCGACCGCATGAATAACAATTCTCCAGAAATTACTCAAATTGCTAATTGTGATTTGGTGCAGTCGTACATTTCTCTGGGGGCTTTAATTACGAACAACGGAGGATGTATCGATGAAGTGAAGAGGCGTATGGCAATTTCTAGGTCTGCAATGGATAAGTTGAGGAAAATATGGAGGAATCGTAACATATACAGAGCCACAAAAATTCGGCTGGTTCGGGCACTTATATTCCCCATATTTTTGTACGCCGCAGAAACGTGGACCCTGCGGGAAGTAGAGAAGAAGATGATAGACGCCCTAGAGATGTGGTGCTGGAGAAGAATGCTCAGAGTATCATGGACTGAATTCCGTACCAACGAGTCTATACTTCGAGAACTAGGCATCAAACAGCGTTTATCATCTTTAGTTCAGTCTCGTATCCTCACTTTTTTTGGTCACGTGTGCCGCCGAGAAGAGGTGGCTGCGAGGAGCGACTTGTGGTCTAGGGAAAGATCGAGGGAACCAGGCCACGAGGAAGATCGCCTATGAGGTGGACTGACCAGATAAAAGAAAGTGTTAAGCATTTTCCTGCGCCGTGGCTTACAACCGATATTAAAGATCTAATGGCTAAGCGGGACAGAGCTCGCATTAAATCCCGACAAGACCCCTCATCTGTAAATCTTGATAGGTATATTTTATTACGTAACCGCTGCAATAAGATCTGTAGGAGTGCAAGACGCCGCTATATCCACCGATCCATCGAGGATTGTCCTCCTGCGAAACTGTGGAAATTTCTGAAATCTCTTGGGGTGGGCAAATCTCAGTTAAATTCTTCAAATATCTTTGACTTAAATTCAATCAATAATCACTTTAGTACTTCACCGGTTATTCTCGATCCCTCCATTAAACAAGCAACACTCTCACTTCTTGCCAATAACATACACCCTCTACACTTAATTATGATTTGACTACGTTGCTCGATTATGAAATGAAATTTTTAGCATCATATTTTGATAATATTAAATACATTGACATTGATGATATATGTTTAGACAGTAAGTATTTGTTGACGAAAAAATTTGCAATGAAATTATATGATTTAATTAATGTAAATAAGCTGCATGGTACTACGAGCTTGGTTGTAGCTCCTGTCACGTACGCAGAAATGGTAAAAAAATCATCTAATGGTACACAAACGGAAAATGATTTTTTTCGAGTGTAATAACACTGTCATGGGTACTCAGGAGAGTGAGGGGGTCCCAGCTAACTCTTTTAGAATTAATATTAAGGAAAATGTATGTTTGGGAAATGATTTATGCTTTTTTCACCAAAATATTAGGAGATTATGTAATAAGGTACCAGCTTTAGAATGTTTTTTACAGTTAAATAATAATCCAGATGTTATTTGTCTCTCAGAGCATTGGATGAGGGATTTTGAGCTATGTCAAATTAACATATATAATTACTATTTGGCGGCTAACTATTGTAGAACGAATTATGAAAATGGAGGGGTTTGCATTTATTTGTCTAAACATATAAAATGTAAGGAGTTACCATTTGTGACCCTAATGTCAAATGAAATGGACATTGAACTCTGTGGGGTTAACTTGTATGAATTTAGGACAATTATAATATGTTTGTATACGTCAGATTTCAGTAGGTTTAAGAGGTGTATACGTGGCCTTGAGTTATTGTTACATGAAATAGTTCAGGAATATCCTATAGATTACTCAATAGTAATAATGGGTGACTTCAATGTAGATCTTCTTAGGAATACTTGGCAAAAACGCCAATTGCTAGATTTGATGGGTCAATATAACCTGTGCCCTATGCATGAGTTGCCTACTAGGATAACTGAAGTAACGAGTACATGTATAGACCATGTTTACTCGAACTGTAGTAAGGGTACCTGGGACGTACAGGTCATAAGAAGTCGTCTTAGTGATCATGATGCTCAGATATTCCATATGAAAACCTCTTGTGATAGAACTGTTAAATTGCCAGTGATTAGAAGAAATATCTCAGCCCTCAAAACTCATAATTTCTTAGTGGACATGTCTAATCGTTCGTTTTATTATTTATTTCATTCTGACATGCCACCTTTTGACAAAATGAATCATTTAATTTTATTAATTAAGAGCACATTTGACATTCACTTTCCTTTTAGAAAATACCCACAAAATCAAAGCAAAAAGATCAAATGGGTTGATGGTGACATAATGATTGGAATGCAATTTTATGATGATATTAGTAATCTGCTGGAACGGTTCCCGACTAATCAGGATCTATTGGATTTTGTTAATAGATACAAAACATTTATAGATAAGTTAAAACGGGAAAAACGTTCTTCTTTTATTAACGGTCAAGTACAAAAAGCTGGAAATGTTAGCAAGATGTTATGGCGTGTTATAAACATTGAAACATGCAAAAACCAAGGTAAACCAGATCCAATAGACGTTTTATTAATGGCAAATACTGGGTCGAGTTGCGGTCCAAAACAACTGGCGGATGAAATTAATGATTATTATATAAACTTGAATAAATCTGAATGTAGGCAAATAGATATGGGGAAAGCTCTACTCTTTTTGGATGAGGCCACTAAGTTAGTACGGTCTAGACTTGACATTTTCCTTTTCTCAATTATAGAAATTAAGCAACTTTTAAAAGCCTTAAAATCGAAACATTCTACAGATTTTTATGACATGTCAGCAGACCTCATAAAAAAATTGCCTGATAATGTTATACATATATTTTGTGCCCTTCTTAACCAATGTGCCATTATTGGGGAATATCCCACCTCTTTGAAGATAGTTAAAGTTACTCCTGTGTACAAGGGCAAAGGGTTAAAAGGGGAAATTAAAAATTATCGTCCTATTTCCTTAGTACCGGCTTTATCTAAAGTTGCTGAACTGGGGCTTTGTAATAGGCTGATGGATTACTTTGAAACGAATAAGTTACTTCATGATCGCCAATACGCATACCGCCGCGGCAAGTCTACGGTTGATGCTGCGCGTGCTGTCTATCAGCGTGTACTTCAGTACATTGACCACAAAAAAATGGTTGCAGCGGTATTTTGTGACTTGTCGCGTGCGTTTGATTTGGTTGATCATGAATTATTATTATATAAATTGCAAAGGTATGGTGTACAAGGTAGTCTACTAGATTTCATTAGATCCTTTTTAAAGGACAGAGAGCAGGTTGTATCGGTTGACGGGGGGGCCACTAAGTCTGGGGTGAGGACTCTTGACGACTGTTCTGTCCCTCAGGGTTCAGCGGTTGGGAATTTCCTCTTCTTAGTGATGGTAAATGACCTCATTCATTTATTTCAAGATGGGGATTTTATTATGTTTGCTGATGATGGATGCGCTATTGTTACAGGTGGCACTTTTCATGAACTGAAGGAGAACATTTTGATTACAATACTGAAATTGACAAACTGGTTTCAAGTAAATGGCTTTTTAATTAACCTAAATAAGACATCTATAATGCATTTCTGGTTGCGAGGGTTGTATCCGACCCCCCTTGACATTAATATAAATAATACAATCCTTCCACAGGTACAGGAAATGCGGTTTCTTGGTTTTGTCTTTGATAGTGGCTTAAAATGGGATAAACAGATTGATGCACTTAGCAGTAGGCTATCTAAGGCGACGTTTGCTCTATCTCGACTTGCTCCTGCTTTATCAAGTAAGAACCTCCGTATGGCATACTACGCCTATGTAAACTCTATCCTGGCGTACGGGATTGACCTGTGGGGACTCGCGGCTGATAGGGATAGGATATTTTTGCTGCAGAAAAGGGCTATTAGAATGTTATCTGGGGTGCCGCCATTTACTCCTACTAAAGAATATTTCCGCGATAACAAAATTTTAACAATGCCGTCTTTATACATTCTGGAGGTAGCTAAATACATGTATCTACACAAGAGTGAGTATGTTTTGCGTCGTCCTGAACAGCGTAAAATTGATAGGGACATAAAATCTGTCTATGTGAGGCTTGCTAAGACTTCAAACTCATTGGCGGTTGTTGGCATTAAAATTTTTAACAGCCTGGATCGTGAGATCAAAGAGGCGGCTTCTTATGACCAGTTTGTTAAAAGATTGAAAGATTTCTTGATAGAAAAAGCATTTTTTACCGTTCGGGAGTTCTATAGTAAATATAACATTAAATAATTTGAAATCTGATATTTTTAGTGACATTTATGTTAATTTTTATTATACCTACTTATGATTGTTTGACATTATTTATTTCTAATTTGAATTGCAATGTATTTGGGTTATAATAATTTTATTGGATTTATGTAGTAAGTTTTATTAATATGATTAGTTAATTAAATTGGGACATTTTATATTAATTGAATTAATTTTCGTTATTCTTATTATTTTTTGTTATTCTTAATTTTAAATTTGATGTAATTAGGATTTTGATTTTTATTGATGTTTATTTAGTATAGTATATTTTATTTGTATGAATTGACTATTGACATGTGTTTTTTACATTAAAGATATTGAATTTGAATTTGAATTTGAATCTGATTTGCCTCCGTTTGAACCTGGTGATATTTCGCCGCAGGATACACTTGCCATCTTGAAATCCATTACGACGAAGGCTGTCGGTGAGGATGGCCTCAGTGTGGACATGCTCAGGCTTGTGGCGGAATCCATTGCTCCCATCCTCTCTTTTATCATTAATTTCTCCTTGTCCACGGGTACATTTCCTTCCTCCTGGAAGAATGCACACGTAATCCCCTTGCCCAAAACCTCTAATCCTGTCGACTTCTCTCAATACCGTCCCATCTCCATTCTCCCAATTTTGTCTAAAGTAATAGAACATTTTGTGAATCGCCGTCTCCTGTCTCATCTTAACATGCATTCCCTATTAAACCCTTTCCAGTCTGGTTTCCGCCCCGGGCATAGCACAGTTACCGCCTTGGTTAAAGTCACCGATGACATTCGTCTTAACATTGAGCATAAGAAGCTCACTATCCTAGTTCTCCTGGATTTTAGTAGCGCCTTTAACACGGTTAATTTTGACATACTTCTTGGTTTACTCCGCACCCTTAATTTCTCTGAAACTACTCTTTCTTGGTTCCGCAATTACCTGTTTGGTAGACGCCAGCGCGTTAGAGTTGACGACAAGTTGTCTGACTGGTGCGAGCTCTCTGCTGGCGTTCCCCAAGGTGGGGTACTTTCACCGCTCCTTTTCTCAATTTTTATTAATGGCATCACCAGGTCCCTTAGTTCGTCCTACCACTTATATGCGGATGACCTGCAGATCTATTCAGCGGCTAATATTGAGGAGTTGTCGAGCTTAGTTAATAACACTAACAGGGACTTAGAAATGATTCGTTGTTGGGCTCGCAATTATGGTTTGAAAGTTAATGCGAAGAAATCGCAAGCAATTGTTATTGGTAGCCCTTACTTTATAAGCAAGCTCTCAGAGGTAGTGGTTCCAGATATTTACTTTGGTGAGACGCTTATCCCGTTATCTTCGTCAGTGCGTAATTTGGGTATTATCATGGACCAGACGCTTTCCTGGACACCCCACGTGGCGGAGATTAGTCGTAAAGTGTTTGCGTCTCTTCATTCCTTAAGGCGTCTACAAAATTTTCTTCCACAGCAAACGAAATTAACCCTTGCCCAATCTCTCTTGCTTCCTCTTCTGGATTATGGAGATATTGCTTTCCTGGATCTGAGGGAGGAGCTGCTGGATAAGCTTGAGCGTCTGCAAAATGTGTGCATCCGATATATATTTGGATTGCGTAAATACGATCATATTTCTGAATATCGTTCTCAGCTCGGCTGGCTTCCGATCCGTCGTCGCAGAGACGTACATATCCTGTCCTTGCTTTTTAACGTACTTTTTAATCCTTCTTCGCCTCCTTACCTTTCTGAAAAATTCGTTTACCTGGCTGACGTTAGTGGTCACCGCTTGCGCTCGAGTGCTAATCTCACTCTTGCTTTTCCGTGTAATAAGTCGCGTACTTACTCTAAATCTTTTTTGGTGCGGTCTATTAAATTGTGGAATGGGCTGCCACTGTCTCTCAGACAGTCCCAGTCTGTAGCGTCACTCAAGAATAATCTCAAAAAGTTGTGGCTCTCCGACCCCTTGTGAATTGGTTATTTATTTATAGATGCGTAGTATATGTACTTATATGTATTCTATATTTTACTAGGTATATATGTATTATATATATATATGTAGTGAGTAAGGATTTTTAATAGGTATACATTATAAATAAATCATTTTTATTTATTTATTTTTATTTTACATTGGTTTTATTCAATTACTTTCACCAATGTACACGTGTTCGTTTGTCTATCTTTTAGTTCCTGTGGCTGACTCATTTGCTCAAAGGTTAACTGGAAGAAATCCCTTACAGGGATAAGTTCGCCTTTGTACCTATCTAAATTGTGTTTTGTGTATTTTTACCTGTGTTTTGTGTACAATAAAGAATTTACATACATACATAAAAGCGGCTGTAAATGGCTCGTCATCACTGTATGAACGCACCAGGAAGGCGACCATCAGAGAGGAGTGGCGACGTGTTGTAAAGCTGAAGTGATTGATGACCACGACCACTCTGGCAAGAGTGTTAACGACAAAGAAGAAGAACTGATTGTTGCCAAGATTGTAACATATGTAAAATGACTAATGTTTCTAATTTGAATTACCATACCTATAAGTACTTAGCATTTTGTATAAGAACTTATCCTTAATTTATTAATGGACAATACAATGTGCCCATGAGTACAATAATTACCTAAAACTTTAAAATGCATTTTTTGCGATAGTTTCATTAATAAAATTCTTATTTATATAGTGCAGCATTCGAAACACACAAAAAAACTTGCTTCTTTTAGCCTCAGGAATATGCTGTTAAATTGTTTCCATTTCCTCATGGGTATCTTGTATACAAATCACATAGCAATTTTACGTTTTATTGAAATAAGACCTAGATTTACAAAATTTTCGTTAATTCCGGAACTAGTATCGGAATTCCGGAATTGAAGTGTAATATCGGAAATCAGTTCCGGAACTGGAAATGGTCCGATATTGCAAGCCCTATTCCAAACGTAATAAATACAAAGAGCAAAGAGTACGATTTCGTACCGTTTGTCGTCGATAGCTTTAGATTCATGGGGGACGGAGGTTAGCTGAATTCACGAAACGTGGTTGAAGTAACTAAAGACCGCAGATATCAGCGATACAGCGAGGAAATGCCGCCATCGCCAGTATCCTCAGTACAATACCACAATGGCCAATCTTAGATATAGTTTAGGTTATAGGGTGGTCCTAATTCCTAGATTAAAATGCTGCAAATATGCTACCATGTATCTTGGACTAAGTGAAAAATTCAGAGAAATTCCAATACAAACGGTTCCACTTGTACTATAAATATTTAAAAAAAAATATTTGTAATCAGCATCAGTTCCAACAGAACCGTATTCATTGCTTGTGAATGTACTTATATAGAGTATACAGCGTTTTGCTAGTTTACGTAATGAATTAGATTCTGATCCAGCGGCCTTACTGTGAACTTCGAAATCCGCAAATTTCGGGAATTTGTCTATGTCACTCTAAAGGCCCGGCCACGACATTGGTCTAAAGGTCTTCGCACACTATATCAACTCCACCCCACTCGATTCAAGTCTAATCATTGAAATTTAAACCTCGTGTCATATGTTCAAGGTTTAATTTCAAAAAATGATATTAAAGTAGTGTACGACGAGTGACCTACGCATCGTACATTAAAGGTCAACCCCAACTTGTTTATCACGCAACGACCACACGTTGTCCACGCAACGACTATGCGTTTGCGACTGACGTGTATCGAGCAAACATTTTGATTGCCCACTCACCCACACAGTAAGTCAGCAGAACTAGCCAAAATTCTGCAATTGTATACGATAAGCGATAAGTCACGTGACCATAATGCATAATAATGTATGGAAGTGGTCACGTGACTTTTCGTACGAATCTGACATTCCCATACATTTATTACTTATCGTATACGATTGCAGATTGGCATATTGGCTAGACCTGCGGATACTTTGCGATACTCGCTAGCGCTTTCTCACTTTGCTTGCATCTCTCTCACCCCAATAATTCAAAAACGAGAGGCAGGCGAATTTAGTCAATGGTATTGAGAAGCTAATCACTAGCGACACCTGTACTTAATGTTTCGAAGGTACAGTCGGGTTCAAAATTGCATGGACAGTTTATGAATTAACTAATTCATAAATCGTCCATGCAATTCTGAACGCCACTGTACTACAACCTTAAGCCACTCAAAGACGTATGTTCACCATAATCATCCGCAAACTCTACAACTCTCCGTTGCGTTGAATTTGCTATAGATGGCGCTGTAATCAATTCATGATTAGAAAACATCAATTTGTTTTTTTTTATATAATTAAAGAAATGTATGTTGGTGTTACTTTTAGGGTTCCGTAGCCAAAATGGCAAAACGGAACCCTTATAGATTCGTCATGTCCGTCTGTCCGTCTGTCCGTCTGTCACAGCCGATTTACTCGGAAACTATAAATGCTACAGTAATGAAATTTGGTTAGGATATGTGTTGTATGAACCGCTACAGGATTATGATACTAAATTGTAAAAAAAACCATTGGGGTGGGGGCCCTCCATACATGTAACTGAAGGATAGAAAAAAAATTTTAGTTGTATATAAGCGTGTGGGGTATTAATAGAAAGGTCTTTGAAAATGGTATGAAGTTTTATAAATTATTGTTATTTAAGCAAATCGTTTTCGAGATATCAGCTCTCAAAGTCTGAAAAATGTGTCCCCCCCCCTCTATTTTAAAAACTACGAGATATAAAATTCTAAAAAAAAAATATGTTACGCACATTAATAAACTCTATCAACGATTTTTAGTTTGATTAAATTATCTCTTATGGTTTTTGAGGTAGGTTGATTTAACTGTATTTTTTTAATGATAAATTGATATTGGTACGGAACCCTTCGTGCGCGAGTCCGACTCGCACTTGGCCGGTTTTTTTTACAATGCGGATAATCCCACAAAATAGGTTAAGTAGATGATAACGACTGAGTTCACAGTAAGGGTCTACTAGCAAGTTTGGAAGTTAATCTTGGGTCTATTCAGAGATCTATTAGTTTGAAAGTCCTAACTATACGTCGAAAGCTCTACTGTGTCTAATATAGGACTTCTGTCACTACCACTAATTAAACTGTCTTATGCTCTAGCAGCTGAATTGGTACGAAGATGAGGTCCAGGGTTTAAATGCTGATAAAGGCATATTTGTGAGATGAGTATACCTAGATATTTTCCTAGCAGGAACGAGAGATTGACGAAATCAAACATCGACATAATTTTTATCGATAAGTTTTGTGATAGTCGATAAATAAATTAAATAATAAATAATAACGTAGAGATAAGTTACAAGAATGCAAATCATATTCAAAATGCTATTTTCTAACTTCTATTGAATAATCATCAAAAGTACAAAGATTAATGAAAAAAAAACTCTAACGCCATAGGCAATAATGAATATGAAATATTAGATATTTAAAAATAAAACCTAGATCGGTCCTGTATTTCTGGGTTACCTGATTTTATGAGTTAGTTTATTTCTTAGAATAGCGTGTTCTCATCGATAACTGTTATGTCGATGTTTCATTTTGTCAATCTCTCGTTCTTGCTAGAAAAATATCTAGGTATAGTGATGAGCAATTGAGCGTGGATTTTTGGTCCTTAGTCATTTTCGTCGCTATATACTCGTAAACTCGTATAGATAGACCAACGCAGTCTGCTAAGTCTGCAGTAGGTAATGTACTGTACTGTGACTTTACTCCCTAGTTTTCTTTAGTTCGTTAAAAAGAACGTTTTTGCTGGTGGTAAGGCCTCGTGTAGGGTCCGCCCGGATAGCTAACATCGTCTTACCCGTTAACCTGCCGCTAAACAGCAGTGTTTGCACTGTTGTGTTTCGATTTGGGGGTAAGACAGCCGGTGTAAGTACTGACAGATAGAGGCAATCCTTCTAAGTCCTCAGGGTAGGCAGCGCATAGGCGATTTTTTGATCATTAGCCCCATGGGCCTCAGTTCCTGCTGAGCTCAGAGCTCAGTTGTCTACCTTCTTCAAATAACAAAAAATAAAAAAGCAATAATATGCCAATAATTTCCTCTCAAGACATCTTCATGTAAGCTTAAAATATAGCGGTCAGACGAAATTGCCACTAAAGTATCCAGGGACGGTCAAACTGAGCAACTTTTACTACGGAGACAACCAAGATATCACGAAAAAATCTTCCTAATTATGAGTGAGTTTTTTTTCGCGATTTCTTGGTTGTATCTCCATAGTGAAAGTTGTTCAGCGTGACCGTTCCTAGAACTCTGTTCACTCCCGCTCCACGACCCAGATGTCACCCTATATTTGTGTTAACAAAATTGTACAGTTTTCTCCAAAACATGGCATCAATAAAAACACATTTACTGTGGCAATATGGCTGGTCGTACAATTTGCGCAATGCTGTCTTCATTTAGAAGAGAATTAAATTTATGTGACGGCGCGTCGCTCCTGTTACCTCAATTTAGGGCTCTTGGATTAAATTGGGAATTTATGTAAGATTGGCAACGCTGACACAGTGCACAGTGTTACAAAAATAGAGGTGATTTGAATACACACAGTAGGGAACTAAACCAATGGCAAACCTAAACGATGAACAATATTACTTTGCTCTTCCGCGATACAGAACATGTAGTTAATATTTATGTAATTTTTTTTTCTTCTATACATTTCATTTATTATTAAAATACGACATAAAATTAAAAAAAAAACAATATAAGGACTTAACTTAACTACCTATAAATAAAAAATTTGGCCTAAATCGCTGTCAGTGGGCATGGTACCCAGAAGGCTGGCCGCATTCCCCCGTTGTATTGCTATACTTAAACGTTGTGCAAGGTACTGGCCAGCCCTCTGGTCGCCTGAGGTCTCTCTTAGGCGAGCCGCTAGAGTTAATTAGTGTAACCCGCTATAATATACTTGTGTATTTTTTGCATGCAATAATTTTACCAACCGTCCCGCCGCAAAAATTAATAGGCAAATAACTATAACAAACCACCACCAATAACATTATACTCGACACGTGTTTTGCCTCTCTACAAGGCATCACCAGGAGTTGACAAAAAGTTGGTGGGAAAATTAATTGCATGCAAAAAATACGCTAGTAATTATTGCTGGTTACGCTAATTAACTACATGGTCTGTATCGCGGAAGAGCAAAGTAATATTGTCCATCCTTTAACATAGACTTCCGCAAAGTAACGCCTGATTCAATTAATTACGTAATGGCAAACCTTTTAAGTCAGAAATGATCAAGTTGGGTACATGACAAAAGCGTGGTTCTTGTTCGTATTCCTCGATTTTTAAGTCATTGTTTTAACTTTTAATGTATTACTGTAATAATTACTGACCAGTCGGTGACGTCCTGTAAACAGCGATTTAAAATTTTCGTTATAGATTAAAGATCGCAGTACAATTGGCCCAAAGTATGCTAATCTACGGGGTGCCGTTATATGTACAAGGAGCAAAGCAATCTCGCGATTTGACTCTATACTCCATCGCATAGTTGTGTCTTTTAAATTGGCCCACATTGGCCCAATGTGTACAACGGCCATTATACCTATACACTCTCGGTCAAAAAATAAGGGTTCGGTATACTTTTTTACAGATAATACTGCAAATACACTGTCATGAAATAAATTTTTATGTATTTTGAAATAGATTTTTATTTTTTAATTTATTGAAGTTTTATACCAAGCTACAGCATCATTATAGAAGCAAACTACTGGGATCACCAATCCATTTGCCCAGCATAGTTATTATGGTGATATCATACATCCCTATTTCTGTTCACTCGACGTAGGCCTCTCCTAAATATTAACCATGTGTATAGAGTATAGACGCATTAGAAGGTAAAATGCCTTTAGTCACCCTGAGCAAGATTGGCGATAGCAGTCATAAAGGATGAACAATATTGCTTTGCTCTTCCGCGATACAGAATGTGTAGTTAATTAGTGTAACCCGCTATAATTACTTGCGTATTTTTTGCATGCAATTAATTTTAAAAAATACGCAAGTAATTATAGCGGGTTACACTAATTAATTACACATTCTGTATCGCGGAAGAGCAAAGCAATATTGTTCATCCTTTAATATGGACTTCCGCAAAGTAACGCCTGATTCAATTAATTACTTGATAGCAGTCATGTCTCCATTGTGATTTCGCTGCTGCCCATCATAAATCTTCTATCAGAGAATGGTCAGCGACACTTCAATTCCTTAGTCGATTCTTACGACACCCGCGGGAAGAGTTGGAGAGCAGGAGAGTTGAGGAGGATTATAGTCATTAATATATAATAAATACGAGAGGCCTTCCAATAGTTGCGGGTGGCTGAAAATCAGCGCTGTGACAGCCAGTTTTTCTCGCAGCAAATTGCTGAGCTAACTCCTGTTGCCACAATTTTATGGTTCTGATTCTTTTGTTGAGAGACTTTTGTGTTTTTTAGGGTTCCGTAGCCAAAACGGAACCCTTATAAATTCGTCATGTCCGTCTGTCCGTCTGTCACAGCCGATTTACTCGGAAACTATAAATGTAGTAATGAAATTTGGTAAGAATATGTGTTGTAGAAACCGCTACAGAATTTTATTATGATACTAAATTGTAAAAAAAATAATTGGGGTTCGGGCCCTCCATACATGTAACTGAAGGATATATATATATATATATATATATATACAAGGTGGAATTCGACGAGGGACCTTTACGGAAATGGGAGATAGTTAAGGCTATACTGAGCAACTTTTACTATGGGACCAACCCCGAAATCGTAAAAAAAAAATGACTTTCATACATTGTGTGTATACATGCCGTACCTTTTTGTATGGATAAGTTTTACTTACGATTTCGGGGTTGGTCCCATAGTAAAAGTAGCTCAGTATAGCCTTAACTATCTCCCATTTCCGTAAAGGTCCCTCGTCGAATTCCACCTTGTATATATAGATATATAGATCTATATAAGCGTGTGATCTTTGAAAATGATATAAAGGTTTATATATCACTTTTTTATGTAAGCAAACCGTTTGCGAGATATCAGCTCTTAAAGTCTGAAAAATGTGCCCCCTCCGCTCTATTTTTTAACCTACCTGGTATAAAATTCTAAAAAATATGTTATGCATAATAATAAACTCTATGAACGATTTGTGGTTTGATTAAATTATCTCTTATAGTTTTTGAGATAGGTTGATTTAACTGAATTTTTAACGATAAATTGATAATGGTACGGAACCCTTCGCACGCCAGTCCGACTCGCACTTGGCAGGTTTTTTTTTATAAATTGTACTTTTGTATGTGTGGTAAGAAATCTTTTTTTTTGTATGTTTCTTTCATTGTCTAGCAGTTGAAACTTATTTTTGAAAGACGGTTGAAGAATTCAAGTTTATATCGTCGAGTGTTGTTTTAAATCCCTCGCCGCTCCGTTGCCCTTGTAAGAAGGAGGCTACTGTCAAAAACAAAGAGTGTTTTGATTAATAGGACCTTTTGCCTTATTACGTTTGTGAAAACAATTTATATTCAGAGGAATGAGACGAAGAAAATGACAAGTACAATTGTGACGTAGTTGTGACCTTTGCATTAAATTATATTAAACAAATATTTATTGTACGTACCAATATAGAGTGAAGCAAAAAAGTGGTGGTTCGGTTATGTGCTGAATCAGTATTGTACTATGAGTAGGAAAATGTCCCAGAAACAAACTTTTAGTTACCAAATTATGTGTTAGCTTCATTTTAATCAAGTTCTTACCGTCGAAATTGTTCAAGTCTACTTTGTGCATTTTTTATATGTAGGTATACATAGAGTTTATTATTAATACCGGCTTATATATTAATGACGTACTTACATTAACATAAATGACATTAGAAAATTAGTACATTTTCATACAATATAATTCATCACGCAATATTGCATCCACTTTCATTACCGTACCTAATTCTCATGTCACTTCAGTGTTCCTTATTATGTCAAACTAAGTTGTGCACTGCGTATATTATAACGGAAACATTACATTCTTAAAGTAAATCGTTACATACGATTAATAACGCTATTTAACAAAATTATGAACACATACTATAAATGGGTAAATTACATAATCACCCGTATGGAATTACACACGCTGTATAACATAATTTAATAATACTCTTTATCATCAGAATTTCACGGCGAAAGTTGATTTCAAGAGGCACCTTACAAACTCTATTGAAATGACTATCACTATTCGTAATTAGTCAGCAGGTAGATTTATTTTCTTACATGAATAATTAATGTGGCTTATGGCTATTACAGGATATAAATTACCTCATTATTTGTTTTTTACGAAATTGATGTTAAACTCACTAAGTCACATTTACTTACTTGAAGGTATTTTTTATAATTTATGTAAATCATGATAAAAAATGTTTAAAAAACTACTCAAAACTGAAGTTTAATTAAATAAGTAGGTATAACAGTCATGCAGTATTCGAAATCGCTTTGTAAGCTGGGTCAGTACATACTTAGCTATGGACGTCGTATTAGCATTATCCACTGCCAGAAAAGAAAACACGACAAGTCCACAAAGGATTATTAGAAAAATACATATTTTCGTACATATTCGACGTATCGTTCAGGCTACCGTCAGCTTCATACATCCTGACACTCAACGATACTGATATTGGCCGATTTGGACGATTTGAGTAAACGTCATAAGCTAGAGCCATCTGCCAGTCTACATACCGACCTGGCCTACTTGGTTCTCTTAGGAACCGAGCAATAAGACCTTCCAGAAAATACCATCGGGAACCTCGACCACGATTGAAGGACCTCGGTTGCGGTATGAAGTTATATGGCTCCATAGCGCCTCCAAGCACGGAGGCTAAAAGATGGGCTCGCTCATCATTATTGCCATCTAACCGTGCTGTATACGGATTCATCATTGCGATATTTCTCGTGACCGTAGTCGGAATATTTCCTCTAGTCCCAGGTGCCCGAAGATGATTCCTCGTAATCACAGCCCGTATAGCCAAAGGTATGATAATATCATCTTGACCAGGAACAGGAATTGGTAGCACCGTGTACGACTGAACGGGCCCACCGTCATTCGGAACAATAGTTGGAAACCCAGATTCAAATTCCGCTACCAAATCCCTCACGCTTTCTATATAAGGCCACTGTGAGTTTATAGCTCGCTTCTGTTTATATTCTGACTCAGAACATTGCTCATATCCAGATTCGTCTAGAACTCCAAAATACTTCAAAGCGTCGTTTATATTTTGGCCAAACTGGAACAATATTAGACTCTTGTCTGGATTTAAATAGCATGACTTCCAGTCTTCATTCTTGTCGTAACATTTGTACTCGCCTTTGTATAAGACACACCTTGAAATACATTCATCGTGATATTTTTGTGTGGGATAGTTGAAGACTAGTACCTTATGTTCCGGATCGCATTTCTCCCAGGAGTTATGGGTGTGACACCAATTGTAATTTTCGCCACGGGCTGCACAATCATCAGTACAAATGTACAGATAGTTCTCTGTCTGGATTCGCTTAATAGCCGTTCTTGCTTCAGTTTTGGTGCAATATTCCCAGCTAATGGAATTATCGACTAGAGTGGCACACCAGTTGAAAGGTTCTGCGTTGTATGTCCCACAGTTGCTATAACAGTTGGTTCCTTTGATGGTCTTGAAGGCTGGTGATGGGATTTCACTTTCGGTGCAGGTGTCTTCATGTCCCCACCAATCGTAGGCGCATTTTTTGTTGACACAGTCTCCTAAGCAAAGATAGCCATTTGTCAATGCTGATTTATGCGTGTAGTGATAAAGGCTGTTTTGCGTTGAAAGAGCTTTGTGAATGAATGCGAGTACGATTAATATGTTCATTGTGAGTGAACGTTGATTTGATTGTATTAATATAATTATTCAATCACAGCCTTTATTTACACGATAAGAGAGAATGGATCATGGAATGTATGTACTGGGAACCTGATATACAGATAGTAAATAATACAGTAGACCTTGAGATTGCATTTATGTTACATCGCTATCTATTGTAATTTTTTTGTTATTTTGTTGTATGGTTGCCTGTTGTAAACAGCCATAATAGCAACATCATTAAACACGGTATCTGACCAGGGTTATCCATGCTATCTGGCGAGCGAGTTGTAAAGTGTTTCTGTTTTGTCGTAGGTAATACTAAACCAGAATCGAAATCAAAACAGTACAAAATTGTAAGCAAAACCTTAATACCAAGCTAGATACAGTTAGGGCATAAAATATAATGTACAATTTTAGTTTATGCTCCAGAGATAAGAATAAAAGTAGATATATGTATTGTATAGGTGTATGTGTGCTTCAGTGAATAAAATACTTTTCTTCTTTTTTCTTCTATAAGCACATAATTTTTAATCTTGACTGTACTTATGCACAGTCAATGAAATTTATTTATGTACCATTTTGTACTTTGTCAAAGTGGCAACAATATGAGTTTCTTAGCCACTTTCATTTTGATTGTCACTGGTACAAAGAAAGTCCGAGATTGTACGTGAATTTATTTTCTTTACTGTGTACCTACTTACTTGTATTAGAATAGATTACGAGTACTATTACGTAGGGAAAATATTTTACTCAAACTTGCAATGAAATGTTGGCATTACGTACGTCAAATTAAACCAGCGAGTACCATCTCGCTGGTTCGATGATTGAACTTGATAATGTAAAGGCATTTCATAACTACTTTGCAGTCTTAGAACTGCAAAGTACCGGAAGGAACCTACTTGTTTTTTTATTATTTTGTAGATTCGTTTCGTTCTTTGACTTATTTGTTTGTGTACTGTGAAAATCACTTTCGATTTTTTATTTCATTGCAAGTTTGAGTAAAGCACTATACAAATCTCGGCTAGAAACAAGGTTACAGGCCGCGTATCTCTAACTGGCCGAAGGAAACTTGGCCTGTAACCTTTCGTTTCCCGTCCTCTATAGTAATGTACTATTCATTCATGTGATACAATTCTCATATTGACGGTAACAGTAAATGTTTATAACCTCTTAAATGAATAAATATTTTGCGACTAGCAAGTTTCATGTTTTCCTCCTTTCTTAGTCCATGAATTTAAAGCGGAGATAAGGTGAAATTATGCCACCGAAAGTCGCCGAGTAATTAAAACGGGATCTGTAAACAGTTTACGCCTTTCGCCAGATTCTTTCTCGTGATTAGATTAAAAATAAACGAAGTTGGCTTGACTCATTTATTTCACTTACCCTCTCGGTGTAATAAATTTGTTTACAATATTGTTTTATGTTTAATTGGCATACTCCTCAGTGTTTGTCAAGCTGAAAATCAGCGTTCACATTTTAACATTGAAGTTTACGAGTATAAATGTCCCTTTCGCTTTCTTATGGGTAATTTCACCTGAGTTGAGGTGAATGATTACACACACATCCAAATGAAATACTAATTTCAAAAAATGTAGTAAATGTATGAATGACTTGTATGAATGTAGTAGAGAGGGCGCTGCTGTGCACCTTACAACTTCGACTCCGCACATCTTCCGCAATTAAAAATATTTCAAGTGATAAAACCACCTGTAACTACATCTTGGACGATAAAGTGAAGTGCAAACCATATTGAACTATTAAATGTGAATGAAAATATCGTGAAAAAGGACACAAAATCAAGAAATACATTACCATCATAACTTTGTTTACAAGTGCACAAACTAAGTATTAGTGTTAACAGAAAGTGTAGTGGACAAACTTTTAATTTCTGTTTACGTGATAAAGCACTAAAGTGAATAAAAAGTAGGCCGAAAATCAGGATTTATGGACATCTTAACCTAAAAATAGTGAATTAGCATAATATTATTATTGTTGTCTACCTGTCAAAGTTTTGTAAAGCTACCCAAACAAAAAAACTATAACAGCGCCATCTAGCGTGTGGTAGCAAAACTATCGCTTTGGCTACTCAATCATAGATGTCGTAAAAATAGAAAGTAAAAAAATAATAGTAATTGAATAATTGCCAAATAAAATACAACAGTAGAAATATGGAAAACCTTGAGCTTATGTTGAAAAATATCCAAGACGATCTGAGTCGCCAAAAGCTTGATCTTAAAGATATGAAAGAAAGTATCACTAATTCAATAAATGAAAACATAAACAACAAATTTTCACAGATAGAGACTCAATATGCCTCATTAAAGGACCAGCTGGACAGACAAGAAACGCGGCTAGATCGACTGGAAAGAGAATCAACACAGAGAAATATAGTAATTTTTGGAGTAGAAGAGAAAGAAAAAAACTACTTTGAATTACAAAATACAATTCTGGGCATCATTAATGATTTTGTGAAAATAAACTGCACCAAAACCGAAATCGAGCAACTGAAGCGATTAGGTAAAAAAGGGGAAAACCCAAGACCTATCATGATAGTATTCACAACCTTAGGAAAAAAAATTGAAATACTGAAGAACAAATCTAATATCACAAACACTACATACTACATCAAACAATACTACCCAGCTAAAATTATGGAAGAGAGAAAAAAACTAACTATAGAAATGAAAGAGAGGAGGGAAAAGGGAGAGAACTTAATGTTACGATATAACAAATTAGTACCTGTTATTTCGAACTCTATGAGCCATAATTCTAAGAAAAATGAGTGGAAAGGTAACAAACGGAACTTATCATTATCGCCTGAAAATACAGTTTCGAACAACAAAAAAAGTGAAATAGATAAGCCGGTACATCAAATCTCAAAGAAAAACAAAATGGATATTAAACAATATATATCAAAGAAAATCGACTTAACAACATCATCTACATCGAAAGCTCCCTCCCCTCAACCTCAACTAGAACAATAGCAACTAGCGGCGACCCCTCTACAAAATCCAATACGGCTTGTCACCGCGGAACCATATGACTACAACCCTCCAGATCTTAAATTATATGCATGCACATTCAACGTCAGATCACTGTCATCAATAGAGCGACTGATAGAGTTTAAAGAAGCAATCTCGCAAATTAAATACGACATTATTGGCTTGTCAGAGATAAGAAGAACAGGAACTAAAATACTCGAAGATACCGACCATATACTGTGCTATACATCAGGCGAAAAGAAAGGGCACCACGGAGTAGGATTTTTAATAAAAATAAAATTTAAAGAAAATATTGAAAAAATGTCGCCTATTTCAGATAGAGTCTTCGTACTACACATGAAATTTGGTAAAATACTATTATCTCTGATACAAGTTTATGCCCCTACAATAGACGCCAGCACAGAACATATAGAGCAATTTTATAACAATATAGATACAGCATTAAATGAATGTGAGGGCAATATCATCTTGATGGGCGATTTTAATGCAAAAATCGGATTGCCTAAGCCCTACGAAAGTTCCATAACAGGAAAGTTTGGTTACGGGGAGAGAAACACCAGGGGTGAGAGACTCGTACAGTTTGCTCTACAAAACAACCTCACTATTATGAACACGGTATTCAAGAAAAACTTAAAAAGCAGATGGACTTGGATCTCACCTAACAAACAAGTAAAAAATGAAATAGACTATATTTTAACTAATATACCTAGACGGTTTACAAATTTCGAAGTAATATCTAACCTCAACTACCCCAGCGACCACCGACTCCTGCGAGGCACCCTAAATATAGCAAAAAATAAAAAATGTAGAGCAAACTATGGCTTGAAAAACATCCAACTTAAAAGCCCTGACGAAGAATACCATTTTCTGCAAACCCTGAAGGAAAATATGAACGCCAATCCTGGCAGAGAAAAAGATGATATAGAATGTCTCTACAGAAAACTAGAGAAAAATATCACAACAAGCATAAAGCTATTAAAACCACAGCAAAAACCTACAAAACACAAAATCATAACCGAAGAAACAAAAACATTACTGAAGAAGCGTCAGCAGCTACAAAAACTAAAACCCAAAACTAAGGAGCAAAAAGCTGAACTTTCAGAACTCTACAAGACTACAAACAAACATATTAAAAATGACTACTACAAACACCGACTATACGTGATACAAAAACACATGGAAAGCTCAGGAAGCTCCAAAAAAGCTTACAAGGAACTCAATCAAACTAAAGAGTGGATACCTGCTTTGAAAAAAAGCGAAAGCGAACACGACAAAAAACAGACGCGAACAGATATTATTAAAATTGCTACCAACTTTTACCGAAGGCTGTATTCTTGGCAACACCCAGAAATATCAGAGATTGAATATGAAACAAATACAACACAACCACAAGCATTCACCTCTACCGAAATATTAAAAAAAATCGAAAAATTAAAATCCGATAAAAGTCCAGGCCCAGACTCTATTTCAAACGAAATGTTAAAACTGTCCCGAAACATCATAGCTACGCCTCTAACTGATTTATTTAACAGAATTTTACAAGAAAAGAAAGTGCCAAAAAAATGGACCGAATCTAATATTATATTATTACATAAGAAGGGCAGTCATACAGATATAGGCAATTATCGCCCGATCAGCCTGCTACCCTGCATATACAAGCTTTTCGCTATGTGCATAGAGGAAAGAATTAGCCCGACAATAGACAAAAGTCAACCTGTAGAGCAAGCGGGCTTCCGGAAGAGCTTTGGCACAATAGATCATATCCACACAATCGAACAAGTGATCGAAAAATACACCGAATTCAGACGACCATTATATATCGCATTTGTTGATTACGCAAAAGCGTTTGATTCTATATCTCATAGTAGTATCTGGAACGCACTAAAAGCTCAAAACGTACAAGAAACCTACATACAAATCTTAAGAGATGTGTACAGCAAGAGCACGAGCAGAATAAAACTAGACAGAACGGGTGAACCTATCGACATTAGACGCGGCGTAAAACAAGGTGATCCTCTCTCGCCTAAATTATTCATTTCGGTTCTACAAAACATTATGAAGGACTTAGAATGGACATCTAAAGGTTTATTTATACATGGAAGATATCTAAGTAATTTAAGATTCGCTGACGATATTGTAATTTTCTCAGAAACCGCACGAGAACTAGAGATAATGTTAAATAATCTAAACCAAGCGAGTAATAACATAGGCTTAGAGCTGAATGTACAAAAAACTAAAATTATAAGTAACTCTATTCAGAAGGAAATAATAGTAGGCACAAGCCCATTAGAATATGTCCACCAGTACGTCTACCTAGGTAAATTGATCTCCTTTAAAAAGAACAGGAATTCCGAAGAAATCACACGACGAATCGCATTAACATGGAGCAAATTTTGGAAATACAAAGAAATTTTAAAATCTAATATGCCGATGACGCTAAAGAAGAAAGTATTTGATACCTGTCTACTGCCTAGCCTGACGTATGCATGCCAGTCATGGATTTACAATCAGGACACGCGAAATAAAATACAATGCTGCCAGCGCGCAATGGAAAGATGCATCTTAAACCTAAAATTAATACACAAAAAGAGAAACGCAGATATAAGACAGAAAACTAGAATTATAGACGCTCTAACATTCGCACAAAAACTAAAGTGGAAATGGTGCGGCCACACCGCGCGTATGCATAAAGAGAGATGGGCCAAAATAACGACTCTATGGCGCGGTCCAACGGGAACCAGGAATCGAGGAAAGCCCAGAGAAAGATGGCTGGACGAAATTGTGACTACAGCGGGCAAGGATTGGTCAAAGAAGGATAAAGACAGAAAAAACTGGCTAGCACTGGAGGAGGCCTTCACCCGAAGAGGGGTCTCTACGGAAATAGTTTAACATTAGTATTATTTTTTGGTAATTACAAATCATTTATATTGTAACATTAGTATTATATTCTACTTATTTTTTTGTTTTCTATATTGTAATCGTAGAGAAGCAATAAAGGCTTTTTATTTTATTTTTTTATTTATGAATGACTTGCGTCAAAATATTGAAGCAAATCCCTTGAACAAACTTTTTGGACAATCTTACAGTTGTAATTGGAATTGCTGTCCGTACGAAAAAAAAACACTAATTTCAAATTCCCCGTGTGTTTACATGACATGGTGATGTGTGCGTGACCTCAACGCTCGTGAAACTATCTATACCTATTTTTGTGTACAATCAAGCTCATGAATATGTTGCTACACATTTTTACCAATCCGTGGCATTACAAATTAAATAATCTTGACATAAAATTTTATCCACAAATATTTTAAAACATTTCGTTTAATTAGTTTATGTTTAGTTAATAACAAAATAAAGTGTACTATTACTACTTATTGTAATACCCTCGTTAGTAATACCGTACTCCCTAGATGCACAATGTATTAATGTTACAACATTTAAAGCCTCATCTGGGACGCACATAACATAAATAATATTTTCCTCGCGTTTTATTTTGGGGCTTACCTTTTAAAAAACCCTATTCATCACGAACAAAATTGTCAGCACGCGTTGCAACTTTAATTGAAAACGTCAGCAAACCAAAACTTCCCAAGACGTTAAAATTCCCAGCACATTTTAGTTTAAAGGCGCCATATTTGATTACTTAAAATGAAATATACTTCCAACGCTATCATAGTGTCGCTATAAATTAAGGTTATAATAGCGTGGTAATAAAGTTGATATTCACTTGCAGTATTATAAATTTGGAGTGTGCTTGGGTGAATAACGCCTGAAATTTTGTCCCGTAGCGTCCTCGAGGTACGATTCACTATTTGTTTTCCAGCTTGAGTGTTGTGTTTAGGAAAACAAGTAAATCTCAACACTACGCTCGACACAGTGTGACACCGTGTCGACCGTGTCAACAAGCCGAAGAAATTCAATGTCCTGCTCCAAATTTAAATTTTCTACCCTTTATGAAATCGTACCTAACAATCGCCGCAAATATGTGGCTTGTTTGAGAAATTTATTTAGAAAATATTTTTGTGAACGTATATTCTGTTTATCGCGCGCAAACATGGACTACGTGCAATATGATACGATTAGGAGACTTGTCATGGTTTTAATAAATGTCAACACATTGTGCACACTGCACTGCTATATTTAACTCAGAATTTAATTCGTAAGATAAACAATATGGGAAAACTGAGTGGTCGATTGGTTGACTATACAATATGCCAAATATTAAGAGTTAGCTATGACTTAAACATAGAATAAAAAAAAATACCAAGGCTTATCTTTTCATTCGGCATGGAGACCCTGGGTCTGTGGAACTCTAACGCTTTAGATCTGTTGTTTAGTCCGTCCGGCGTCAATTGAGTTGAAGTGGATGCTTTTCTATAATTTAAATACTTAATTCCACTTAGTGACAGTATTTCAACAATTGGATAGTAAACTTATAGAACGCTCGCATAAAATAGCTATGTGTTTAAAAGTCTGGGTATGTAATATCATATTTAGCATTTTTTTGTACCTGTAGTTATCATGACAGTAAATTAATGCAACGTAGATATATTTCAAAATAAAATGAAATTTTGCAATTAATGCCTACGAGTAAGCAAATATTATTATGAGAAAAAAAGAAGCCTTAGAAATATATTTTAAACCAATTAATTAGACAATGTTTTTTTCATTTTAACTGGACTGATTTTATTGAACAAGTTACATTAAAATGTAAATATTTATTATAAATATTAGATGTCATATACCAAAGAAAAATGACCAAGATCACCTAATGTCCGAGGTGGGGATCGAACCCACGTACTCAGCTTTCGCGGCTGAAGCCTGTACCCCTCGGCCACTTGGTCTTAGCAACCACCGGTCAAATTTCTCGGGTATATACAATCCCTTACAAGGCTAGGCGCCTTTGACCATTCTCTAAGGGCAAGCAATACATGCCTGCACCTCCTATTAGAGTACTTTACAGTTTTCTAGAATAGCTAGAGAGAACTGGTGCTGCCATCTATTGAACGTATTGCGAAAACACAAATCAAATTATTTATTAACTAAATATTTTTATTTGTACTTTTTAGTTTTCCCCAGTAGTCACACTACTTAATACTGAATTTAAATATTTATCACTTTTATCAGCCGTCTTAGATGGTGGCGCTGGTATGTTAATAATTAAGTAATACCTTGGCATACAATAGTTAAGTTCACGCGATTATTTCACAATAGCTATTTTTTTGTATTGCGTTTTTATATATACGATAGATTCATACAGGATGGAAAGGGACGATGATCCTTACCCCTACCGACCGAGTCTACCAACCATTACGATAAATTTTGAGTAATTTGAGTATGGGACCAATATCGAAAGCGTGGGATCCCTTTCTTTCCCATAATTATATTTGTTAATCCGAATTTCGTTAGTCAGAAATTGATATCCATATAATTTACTGATATAAGCATCAATGGTCATAATTTTTGTTAAGTATAACGATTAATAGATCTAACATTACTAACCTATAACATTAAATACTCTAATTACAAAAGGTATAAAATTGCTGACTATAACATTCAAAGGTATTTATCAGTTTTTAGAAATATTTTAAGTCATACATTAGAACCTACTAATGGTTCTTACTCATACCATATTGTTTTAATAACTAACCGAATTTCATCCAAAAAATTGAATATTAAATACGAAATTTATAACTTTCCTTAATTTAAATTAAGAAATTTATGGACTATGATGCAACTTAGGAAACTTCCTTACCTACTCGACTCTAAGGCAGGTCAGTGTAGGTACGACGACGAGCGAAGCGAGGAGGAGTGTTAGGTTGAACTGTGACCTTACAGCGCGCGAGCCGAGCGAGCGAAGCGAGCGTGCCGCGGCAGCGGCCGGCGAAGCGCCAGGACCGACTTTTAAAACAATACTCTTACTATTTACTTACTAACTAAGTTTATTACCAAGTTTACTTACTAAATTGATTAGGTAATATAGACGTTGTAACAGTTATAATAAGGAAGGTTATTGCTTTTAACATTCTGGAAATGATGCTGTATGGATTTTAAAAGTTATGGGCATCGACTTTTATGACTAACAATAATTATGACCTACATAAAACTGGCCACCGATTTATAATATACATTTTTATGACTTATGACAATATGACTAAAAAAAATTCGGACCTACAATGTTATTCGCTTCAAAAGCGAACTTCAAACTTTATGGGAACCTATAGAGACCCCGAAAGCGTACATGAAAAATTTACTTTTCCATTCTATTGAACTCTAACCAATCACACACTTTGTATGAGAGATTAAATTTTTTTAAAGGTATGTTGGTGTTGGTACTTATAGGTACTGAAAATTCATCGTAATGGTTGGTAGACTCGATCAATAGCGGAAAGGATCGTCGTCCCTTTCCACCCCGTATATTATTATAGATATCGTAGGATGATTTGATACTTCGAATCTTCGCGAAAATCCTAGGGGAAATCCTAGGGGTTTTGTGAAAACGCGGATAATAGGTTAGGTTAGGTTAGTTTGCAAAACCGCTAGGATTTTCGCGAAGATTCGAAGTATCAAATCATCCTACGACATAGATATTACATAGCCATCATCAGCCAATTGAAGTCCACTGCTGGACATAGGCCTCCCCCAGAGAGTTCCACAAAGATCGGTCGTGAGCTGTCCGCATCCATGGGAGACCCGCAACCTTTACCAGGTCGTCGCTCCATCTTGTAAAGGACGACTCCCCACAAGATGGAGCGACGACCTGGTAAAGGCCTTCCTACGCTGCGCCGTCCAGTGCGTGGTCGCCACTCGAGAACACGCTGACCCCACCGGTCATCGGTCCTCCGGGCAATATGGCCAGCCCACTGCCACTTCAACCTGGTTATTCTCGGGCTATGTCAGTCACTTTCGCTCTTTTGCGGATCTCGTCATTTCTAATGCGATCTCGCAGAGAAACCCCGAGCATTGCCCTCTCCATCGCTCGTTGAGTGACTCTGAGCCTCCTAATGAGTCCCATAGTGAACGACCACGTTTCAGATCCGTAAGCATCTGATCGTTGTTGACCCGAGTATGTCGTTCAACAACGTCCAAAACCACCGGTGGATGGGCAGCAGCATCCCTGTAATGCGGTGTACTAAACTGCGATCGCCAACCCGCCTGCCAAGCGTGGCGATTATGGCATATACCCCCTATGATATTACATAGTAATCGTTTACAATACTGATGAAAATAGAGAGCTCGTTTAAAACAGCTCACATGATAAGCTAACGTTTGCTCCCGGCGTTGTTTGAGTTGCTCTCTGCGCCGATTCTAGAGCTAGTAAAATATTGACGCCGACCGCGGCTTGGCGCCTAACGTTTTATTTTAAGCCCTATACATCATCGTCAGGTTAGCCATGGAGCAAGCAAGTATTCAATTTAAAAAGACTTTTGAGGCTTAACCTTTTTCCCGCCACGCCACGTCAAATACAAATCTGTCACTCACACCACGTCAATAAAATGTCAAATAGAAATGTGAACTTTGCGCACGCGCGTTTAGGTTTATATTACTCTGTGGACCAGGACTTATATATCGGTCTTATATAACATCTATGCCACAAAATACATCTTATGATCGTATAAAAGCTAACTTGTCAACACACAAAAGCAATCTCAAGAGTTTACTAGTACTTGTATAATTAGGTACCGTCCTCTTTTTACGTTATCTCGAATGTTCTCTTTTTAACGCAATCGTGGCAACCAACTTTGGGAAGAAATTCTCATCGCATCCATTTTAATGGCCTCTGCAGAAATAAAAGGTCCCAACGATTATACACAAACAAAGAACACACCACCTTTCAAGTTCAAGACAATAAGTTTGCAAATGAGAGACCTTTGAATCCATTTATTCTGGCTAAGTAATACCCGAGCGTCCAAACTTTCGGGGCAGAGACAAATTTCACCTGTAAAAAGTTTGGCTTTGTCGACGTCCGTGAGTGATGTACTGCTTCTTAGAATGAGAAACCTATTCTCCGTAACGGATTTTTTCAGGTATAAAATACAACAATATACAGCGTGTATACTTCATACGGGCGTTTATTTTAATGGCGTTATGACGGAGCCAGGATAAACATTTAGCTTCATTGGTTTTTTTAGGTATGTATTTTTTATTAATATATGAAGTCATACACGAAAACAAAGAACGAGGTGGGTTTAAACTCTTTTTTTTCTTTGGTATATTATGATATCTAATATTATTAAAGATAAAGATAAAGATAACTTTATTTGCATTAAACATTACCAGGTACAGGTGTTAGTGTTAATACATTGTAGGTAAGATTACATGTTTAACCTCTGTGGGTAAGCAAATGTATAGCTTAAGCCAAACAATAGAAGCAACAGAAACTATCACAATCCAACAAACAATATACAATGTAGGTTTTTAATGTTTTTGCTTGGTAAGTACCATTTTGGTACTTACCTAACAAATAAACCTACTTTACAGTAGTAGGGCACACCTTTATTTTACGTACAAAAAATCGTTAAGCTTATAATAGTCTCTATTAACTAGCCACTGGTACAAACTGCTTTTAAATGATTTCAAGTTTAATGATCGGAAATCAACCGGGATTTTATTATATATGTTAACACACATGATTAGACAGCTTTTTTTGTGTTTAGCGGAATAAGAACGGTTGTCAGGCAACAATCTGTCAGGGTCACGGCAGGAGCGCGGATGACTGTCACATGCTTTATTAAATAAAAATTTGTGCTTATGGACAAACATGCATGTTTCAAAAATGTAAAGCGCAGGAAGTGGCAGCAAACCGAGCCTCTGGTAAACTGGCTGACAAGACTGGTCAGGTCTCATTCCATATATTGCCCTTATACATTTCTTTTGAGCAATAAATGCTCGATCACTGTCTGTACTATTGCCCCATAGGATCAACCCGTACCGTAAGGTCGATTCCACATAGGCACGGTAGCAAGAGATAGCAGTTTTGACACTTGTTACTCTACTGACTTGCTTAAGTGCATACACAATGAAATGAAACATTTAGTGAAATGTATCAGTTTGTTTTCTTTTTACTCTGACAACTAGAGACCTTTACATCTCTAGCAGTATCATAATGCTAATTTTAACGTCTAACTAAAAACAATTGTATGCCCTTTTACATATATCTTTACATCTATACATTTCTCAAAATTCATTAAATTTATATAATTGTTCTGACTATTAGAGACTTCATCTCTAGTTAATGTACTATATCTGTATTTATATTAAATCAAATTTATGTTTGTTTTTAATTAATGCATGTTAGCCGTAAGATGTTATAAAACTATTATTTGAAAAAAGTAAGTCCCGCTGAGTTTCTTGCCGGATTCTTCTCAGGCAGTGGTGTAGGGTTAGAACCGGAGGTAGTTTTTTTTTCTCTCATTCGCTATTTAGTTTAACGATTCAAAAGCGCTCGTTGCTGGGCCTAATTGAATAAAGAATATTTTGACTTTTGACTTTGACTTTGACACATATTTATTAAGTCTATTGGTTATGCTTTTAATTTGAGATTTCCAATCAAGTTTTGCATCTAAAATTAATCCCAAAAATTTTGTTTCTTGTGCATTGTCGATTATAGAAATATTAAGATTTTGTTTTAAGTTATTGAATTGCATAAATTTGGACTTTTCCAAGTTGATCAACAAATTATTACTAAATAACCAACTTTTCACATTTTCTATCGTGTTAATGACATCTTGTTCGTGTTCTTGTATAGCGCCTTTATCAGAGGTAACAACAATCGAAATATCGTCAGCGTATAAAATACATTGGTGGTTAGTTATACCTACTATGTCATTTATATATAACAAAAACAAGATTGGTCCCAATACACTTCCTTGTGGAACACCGTAGTTGTTACATCGATAATCAGACATATGGGTTTTAATCCCTCTATTTTCCAGAAAACTGATTTTAGTGCATTGTTGCCTGTTCCTCAGATAAGACGATATCCATTGAAGTGTCGGACCCCTGATTCCAAGTACATCAAGTTTATATAGTAACAAGTCATGTGAAACAAAGTCAAAGGCCTTCGACATATCAAAGAATAGTCCCGTTGTAATTTTTCCATTATTAAGATTAGATAAGATAAGCTTGAGTAGAGAAAAACTTGCCAGAGTGGTTGATTTGTTTTTCTGATATGCGAATTGCTCTTGTTTGATTATGCTGTACTTTGTACAGAAGTCCAACAACCTCTTCTGCATGCACCTCTCAAAAACTTATATTCATAATCTATATACAAAACTTATGTGACTAAACAAAAACAAGTGCAAATATTCAGCAAAAGAATAAAGATGCGTATATGCAAACCAAAAGAGCATTCGCTATTCTAACCCCCCACTCTACGAAATTCGATCGTTACACAAAACGTGATTGGTTGATTTCGTAGAACGGGTGATAGAACAGCGAATGCTCTTTTGGTTTGAACGCACCTTTAGATAACTTCAAGTAAGTTGGACTATGTATGTCGCTGCCGATTAATAATAAAAAAATATCAAATGCGATTCCTATGACTACGTCTGTATGAAATACAAACATTGTAGAATACATTTCAGTAATAATTACAAAACACAGCATGAAAATCAGAAATAGTCGTGAATTATTTAAGTGTATATTAAACTGTTTAATACAGAAATACATAAGAGGATGTTTTAATTTAATTTTAAGGTGGAACGACATACTAGTGTATATGTTAATAGTTCCTACACGGACATTTTCCATACGCTAAGGCTCGATTTCAACAAACTTTTATTCGAAGAATAATGCTTGCTCTCGATCTCGAATAGTAATGTCAAAACTCTTTAGCAATTGAGAGTTAGCATTATTCTTTGAATATAAGTTTAGTGAAATGACTGGGATTTTTCGCTTACTTCATAGTAAGGGCTTACCTCCATATTCATAAACGACTCCTAACTTAAGAAGCCGCTAAGTATTGTTAGTTCTTTTCGTTCTTAGAGACATGAATTTCTGAATAATGCATTATTAGATAGCAATTATTAAAATAATTATAACTGACTTATTTAATAACTTGTATATTTTTGAATTGAATTATTTGACATTTCATAGAACGTGTATGCAATTTTTTTTAATGATATATTTGACATCCCACTATTGTAATCATGACATTAACCTTAAAGTGTTATATTAATATCCATTGTACACTCTAGCAGGGTATCGTGTACCGACTAACAAAGAAGGGTACCCAACTGTCCGACTCCGATTTGATTCATTTTGATATATGTTATAGAGTACCTAGTCTAAAATAACGGAAACATATTTTTTTTAGCGGCCCAAACTCAACCTGTTAGGAGAAAATGCCCTACAAAGAACTGTAAATTGACCAAACCTTCTAATTTCTCAGATGAGATTTGTTCAAAAAAATTGATAATTAATTACTGGTTTCATTATATCTTGGAGAACATGAATAAAGAATGGGGACGTATTTTGTCATTTCACCACTAACTCATTTTTTTAATAAAAAAACAAATGTCAAAGTTTTATAAATTTTGTCTCTACACTCACTTTCTAAGTCTAAGGCCTGAGTCTAGACGCTCGAGCGGCTCCACGCGCATATTAAGGTGCGTTTAAACCAAAAGAGCATTCGCTGTTCTAGTGCCCGTTCTACGAAATCAACCAATCACGTTTTGAGTACCGATCGAATTGCGTAGAGTGGGAGGTTAGAACAGCGAATGCTCTTTTAATTTGAACACTAGTATTCTCTGATCTGTGGTTTGAACGCACCTTAACATGGACGCCCCACCCGACGCCCTGCTCGAGCGTCTACTCAGGCCTTAAGGTGCATTCAGACCAAACGAGCATTCGCTATTCTATCCCCCACTCTACGAAATCAACGAATCACGTTTTGTGTAACGATCGAATTTCGTAGAGTAGGTGGTGAGAATAGCGAATGCTCGTTTGGTCTGAATGCACCTTTAGACTTGGGAAGTGAGTGTAGCGACGAAATTTATGAAACTTTGACATGTGTTTTTTTATATAAAAAATGAGTCTATGGTGAAATGACAAAACACGTCCCCATTCTTTATTCATGTTCTCCAACATAATAACGAAACCATTAATTAATTATCTTTTTTTTTTAACAAATCTCTTCTCAGTAATTAGAAGGTTCGGTAAATTTTCAGTACTTTGTACGCCATTTTCTCCTAACAGGTTGAGTTTGGGCAGCTAAAAAAAATACGTGTCCGTTATTTAAGACTACTCTATAACATATATCAAAATGAATAAAATCGGAGTCGGACAGGTTGGGTACCCTTCCTTGTAAGACTATTGTAGATGTAAGAACATATTAGTATTATCAAACCGCGATTAGAATGGGATTCGAAAGTACTGTTGACACAACAGTGTATAAGTCAATTTAGGATATATTCATAGTTTTATTCGCTTATTCATAGTTTAAGTGCATGGACTACTACAGACAATAGATTAATTGAATCACTCACTACATCTATAAACAACTCTTTTCTTGGTAAATGTTGTTTCATTTGTTGTGTCAACAGTACTTTCGAATCCCTTTCTGATTCCGGTTTGATAATACTGATGAACATGATAACAATGGAATAAATGATTATGAATAACATGTTGATAAGATCGAAAATGACAAACAATACTTAGCGGCTTGCTAAGTCAGGAGACGTTTATGAAAAAAGGGGTTAGTCTGAAAGTTCTGGCTCTTAAGATCATTATTCATATTCATATTCATTTATTCCATTGTTATCATGTTCATCAGTACATAATAATATATATGTTCTTACATCTACAATAGTCTTACCCCCGTATTCATAAACGTCTGGTAACTTAACAAGCTGCTAATAATTGTTTGTCCCTTTCGGTCTTAACAATGTGTCCGTAAGAGCAAAAGGGACAAACAATTATTAGCGGCTTGTTAAGTTAGCAGGCGTTTATGAATAAGGGGGTTAGTCGGTGCATGATGCTAGGGTGTACAGTCAAAGACAAAATAAGATGTACACAAAAATGTTCAAAAATATGTCCCAGTGCACTCTAATTCTGTGTAATAAGAACGTCGTAACATATTTATGAGCGGATTCTTTCGTTACTTATTTTTGCACTTGACTGTACAATATTGGATATTAATATTTACACTTTAAGGTTAATGGCATGATTACAATAGTGGGATGTCAAATAAATGTGGCTTGACGTGGCAGTGGCGTTTTTTTGCGTTCAGTTCACTTACAAAACTGAACGTAAAGAAACGTCACTGTTAGGGCAGTATCACACTGTGTGCGACGCGACGCGTCCGATGCCAGCCATCGTGCGTATTTTTTATTTTTAATATGCTGCCTTTTATGTATCTTCTGTGTTACTTGTTTGCCAGCGTGGTCGCCTCGTCGGCCAGTATACGTACCTGGGGGTCACAACGGAAGAACAGCGCTGGCCTAGCCAGCTACATGCTGAGTTGTGACCCTTTTGTGGCAAGTTGTTGTGGTGTGCTATTTGTAAATGTGTATATGTCCATCGTGCTTGTCATAAATAAATTTTATTTCATTTCATTTTCATTTCAAATATATGATTGCTTAAATTCAATAAAAAATTATATGATCAACAAAGTTCGTTATTCTTCGTCTCCGTGTGTCACAGGGCCGGTGTCCACGTTCCACGTGGGCGTATAGGCTTACAAATTTATTGCGAACCCCAAAACGTATCTATGACGGATTGTTTCAAAATATGGTTCCGTAGGTATGCGGGTTTTGGGTTTACTTTATTATAATAGGACATAAAAATGAGAAGCATGTAAAAATCATGTTATTGTAAGTATATTTATGTATAAAGATACAAATTTATTCTATACATTCTACAATTTATTATATGATTCAATAGTCATAATGGCTTGTATGCCTACTGATCGCCTGCGGGATAACATCAACAGCTAAAGTTACGATTAACATAATAGGTACCTAGATAATATAATAAAATTTTGTACGTTTCTAACATCACATATTCTAACATAAATAATCCCTAATATTTTCTACGTATACCTGCTGACATTGTTACACGGTGTATCAAATCAAATTTATTTATTGTACACACAAAGTAGAGATACACAAGAAATCGGTTCAAACTTCTTATAAATAAAATCTTATCTCACTTACGACCTTTTGTTTTGCATCATTAACAATAGAAAAGTGCTAGACTGCTGATCAGTGGTCGGATATCCCGGTGCAACACCAGGGGATACCAAGTAGAAAAGTTAATATGGATATGACCTAAATTCCCGGTTTTAGTTTGATAAAAAATATAGATCTGATAGGTATACTTAAAAAGGCAGCTCAAATTGCGAACATAAACGAAATCTTTGGGCGTTTTCACAAACCGTTGTTCAAAACACTTTTTTTGAATTCGGACAAGTTTGGATTTGTTCGACTCAGGATCACGAGCTCTTTTAATTCTGATAGGTGAAAAAAAACGGTCCCACAATTTTCGTACATTTTTAATTTCTTCCATTACGCTATCGCCATACAAAGTCTATAAAAACGATAGCGTAATGGAAAAAAAAAAACATTTTTGGACACTTTTTTTCTCCCAGTAGGTTTGAAAGAGCTCGTGATCCTAAGTCGAACAATCCCAAACTCGTCCGAATTAAAAAAACGTGTTTTGAACAACGGTTTGTGAAAACGCCCCTTTACAAAAGTATTGAATATTCTTCACCTTAATTTATTATATTATAAGCCTCATAGAGTTCAAGTTTGGCTACTCAGATTAAAGTAGAAGCAGTAATGGCACGAAATCCAGATTTGTATGACATTAGAGAATACGCAGACCAAATTTCAAATAATACCGCACCTGATGAAGTGTCTCTTTACAAATTTGCTCCACTGACATCCGTAGAAGTGGAAAGGACTTTTTCGGCGTACAAATGGATTTTAGATGTGAAAAGGAATCAATTGAAAATAGAGAATCTAGAGAAAATAATTATATGCTATTTTAACTTAATAGAACCTAGTAAGCCATAATTCTTTCATAAAATACATATATTTACTCTAATGTGTCTGCATGCATAGGTGTGTCAAGTCTTCATGCTTAAAAATGTTTGATTTTATGTTACAAACACGAGGATGTTTAATCCGTAACCAGGTACATTTTTTCTAACTTAGTAATTGATGACCTCAGGAAGACCATGTACCATTCAGTGGTTATTGGATACAATTTTTCTTTAACTTTAAATTAATAAAATTTTGAGGTATCTGCGGGAGACCTCACCTAAAATGTTTAATTTAAGCTGGGTATGGATATTGTTTTAATCCTGACCACTGATTAAAATAATCGTGTATTATATGATATTTCTGTTTTTTTTACGTTCGCATTTCTAGAAGTGGAACCTATTGTGCCTTAGTAAAAAGCTTCTATTTTTAAAGCTAAACTCTTTTATTTAAGAATATTCATACCAAAAGGCTATTTGGTACTAAAGTCAATATTAAACAAAATTTATAACCTATCTTTTGAAATAATTGTCGAAATCGCATAATAATAAACGCTTGTATGTACATGCACTTATTTTGCGTTACAAAATATTACTAAACTTTACTGGATGTAATTTTGTGGAATCCCGTGGTATATCCATATTAGTATAATGTTTGAGGTCATTCACCCCTTGTTGCACCGGGATATCCGACCACTGCTGCTGATTGTCTAGTAAGTGTTAACGCAAAACAAAAGGTCGTAAGTAAGATAACAGTCGGTCAAATAATATTTCCCGAACTATACATCAAGCATTTTCCATGTTGCTCTGGCTCCTACACCTAGGCGCAACCTTGTCACGTAGGTCAATACGTATACTACAATGTAAATGTTTTTTTTATCACATCAATTTTAAAAACTCCTTATCAAATCTGTACAAGGTATATTTAATTTATGTACATATCTACATACATAATATGTATTTATGTACATATGTACAGTGTTTGACAGCCTCTGTAGCCTAGTTGGTAGTGACCCTGCCTACGAAGCTGGAGGTTCCGGGTTCGAATCCCGGCGAGGGCATTCTTTGTGTATTTATTTATCACAAATGTTTGTTCCTTGGTCATGGCTGTGTATGTATCTAAGTATCTATACGTATCTATCTATTATATATATCGTGGCCTGATACCCACAACACAAGCCTTAATTGAGCTTACCGTGGGACTAGGTTGATTTGTGTAAGATGTCCCAAGATATTTATTTATTTATTTATTTATGTACAAACATTAAATGTAACTAACCTAACTCATAATTATCTAAGATTGACCATTGTGGCTCTGTACCTACCGACGATGCTGGCGGCATTTTTTTATCAAACAAATTTTAAGATTTCCTTGTCAAATATGTACAATGTATATATATATATGTCGGAGATATGAGTTACTAAATCTAGAAAACGATAAGCAATGTTTTGCTTGGAGTGGTCTTTGCTTGGTCCATGCAGGTTTGCAGGTAGATGATACCAACCTATGAACAGGTGGCTGGTGACCTGACAGTATAAAAGGTCACTACTGCAGTGTTCATCAATTCATTCCCGTGTTAGACATAGAACGATTCACTCTTGTCTTGTTATGTGAAGGGTTTACATTCTTACGAAGGAAGTTATTTCTATGGAGTATGCATCTATGCATGGACGCAAGCTTAGAACTCTCCATTCGTTTTCTACTACTGCGTAGATGCGTAGATACAAGATTCTGAGTACTGTTAGTAACGAGTAACAAGTAGCTAGGAGGCAGATAACTGGAATCTTACCCCTCTTAGCTCGGCTGTCATTAGGGTTCCCGATATCAGCAAGTGGGATAAAGAATCAAGGCTCACGTAACAGTGAGTACTGGTATTGTATCACATGTAAACGGTAAGGTTTAAAATCGACAACAGTTGGTAAGGTAATGATTGTTCACTATGTTTGCAGTTAAGTTTGATTTGAGTCGTGATTTAGAAAACTGCTTTGTTCTTTTTTTGTGATTACTGTTGTAAGAAAACGTGTGGGTAGGTATCCTACCCTATAAAAAAAAAAAAAGAAATAAAAACAGTAATTCTAGTGATTTCAAAGTATATCATGACCCATACTTATTACTTACTTAGTTGTGAAATACTAGCAGTACCAAAATATGGGCAGGTAGCCCTTTGTTTTGTTTTGTTTTCGAGTCTACCAAAAATTTATTTGTGATAGTGATAAACATTTTCAATCCATGCCTTGTGTTAAATGTTTTCTATGCGTGTGAAATTACCGTTACAGATGTTCAACTTCAAGATCAACAAGCTCACTGTCATAGTAGTCTACAGATTCATCCATGATGAATATGCTGTGACGATGAAACGAGCGCAATTTCTTCCGATACCTATGTCCAAGAAATTAAGAATTGAAGACGCCAACTCTATGGTTATTTTGGAGCAACGGAAATTAAAGGACAGGTTTCTTTCCAATTGTTTTAATGAAAAATTAGAAGCAGTAGTTTAAAGAACTAACGGTTGACATTTCTGTTTGTAACGTTAAGTTTTTGTGTTCTTAATACGTTTTATTATTTGCGAGATTAATTTGATTATAGTAAAGTGAAGCACAATCTTATTTTGATGTCGAGTATAAGATGAGGTTAGTGACTAACCTCAAACTTTAGGTACTTAGTGTTATGATTAGGTTTAGCATTCCAATTATCTCAACATCTGTTCAAAACTGCTTATTGCTATGCTAGTCTACTTGAAAAAAAAGGGAAATCAGTCGGCTTTGACTTTACTTTGTTTTTGTGATAAAAATGATATCGTACAATTTGATGATTACAGTTCAACATGGTGAGTCAGAACGAGCTGCCGGCCTGCAAGTTGTTGATGTCATGCCCGGTGGCGTAGCAGGTGTCGCTACTGCCTACGTGAACACGTGGTGCAGCACGTGGTGTGGAAACGTTGTTAATCCGCCGAGCAGTTCACATTTTTGTTGGGCTATTTGAGGTCTGAGCTAATTGGTGAAACTAATGTTGTTGTAGCCATCGAGGGTTTATTCCCTTTCGATTCTATAGAGTGGAAAAAAAAATGGAGGAAGAAATGCAAAATTGAGACTAAATTAGACATCAATGTTACAGTTACGCAAGTTTAAAATAAACAAGTTTTATTAAACGCATTGAGATCGGTTATAATAATTTCTGAAGGGTGATGATGATGGTCATGATGGTGGTCATGATGATGGTCATGATGATGGTCATGATGGTGGTCATGATGATGGTCATGTTGGTGGTCATGATGGTGATCATTGTGGTGATCGTGGTGATGATCATGATGGTGGTTATGGTGATGATCATGTTAGTGGTCATGATGATGATGGTGGTGATAGTCATTTCTCATTATTTGGGCTGTCCATAGTTTCAATTTGACTACTTTAGTTTAATTAAAGTTGTGGATTATAATTATTGGAATTAGTCATTTAGTTTGCAATCGTAGAATGAAACATTTTACATTCAGTTTGGTTACCTTTTCTCAGACTGCATACACCATTTTATCATTCGTAATCGTAGGTGTAAAATCGGATCTATTTTTCCGTCTCCGTGCGGCCACGATTGTGGTTGGCATGCGTTTGGTTTGATGGTGTAATCGGTCGATGTGTTTTTGGTTTGGTTACCGGATGGAGGTAGACCAACTTTAGAGTACTGTAACCCATTTGTTGGTTTGTTGAAGTGTTTCATTTGACTATTGTAGAACTATGTCTGTTACTGGCTAGTAAAGTAGTAAGTACATAGACTGACTAGTCTATTCGAATGTTAATGAAGTTGATTTTAATTCCCTGGGTTGATTAAACGAGTACCTAAATAATTTTTAAATTTAATGAATTCAAATCATCACTCATGTGAGCTTTCAATGGACCGAGAGCAAGTCCGAGGGATTGAGCGTGATCTAATAATCGCATCGGAAGTTCCGAAGCATGTAAAAGGTGCACGTGGACTGCTTTTTATGTGCAGTATACTCTTTGCGAGGAGTAGCACTTACGCGGCTGAGATGGTTCTAACTTCTGATAGGTTATTGGATCCTAACAATCCGATGGACAAAAATGAAATCTGGTGGTTATGGTGTAACCTGGTTGAGTAATTTACGTTTTTGTTTGAGTCGAGAGGTTGACTCATTTGAATCATTCATTAATTGAGATCATTTTGACTTATCATTTTGGTAATGCCAAAAAAAAAAAGTTATTGTTGTTAAACGGGATGAAGTGACTATGTCACAATGTGAGTTTACGATGGACATAAACGTGACTTGGGTTCCTTAATTTTGATTTTACTGGTAACTAAAACTGAGCTGGTGGCACTATCAAAATTGTCTAACAAATTGAAGTTCATGATGATTGAATACAGATAACATTTTGTTGTTAATTAAAATGCTAGAAAGGCAAGTACCAATTGAAGTAGATGAAGATTGTTGTGGTATGAAGGATGAGGTTCTCAGTTCGGTTGGTCGACCGTACCAGAGGCTTGATCGTAGCTGTAGCCCGTTAGAAGTCGGTGTCTACCTTTGAGTAGTCCGTGGGTACGCGGTGCGCGATAAGCTCTGGCGGAGGTCGGGTCTTGTAGAGACCGTAGAGTCATAGGGTTGACTCGGCGATCCCTTGGGGATGCGCGTAGTGTGGTTATGTGATAACCAATAGGCCACGAATGAGAGACCTGCTTCCGAAAGTTTGCCGTCATGTGTTTTACGTAAAAGGTGGCTATGAAAGCCAGGTGGTACTTGTCTGGTCTTGCATTTAAATTGGTGGTAATGAATTGACTTTAAGTGATCCTAAATTCAGTTGCAAAGAATAAAATTATTTTCCTTGAGTTGAGTTGATTTTACGTAGACAGATAATTTGGTCAGGAGTAACCGAGTGGTGACAAAGATTACTGATGTACGTGTTTGTTTCAGATACAAGCGAGGACGCTTGTCTTGTCAGTATGGCCGTGTCGGAGATATGAGTTACTAAATCTAGAAAACGATAAGCAATGTTTTGCTTGGAGTGGTCTTTGCTTGGTCCATGCAGGTTTGCAGGTAGATGATACCAACCTATGAACAGGTGGCTGGTGACCTGACAGTATAAAAGGTCACTACTGCAGTGTTCATCAATTCATTCCCGTGTTAGACATAGAACGATTCACTCTTGTCTTGTTATGTGAAGGGTTTACATTCTTACGAAGGAAGTTATTTCTATGGAGTATGCATCTATGCATGGACGCAAGCTTAGAACTCTCCATTCGTTTTCTACTACTGCGTAAATGCGTAGATACAAGATTCTGAGTACTGTTAGTAACGAGTAACAAGTAGCTAGGAGGCAGATAACTGGAATCTTACCCCTCTTAGCTCGGCTGTCATTAGGGTTCCCGATATATACATAAATTAAATGTAATTAACCTAACTAATATCTAAGATTGGCCATTGTGGGTTTATACCGAGGATGCCGGCGGAATTTCCTCACTGTATCGTAATTCTGATGCATTGTAGTAGTTCATACAAAAAAACGTGACCTAATTCTTTTAGGATCTTATTTTATTATTTATATCGCATTAGCTCGTGATTCTGATTCGAAAGAGACTAAGCATGTCGAGATCTGGAAGAATCAGGTTCTCGTTTTTTTTTTGGAAAACACCCTGTATGCATCTTGTTCAAGGATCGGACAAACGCCCGTCATTTCGAGAAAATAACCCTGTTCCGTACAGTAGAGACTTTCTTATCTTATGCCGTTAATTTATTTTATTTTATAAGATATCTTTTTAATAACCAGTGGTCGGATATCCCGGTGCAACACCAGGGGATACCAAGTAGAAAAGTTAATATGGATATGACCTAAATTCCCGGGTTTAGTTTGAAAAAAAAAATATAGATCTGATAGGTATACTTAAAAAGGCAGCTCAAACCGTTGTTCAAAACACTTTTTTTTAATTCGGACAAGTTTGGGCTTGTTCGACTCAGGATCACGAGCTCTTTTAATTCTGATAGATGAAAAAAACTGTCCCACAATTTTCGTACATTTTTAATTTCTTCCATTACGCTATCGCCATACAAAGTCTATAAAAACAATAGCGTAATAGAAAAAAAACATTTTTGGACACTTTTTCTCCTAGTAGGATTGAAAGCTCGTGATCCTAAGTCGAACAATCCCAAACTTGTCCGAATTAAAAAAAAAGTGTTTTGAACAACGGTTTGTGGAAACGCCCAAAGATTTCGTTTATGTTCGCGTGGACACAGATCAAATTAGAAGCAGTAATGGCACGAAATCCAGATTTGGATGACATTAGAGAATATGCAGACCAAATTTCAAATAATACCGCACCTGATGAAGTGTCTCTTTACAAATTTGATCCACTGACATCCGTAGAACTGGAAAGGACTTTTTCGGCGTACAAATGGATTTTAGATGTGAAGAGGAATCGATTGAAAATAGAGAATCTAGAGAAAATAATTATATGCTATTTTAACTTTATAGAACCATAATTCTAGCCATTATTCTTTCATAAAATACATATATTTACTCTTAATGTGTCTGCATAGGTGTGTCAAGTCTTCATGCTTAAAAATGTTTGATTTTATGTTACATACACGAGGATGTTTAATCCGTAACCAGGTATATTTTTTCTAACTTAGTAATTGATGACCTCAGGCAGACCATGTACCATTCAGTGGTTAATGGATACAATTTTTCTTTAACTTTAAATTAATAAAATTTTGAGGTATCTGCGGGAGACGTCACCTAAAATGTTTAATTTAGGCTGGGTATGAATATTATTTTAATCCTGATCACGGATTAAAATAATCGTATATTATATGATATTTCTGGTTTTTTTTTTACGTTCGCAATTTCTAGAAGAGGAACCTATTGTTCCTTAGTAAAAAGCTTCTATCGCGTAATAATAAACGCTTGTATGTACATGCACTTATTTTGAGTTACAAAATATTACTAAACTTTACTGGATGTAATTTTGTGGAATCCCGTGGTATATCCATATTAGTATAATGTTTGAGGTCAATCACCCCTTGTTGCACCGGGATATCCGACCACTGATTATCAGTCTTTTACATAAAATCATTACCTTTGTTTGTATTTAGTATCCTTGCCATAATTTGGAAAACATTAAAATTAACAACTTCTGCATACGGCGTTGCATAGCTATTCAGTTTCCATAATCCTGTTTATTTTCACATAATATCGCACACAGCTCAAATAAGTGCATAATTTATTATTCATAAAACGTCACCCATTAGCATTAAGCTGTTCGAATTGCCTTTTTATCCATAGACGTAACTATAAAATAATGTGGATTTAATTCAATGCAAACACTCGAACACCCTACTGTTGGTAAAATAATAGTTGTATCGGGCCGTGAAGTGTAGTGATAAACGGAGGTGGATGTCGTCAATAAGTTAACCTTATTAGCCGGCGCGCGCGCTGCGGGCGGTGCGCGTGCGCAGCCCGGTCGCGTTCATACTGTGACACTGGCAGGCCCTTCCTATACTTATGTTATGCCTTACTAGGACTTGTAACAAAACTTATGTATACACGGTGCTCGTGAGTATTTTGAAAGATTTTAATGCTGAATTCCTGAGCATATTTAGAGTATTTAATAGTATATAAAATTTCCTGGATTCGGCTGGGTTCCAGAGATAATAACACGAAATAAGTTTTTCGACTTAACTCGTCATAAAACTTCTTTTTGATTACATAAAATAAGAAGAGACTTAACGAAAAAACCTGTCACTAAAAATATTATTTTAACAAATTGTTGTTATGATAAAAAGTATTGGAAATGTTAAAAAGTATTCAAAAAGTCTACAAAAAGGTTTTTTTTGTGGAATTTGATATTAGGCCTCATAATATTTTTTGTTTAATTTGATGTCTAGAATGCATAGTTAAAATCTTTCGCAATGCTCGCGAGCACCGTGTACCTTACCTATGTATAAATTCGACTTAGGAAAACGAGTGTAGCTAAGTTTACCGTCGATTGTACACTAGTCGATTTTTGGTATGTATGTCTAGTTTTGGACAATTTGGATGGGATAGCTTGGCGATCTAGAACATTAACATTTTTCTACATGGGTTTACTTATATTGGTAGTTTCATAAGTGCCTGAATTTGGGCATGGTCAAAGATTTACATGTTTCAATAATGGTACCTAAGTAATAGCGACCACCACATCTTGAACGCTCTACATTCCGAGAGCATTATCGTTTTTTTTATAAAGACATTAGGACATTACATTGCATGGGTTTTTGAATAGAACCTCTAATGTGAACTTACAAATATGATAATTTAAATCAGTGGGTTACCTATAACATCCTAAGCCTCTCCTGGGCTTATAATTGAAATTGGATCCAAGTCATAAAATTTGTATTCCGTTAATTAATAATCAAATATTCATTATTATAATTATAATTTATAGCTGAATTGTACTTTATAGCTGGCTCGTATCAAACGAAAATCACATCATTTTGTTATTATTTATGTTTGATAACTACGTATTTGGAAACCTACTACATAAATTGTCATCCGTAGAAAACGTTAAATTCTTGCACGTATTGTAAGTTTAAGGAACATTGTAAATAACAGCGTCTCTTTTGTTTCAGATCACGAAATTGAAAATCGACAGTAATCCATTCGCAAAGGGGTTCCGCGACTCGTCACGTCTCACTGAATTCGAGAGGTAAATAACATTCTCAGATATCTGACGAGATTGCCTAATTAACATATTTAGTCAACTGATTTATCAATCAAAATAAAGAATGACCCGGAAATGTGCCGTTGAAATAGTTATACGGCAATGACGGATAATGATTGGGGAGGTATCTGAAACGACAGCTGTGTATCATTCATCCACGTACATTCATTAGTCTCATTACCAGTGGTCGGATATCCCGGTGCAACACCAGGGGATACCAAGTAGAAAAGTTAATATGGATATGACCTAAATTCCCGGGTTTAGTTTGAAAAAAAAAATATAGATCTGATAGGTATACTTAAAAAGGCAGCTCAAACCGTTGTTCAAAACACTTTTTTTTAATTCGGACAAGTTTGGGCTTGTTCGACTCAGGATCACGAGCTCTTTTAATTCTGATAGATGAAAAAAACTGTCCCACAATTTTCGTACATTTTTAATTTCTTCCATTACGCTATCGCCATACAAAGTCTATAAAAACAATAGCGTAATAGAAAAAAAACATTTTTGGACACTTTTTCTCCTAGTAGGATTGAAAGCTCGTGATCCTAAGTCGAACAATCCCAAACTTGTCCGAATTAAAAAAAAAGTGTTTTGAACAACGGTTTGTGGAAACGCCCAAAGATTTCGTTTATGTTCGCGTGGACACAGATCAAATTAGAAGCAGTAATGGCACGAAATCCAGATTTGGATGACATTAGAGAATATGCAGACCAAATTTCAAATAATACCGCACCTGATGAAGTGTCTCTTTACAAATTTGATCCACTGACATCCGTAGAACTGGAAAGGACTTTTTCGGCGTACAAATGGATTTTAGATGTGAAGAGGAATCGATTGAAAATAGAGAATCTAGAGAAAATAATTATATGCTATTTTAACTTTATAGAACCATAATTCTAGCCATTATTCTTTCATAAAATACATATATTTACTCTTAATGTGTCTGCATAGGTGTGTCAAGTCTTCATGCTTAAAAATGTTTGATTTTATGTTACATACACGAGGATGTTTAATCCGTAACCAGGTATATTTTTTCTAACTTAGTAATTGATGACCTCAGGCAGACCATGTACCATTCAGTGGTTAATGGATACAATTTTTCTTTAACTTTAAATTAATAAAATTTTGAGGTATCTGCGGGAGACGTCACCTAAAATGTTTAATTTAGGCTGGGTATGGATATTATTTTAATCCTGATCACGGATTAAAATAATCGTATATTATATGATATTTCTGGTTTTTTTTTACGTTCGCAATTTCTAGAAGAGGAACCTATTGTTCCTTAGTAAAAAGCTTCTATCGCGTAATAATAAACGCTTGTATGTACATGCACTTATTTTGAGTTACAAAATATTACTAAACTTTACTGGATGTAATTTTGTGGAATCCCGTGGTATATCCATATTAGTATAATGTTTGAGGTCAATCACCCCTTGTTGCACCGGGATATCCGACCACTGTTAATAACACTATCACGAATTATCATCTATTTAGGAGATTCCAACTCCTTCTTACTTGTATCCTACCCTGATTGTGAATTTATGACAAATAAACGACTTAGAATTTGGTATATTTAATTTTGACCTATTAAGTGTATAATTATCTTCTTCGGTTACCGCGATAGTTATATTAGAATTATATCGCGTATATTAATTAACGTTGTAACGACGTTTCGAACAATCATGGTGTGCATAAGTACCTACGAAATAGTTGGGATCTCCTAAATAGATACTATGTGTTCGTATTATTTATAAAAAAAAATATCTTAAAAAAATAAATAAATACCTTAAATTAATAAAATAATTATGTTAACATCATAAGATAAGGAAGTCCCTACCATACGGAACAGGGTTAATGTTTTCAAAATGACGGGCGTTTGTCCGTTCCTAAATCTTGTTAAATCTGTGGTACCTGCCTATTTCAGCCTAGAAAAAAAATAAGGCAGAAAAAAATGGCGCGAAATGAAAGAATTCTATGGACAGTATGCCGTGTGGTGACGGCAGTAAGAATACATTTGTCACCACCCCAACTCCTCCTGCGGATGTCGTAAGAGCCGACTAAGGGATTTAAGTGTCACTTACCATTATTTGATAAAAGGTTGATGATGGGCAGCAGCGTCATCATAGTGGACACATTACTGCGATCGCCAATCCGCTTGCCCAGCGTGTTGATTATGGGCATTTACCTCCTAATGCGCCTATACGCATAGTTAATAGGAGAGGCCGACGTCCAGCAGTGGACTATCATAGGCTGATGATGGACAGTCAACACTCCGCGCCTACACTGACAACTTAGTTTATCAGACAATATTTTGCTACCCAAAAAAAAGCTTTTTCTGTTAGTTAATATTTATGGTCTGTGGAACCTGCTCACAAGTTAGTATCAAATTAATCAATTGATATAAAGTCGTTGCATTTTTCATGTAGCTAAGTGATTTATCTGCAGCATAGATAAACGAGCTAAAAAGCTTTTTCAGTTTACTTATTTACTTTAGTGATGAATTATTTAAAACCCAGTGCAAGGGTGTGTTACTCCACAGAGGGACCACATCGCCTTTTCTTACTAACAATAGTACATTGTGCATCAAGGGAGGTAAGTACGGAATTACTAACGAGAGTGTTAGAAGCCCGACGCTGTAGGCTGAGGGCTTTTATGACTCGAGTTAGTATTCCGCTTACCGACCGTGATGCATACAATGTTTTTCATCACACTTGTCGGCAAAAAAATAATTTTAAGACATAATATTAATAAATGACGTACTGACATTTCTATTACTCCCGCTATGCACGCAAGCAATGGCGCGCTTAGACAGCAAGTGTGATGGAAAATATTTTACCCAGTGGTACGTCGTAGGTAAATTTGTCTGAAGTTAGAATTGCGTCATAAAATGGTAGGTAAGGTATTAGTGAATATAGGCGCGATCCGGCTGCAGTCTCATATATCTCGTATATCGCAAGCCAAGCGTAGGTACGAGTACATGCAATTTCCAATTATGTGCAAGAGGTACATGATGGGTATACTTTAGAAAAATAAGCTTAATCAAGTGATGTGGTCCGGCTGTGCAAACACACAGGTCTACTTGACATGAGAAATTGAATTCGCTACATGTTTGTTTATTTATGATTATTTAATATTATGACGCATGGATACCTTATACATCTCTGAAATATTTAGTGAAATGTATCCGTTTGTTTTTTTTTTTACTCTGACAACTAGAGACCTTTACATCTCTAGCAGTATAACAATGCTAATTTTAACGTTTAACTAAAAACAATTGTATGCCCTTTTACAATATATCTTTACATCTTACATTTCTTAAAATTCATTACATTTATATAATTATTCTGACTATTAGAGACTTCATCTCTAGTTAATGTACTATATCTGTATTTATATTACTTAAATCAAATTAATGTTTCGTTTTTTAATTAATGCATGTTAGCTGTAAGATGTTATAAAACTATTATTTGAAAAAAAAGTCCCGCTGAGTTTCTTGCCGGATTCTTCTCAGGCAGTGGTGTAGGGTTAGAACCGAAAGTAGTTTTTTTTCTCTCATTCGCTATTTAGTTTAACGATTCAAAAGCGCTCGTTGCTGGGCCTAATTGAATAAAGAATATTTTGACTTTGACTTTACGAAGGCGGTAATCATTGCTCTCACGTATAAAAAAAAACTCTTTTAACTATTTTACATTAGTTTTAAAATGTATTACTTAAATATAGGTACACATAGAATCGATTATCTAGGTAATTAGGTATGCATTAGTTGTGAATAATTATTAATATTAGAATTACTTGATAATATATTGAAATAAGCATTAGTTGCATTTGGATAAAAGGAACATTTATTGAGAATAATATTTACCTTTAATGTACGACTAATGAAACCAAGGGATCCTAAAAGCTTGTATGACCGACCTAGCCATTTAGATGCAGATATAACTTATGAACTATGATTTATATTAATTATGAACTTTTACGACCCATTAAAAGTAGGTAAGCACTTCAGTAATAATGTATTTTACTTGTTAATTTAGTAGTCGATAGTTAAATTTACAAAGATTTTACAAAAAGGTACTAAGAAATTATTTTTAAGCCTTAAAAGTAAGGCGTTTTACAGTAGTACGTATATTGATTAGCGTAAGGACAATTTGGGGATGATTTGTGAAAATATACACGAAATTAGCGTCCTTATGTCAGCAAGAAAGTAGAATCATTTATGAATAACGGCACACATTTCTTAACGTATGAACACATTTCTAATATACACCGTGTTTTTATTTTTTTCTGTTAAATTAAAGGGAGCTTATTTAGGTCGAAAATAATCTATTTCTTTTAGAAACTTATGTCTTAGCTCTTACTGTAATTGAGTTATTGAAAAAATAAGTTTAATGACTGAACAAGTGTATTGCAACTTTTATTACATCCTAATGTTACTTATTTTGACGTGTGCCGTCAGTCACCTGAAGGTGCATTCAGACCAAACGAGCATTCGCTATTCTATTCCCCACTCTACGAAATCAACGAATCACGTTTTGTGTAACGATCAAATTTCGTAGAGTAGGGGGTTACGAGTAGAATAGCGAATGCTCATTTCGTCTGAATGTACCTTGAGATCTTATTCTTAAGGTTCTCTCACGTTTGCCATTACAATTATTATATTTATTATGTATGAAAACGAAAAAAAAAAAATTTAAACGAAATTAACAAAAGCCGATAAGGCAACTTCTATTAATGTCCCAAGTAACCTGTCCAATTTAACGGAAATCTAAAAAAACAGCCTGTATAATATAAGTTCATAAAAGTTTGTACAGCACATATTACTTTCTTATAACCAAACACATAAGAAGAGGGTTAGAATGCCTACAAATTGATATAAAACACAAATAATATTAATGCTGTAAAAAAAATTGTGAACAAAAAACTAATACAAAATCTTTGAATAGCTCCCCTGTAAATTTTGGCTTGAGTCGCCTTTGTATTTAATGGACGATATATCGAAGTATAGGTAGGTATAATAGGTAAAGGCAAGCTACAAATACTCGTAGCTAATAACATTAGCCCTTTGAGCAACTTTTCTAGCCCTAAAACTTTGAAGGACAAATTATCTTTGCTAACTTGGGTGATTTGTCGATGTTAAGATACCATCCTGAGTTATAGCTGTTTGTAAATATAATAATCTACTGTATCTTAGTACGTATTTATCTATGTAATTACCTATATATTTTACTATAGAGGGTCAGTTGAGAAACATGATTTATCCAGAGGAAGCGGGTTCGAATCCCGTGACAATCAGAGTCTGTCGCAGTTATTTTATGGTATGCACATCTGGATGCTTAGCCAAGTTGGCAATCGCTAACGCTTAGTAGCGTATCGTAGTTTTCCCTCTCTGTCACTCTTTCATATTAGTGCGACAAAGACAATTAGCTGCCTTTCGTTTACGATTGACGATTAATCGTTAGCGATTGGCAACTTGTCTAAGCACCCTGTTACGTTACGACATTGTGATTCGCTCGTTTTCTGTTTTTTTTATGCATATTATACTTTAATACACTAGAGCTATCATTGTATTTAAGAATTTCCATATCACATGGGCACATGTGTGATATTGGGAACATATTTGTTAGTAATATGCATAGATTTATATACCTACTGTTTCATATTTGTGAATTTCCTCCCTATTCTCATAAAGATTTTCCCGAGGAAAAAGTTGGATAACATCATTAAAAGATAATACTAGGGCTCGCCAATGTGACCGGGAAAAGATACCCGCCCAATATTATAAGGCCCTGTATGCTGACCCTACAAGCGTTCAGCGTTCGTCCGTTTCACAGGAAAGCTACAAAACCAACCCATTAGTTACAGCAGTGTTATTCAATAAGGAAACCGCCTTGCTAACAGCGCTGTGTCACCGCTGCGGCAGCGTCGAGCCTAATAATGGTATTCACTAATGCACTTTAAACGACACTAGCCCTCGGCGACGAATGCGGCGTGAGCTGGAAATACACTGCGTCGAGAGTCGAGAGTTACCGCCTACAGTTCGACGACGATCTGTTCTTTGTTAGTGAATACCGTTTTTCGCAGCGCTGCGCTCTACGTCGAAGTGCAGGTTGTCTCGTCGTCGAGCTCGTTGACGAACGCAGCGTCGAATGTGTGAATAAGAGAATAGCATAGCAGACAAGTACAAAAGGCTCTTCGTAAAATGACATATGCCAAGAGCCCTGGTAGGTATAGGGAAGCGGGCTCCATTCGTCACTTACCAGCAGGTATGATTGTGATCAAACGTCTAACAATAACAATTCTGAAATAAAAAAAACACTAAATTCAATACAATTATGAAACAAATCCTTCACCAACCAACAAGGTCATTAATACTTCCGTAAATTAAGTACCTACTTTCATCGCTCCTCAACCAGTGCCCTGCTTATCACAAACATGTTAAAAGAAAAATGTACTAAACGCCATGGGGACTTATACATTGTTACACTTGGTTGGTTTGAGGTTACTCGCGTTAGTTACACTAACCCGTAACGTAACGCGTGGAGTTACGTTCCGTAAAGTCTGATTGCGATGTTGTAAATCGTACGTGAGGCTAGGGTTGTCACGCGGAAAGATCCTTGTGTGCGTAGGCAAGTCGCCAACACGGACCCAAAGACTTATATTATATTAATTATTGTTTAACATGTAGGCATTTGTTTTGCAACAATGGTTTATGGTTTAAGAATTTATTTCTCCAAAAGAATATTATAATTCACTTAACTAGAGAAATACATAATTATCTTAACTTAATATCTTAACAATCAATTGACAACCGTTCCTAGAACTAATGATGAAGTGTTTATCACTGGTGCCTGTCAGCTAAAAGTGTCCAATATTGGTTACATCATTCTACATAGTACAATTTGCGTGGGGGTGAAGAAACTTTTTTATTATCTGAGTCACGCAATTTAAAAAAATATGCTTGTTCAATTTTGCATAGGTAAATGCATGAGGATTAAGGAAAGAGCTTATGTAATACATGTATTCATAGTTTGAATAGCAAAATTTTGCATAAAACCAACGTGACTTAGGTGAAGATAAATCATAGTAGGTGTAATGAGTGTAATAGTAGTAGTAGTAAACACTTTATTGAACAAATCATAAAAATAGCAAACAAAACATACACAGTGAAATTGTACAAGGGCGAACTTATCCCTTTAAGGGATCTCTTCCAGCTAACCTTTGAGTAACTGAGAGGATACTGGTGTTGGTAGACAAAATCATGTACCTACACGTAGTAGGTTCATGAAAACAAGACTCGTAATAAGTGTAATAACAGACCGAAAAAAGTTCATTCCATTCATTAATGAGCTCCCTGCCGAGGTTTTCCCGTTGGACTACAGTATGGGGTTCTTCAAAAGAGGAGTGTACAAGTTCTTATTGGGTCGGCAACGCGCATGTGACACCCCTGGGGTTGCAAGCGCCCATAGGCTACGGTGACTGCTTTCCATCAGGCGGGCCGTATGCTTGTTTGCCACCGACGTGGTATAAAAAAAAAAAAAAAAATCTACCATAGTTAAAATGTTGTGAATTAAAATGAGAAGATCGGTCAAATCGCAAGGAAAGATTGTCAACCCTAACCAAGACACACGTTACAGCCTTTTTTATTGGCGGATGCCTTATGAGTCTCCTGATGGGAGAATTTACTGTAACGTCTCATTCCTTTTTTATTTCATGTGCGCCATTGTAGAAAACGTGGGACTACGTCGTGTTGCAAGAAATACAGGGTAAATAGAATAAGGGCAAATCTCTGAACCCTTAAAGAAGCATGAAAACATCTACCTACTTTGTGTCGCTTACGTGTCACTATCATATGGTAGCTGGATCAAAATTATTTTCGTTGTCTTGTTTCATACCACTCTGTCACGCTTTTAGTAGCTAACTGAGTATATAAAAAAATCCGGTGCACTTGTATTTCATTTTCACGCTAGATTTTAATTCACACATCAAAATTTTATGACCCAGCTAACCTAATAAAATGTGCTCGCCGAATCTTAAAGCCTAGTTATGGTATTACTATACTGTAACGCAGCTTACTAATTTAATTTCTCAAAAGTATTGAAAAGACAGGGTCGCTTACGACACGTTTCCATGGACTGCCAGTTAAACGCCTTTTCTCGCGCGTCAAAATGTGACATACACCAGTTTCTCTACTAATCAGAGATCGGACAAATGTGCGTCATTGCTCGCAATAATATGGACATGACTCCAAAGTTGATTAAAAAATTAATCATTTTCAGAAACTTATTTTTTTGACACCAGTAACTATGAAAACCTTTGTAAATAGTCACCTCAAAGCTTCGAAATCAAATTTAAAGAAATTATTCGTTTAATTATTCATTTAATCAAATTTTGAGTCATATCCATATTATTGCGAACAATGACGCACATTTGTCCGATCTATGCTAATAATGAACAACAAAAATAAACCTAATCTGTCATCAAGACTTTAATTTAAGTAATTAATATACGCCGTATAATCCGTTTTCATAGTTTCATTATAAAATTATGCAGTCTACTTGTGCGGTTGCGAGCTACATCTTCTATTTGCTAAATCTTATCAAATGCCATAACCGCTTAACAAATAGCCATTTCAAAGGAACAATGAGACAAAATTCCGCCATTTAAAACCCTTTCTTGAACCTGAGAAAATTATGAAGTCCTATAATTGCCGATAACTCCAAAACATCATATGTAACTTAAATGAACTTTACATTTTGAACGTAACGGCCTTCCAAACTAAGTTGTTTTATAGAAATGGGCTTGGGTTAGGGTGATAAGCTTTGTATTACCTGAGGATTCTGCAATGGAGATCCCTAGAGATTGTATTGCGAGTTTCTGAATTTCTTATAAAGCTGAATAGGGCGATTTTAAGTATTTATGATTTTTAAGATTATCTGGAAATTTCGGAGGCAACGGACTTAATTACTGGCAATAATCCTGTTTTGAGGTGACTTTATCTTTTTGGTATCACTATAATTAAATATTACGCGATAATCTTACACAATTATATGTCTATACAGTAAGTATAAGTATAGGTATTAATCTGGCAATTCAACGCAGAAATACCGCAAGCATTCTCGGCGTTATGCCAAAGGGCATCATTTTTTAGATATATTTAGTTAATTTGTTTATTATATATCTACTTAAATTGTTTTTGTAAACTCAAAGCACAAAACTAACTCAAAGTATATACTTTGAGTTGTATTTTTAATGTAGTAACTTTACCATGTACATAAATTTAAATATTAGATGTCATATAATATAATATTCGCTAGATATTTGCGAGTTATATAGCTATGCTTGTGGTAAACAGAAAAGGGCTGCGGATTTCCTATTTTTACTATAATCCTTAATAAGGAAGAGGGAATATGTTTCCCACCCCGTTTCAACATTGTGTCTAAGTGGCAAGAGTTCAAATTTGCGCATTTCTGACATCTGTCTGCCCGTTAAAGGGATAATAGGTACTTACAAAAGTGGCAAAAAATGGCTTTAAAATGTAAGTATTACCGGAGCAGATAATCTTTATAAGAGACCAGTGAATCTGTATGGATAACAACTAGAAAGCGAACCGCATCTTTGATCTGTGCTTAACTCCGAAGTTTTCTTTCACACACTTCTGAACCCTCATGTATTATTCCCGATTCAAGACCGCTATTTCATACAAATGAGGTAAAATTGCCATAAAAACGTAAGAAGTACTGTTCCTGTAGATAAATAGTGTCTTATCCTTCGGTTGCCCAGAGCAATGACCGGAACCGGTAATTTACAAAACCATCAAAAGCCCGATATTTTAAAATGTTTTATACTCTTTATGTACTACTTAGTATTTTATGTAATTTACAATATCATATTTTTAAATTACTCGATTAAAATAAATTTTGTATGCCGAAGAACGAAAAAAGAACCGTTCTTTTGTATGGACAAAAAACAGTTCTGGTCCCTGGCCCAGAGAATAAATATATGCCAGTGGATTTTGAAATAGCATTTCTCTTGTTTAAAGAGGCCTCTTAATAGGCCTCTGGGCGGCTAGAGTTTATAGTAATATACTTTTTTTGTGTAGACCATACCTCTATAACCTTCTTCCGTTGGCCTTCAGCCTTATTCCATTCGTATCCAAAAAGGAAAAATCGAAACCGTTATAATTTTATGTGCCACGTACATTAGACTAAACGAAACGATAATACAACTGCTTTAAACGTTACTATTAATAATCACCAAACTAAAAAAAAAATAACTGGAAAGATTTCTTCTAGATCCCATCATCGGACCCCAACTTAGTGCCAACAACGGGGCCAATTTGGGGGTTACATTATGTAAGGTAATGTCTCTTAGAATTGTAAACTGTACAACTGTGCCTGTACAAAAAAATAATATAAAAAACATCAGTCGAATTGAGAACCTCCTTTTTTGAAGTCGGTTGATGTTTTTTTAATCTGACACTAGTTATGTAAATCCTTGTAAGATTGATAGCTCCAAAAGTCAGATAGGAATATGACTCTCTCCGCTCTAATCCACTCACTTGCTTTGATTTTTGCGATAGACTCTATATCTATGTAAAATAAGAGTGATGACTTATAACAAAAGCTACATGAAGCAAGTGAGTGGTTAGATTTGAACGGTTGCACCAACCATTATACAGAAACAATGGTACATAAGGATTAACAAATAGGTTTTCGAAACTAAACTTTTAAAATGTATGAGGAAACCTTGGGCATGGTTTGACACGCATTACCTCTTTTTTTTGATTGATTACTAATGAGTCACTTTTCATCCAACTTCAAAAAAAGAAGAAGGTTCTCAATTCTACTACTATGTTTTTATTTTTTACCTGAGAGAGAACTTAAAACCGGATGAACCGATTTTGATGATATTTTTTTATTTCAACCTTACTAAATCTTTATTAGATGCTTACCGATTGATCCCATTTAAATAGTCTAGGGTGCTTAGACAAGTTGCCAATCGCTAACGCTCAATCGTCAATCGTAAACAAAAGGCAGCTAACTGTCTTTGTCGCACAAATAAGAAAGAGTGACAGAGAAGGAAAACTACGATACGCTGCTAAGCGTTAGCGATTGGCAACTTGGCTAAGCATGTAGTTCTGACAATGGTATCCACGAGAAAACCATATAAGCCTTAAATAAACATTAAGTATGTGCATGACAAATGGACTAATAACTTAATAACATGCCAACCGAGATGGTCTTGTTGGCACTGTCGGGATCTGATGAGGGGATCTCGAAGAAATCGGTCAAAATGTTTTTTTTTTCGATTTTTAATTTGGTGATTATAATTTGTCTGGCTACCGGAGTAAAACAATGTCAAAGTCGATGTTCACAAGTGTTAGCTTTTAAACCGAGGTTGAAACTCAAAGCAACGGCGAGGCAATAAATCTGAAGCACAACTTTAAAGCTTTTACAAATTCTACCACGTATAAGATTCGGTTATCGACGTGATAGCTGTGTGTTTATATACCTACGTCACATGAGTTAACATTTATTTTTACCTATTCGAAGACGAGTCTTTTCGTCCCGGCTAGGAGGGATCAAAGTCGCACTTTTCTATTCAAGGACTTTCTGCTGCCAGCCTAAAAAATAACAATGAAATATGAAAATAATTAGCACGTCAATCAATTACGAATCCGTTATGCGCAAAAATATTAAATATGTCTATTACTTATCTGTTAGTATATAAAGAAAGAATAAATAATATATTTTAATTCCCTTTTCTGTATTTTACGATAATACCTAAGTCTAGAATATCGATATTTCTTAGACACTCCTTTGTTTATGAAAGGTGATCTATATTTTTTTCGGGTACGACTGTTCGAGATAAGTACTGGGTGAGACAAAAATAACAAGCACTTGCAGCACCTCACAATAGTTCATAGTTTTTTATTCATATAACAATATACACTGTGTTTGAATTTAAATAATTAATAACTACCTAACATGAGACTATTACAATAATTTAAAACAACTGAGATTAGACATATACATACATCTACACACATTTCACAATCAATTACAAATGTCACAAGGTATTTCAGAATTAATTCATTATTAAATTACACACTTAATATAATAATAAAAAATAAAATTAAAAAAAGAAAAAACAAGTTACATTTCGCAGCAATACAACAATAACATAATCATAAATAAATATTAAAAAACAGCAGATAACATGTCAATTCATTAAAATAAATTAAAAAGATAATAATAATATTGCAAGTACAGTATATCATATCACAGTGTAAACAATAAAAAAAAAGGTTATTAGGTAATCATTAAAAAAGTCAGCGATGCAATAAAAGGATTTATGTAAAAGATGCTGCTTGAGCCATGCGTTGAAAATTTTGCTGTTTGTTATTAATTTCAATTCTACTGGCAATCTATTAAAAAGGCGCACGGACTGGAAGTACGCAGCATGCTTCACAATATTCAGTCTAGGGACTATATTGCTGGAAATGTCTTTTCGTCTGGTTTTTAGTCGGATTTCTCTGGCCTCCGCACTCTCCCATTTATTTAAGTGCTTCACAAAGTCTGTAAGTAACACTAGGATGTAAAGACATGGCACTGTTAAGATGTTGAGCTCAACGAAGTACGCCCTGCAAGATTCTGATTGAGGGATACGAACGATTGTGCAAATGGCTCTTTTTTGAAGCTTAAAAGCAGAGTCAATGTTATAATTGTAGCTGTTTCCCCATAGTTTAATGCTATAACGCAACTTGGCTTCAACTAAGGCATGGTATACCATTTTGAGTTGCTTGATCTGTAACATATCCCTCAGAACATGGGAACAGAATATGGGAAGTACCTATAACAACTTTTCAGATTCCATAAACGTTTTAAAATAAAATTACCAGACTTAATTTGTAGCCAAAAACAACAAATATATTAATTTGTTTTGTGAGGCTTAGCAATTTCTGATATAAATAAAATATTTTAAAAATAAAAATAAAACCGCCTTCAAAAATTCGCCCGAACTAAAAAGTTAAAAATAATTTTGGTTCCTACTTCTTAGGATTTCCTACCCAAACCTTTAAACCTTTTACCCTATTCATTGAAATAAAACATTATGGCTAGGTACCCTACAGATTTCTTAGAAGTCGGTGCCAAGCCGAATACGTTCATAGGTATATATTAGATAGAGCTTTGTAACTTACTGTCACTCCGATTACGCTTTTTTCAACAGAATGGTCTGCCTCAGTCATTTTCATGAAAGCATAACCGGAGTGACAGTAAGTTACAAAGCTCTATCAAATACATATAAGTACTCGCAAAGTGAACATATTTGGCTTGGCACCGACTTCTAAGAAATCTGTAGGGTACCTAGCCATAATGTTTTATTTCAATGAATAGGGTAAAAGGTTTAAAGGTTTGGGTAGGAAATCCTAAGAAGTAGGAACCAAAATTATTTTTAACTTTTTAGTTCGGGCGAATTTTTGAAGGCGGTTTTATTTTTATTTTTAAAATATTTTATTTTTTGCTTTTTAGTAGTGTAAATATAAAATCGTTATTCAGTATGCTCTAAATACTTATAATTAGAATGTACTGCACTGTAGTAGGCCATAAAACCTGAACTGGCGAACTTATATGAATACAAAAACAATTTCAAAGGTAACAGACTTAGCATGCCAATATTATTTAAAGAATCACTAACCGCTAACCGACATGTCATAACTACTAAGCAAACACTTGAATAGATCTCGAAAATGTATGATCCTCCAACCCCTAATCGTTAAGGAGTTATTCCTTTCATCATCAGCTCACCAACATGAGACTATGACCACCTAAAGGCAAATACTCGAATAGCCTCCAAAATATATGAAATATGTTATATTTAAAGAATTATCCCCCAACTCATAATGTCCAAGGAGTTGTACCTTACATCATCAGCTCACCAACATGAAAGGATGACCACCTAAAGGCAAATACTCAAATAGCTTCTAAAATACACGAAATATGTTATACTTAAAGAATTATCCCCCAACTCCTAATTGTTAAAGAGTTGTATCTTCCATCATCAGATCACCAACTTAAGATGTTCATGACTAGATGCAAATACTTGATTAGTCTTCGAAAATAAATGAAAAATGTCATGTGTGCCTACAACATTTGAAGAGTTCCCTCGATTTCTCCAGGATCCCATCATCAGATCTGGATTCGGTGACAATGGGACCAACTAGAAGGTATACCCTTTCAAACAAAAAAAGAATTTTTCAAATCGGTCCACGCGTCTTCGAGTAATCGGGGAACATACATAAAAAAAAAAAAAAGATTTCGACGAATTGTAAACCTCCTCCTTTTTGAAGTCGGTTAATAAATATTTACTAGCATCCAACTTGGCCGTGTGGTAACTGAAAAAAGAATACCTACATTTGTCACCACCCCAACTCCTCCTGCGGGTGTCGTAAGAGTCGACTAAGGGATTGAAGTGTCACTGACCATTATTTGATAAAAGATTGATGATGGGCAGCAGCGTCATCATAGTGGACACATTACTGCGATCGCCAATCCGCTTGCCCAGCTTGGCGATTATGGGCATTTACCTCTTGATGCGTCTATACGCATTGTTAACAGGAGAGGCCTAAATCCAGCAGTGGACTATCATAGACTGATGTGTGTATGTATGTATGTATCCGACTACTTCTTTAAAAGGTAAAAGTACTAAAATACAGGTATAATTACAAAAATTTGCATCATTTACCCAACTGGGTTTTGTAGCTATTTTAAATCTATTGTTCAGTACTATTATGCTTAATAAATTCAACCTCAACTACGTTTTACAATAAAACCCTTTGTACATGTTACAGCTCACATTAATATTTCAAAATGGCAACATTAACCACGCGCAATAAGTTGATTGCACACTGTACCTTTCGCATCAAATCTACGTTTTTGTACCTTATCCCGATGTCCTAAAGTACAAAGTATACCTGTAGCATAATTTTGATACTTGCTGTACATTTGTCAACACAGTTTACTGGTCCATACTCTTGACCCTTATTATAATGCGCATAAACTACACGTATCAATTAACTGTGTTGGCGATGGTACGGAAGGCGACGAACCGCGACATTTGACACGTGCATTTCCTTCCATATTGTGACAGCTGTCACGCCACGGTTTACTGATATAATACCAGTATATGTACAGTCAGCAGCAGATATCGCTTAACGGGTAGGTGTTCACAATGATCTTAACACACTCTTAAGGTCTTCGCACACTATATCAACTCCACACCCACTCGACTCAAATCTAATCATTGAAATTTAAACCCAGTGTCATAATTATGTTCAAGATTTAATTTAAAAAAATGATATTAAAATAGTGTACGACGAGTGGCCTACGCATCGTACACTAAAAGTCAACCCCGACTCGTTTGTCACGCAACGACCACACGTTGTCCACGCAACGACTATGCGTTTACGACTGAACGTGTATCGAGCAACCATTTTCATTGCCCACCGCATTGTCCACTAGTGACCATTGGGTGGATCAACTAGTTGACTACACATCGTGAGTGTGAGTAGAGTTGCTGCCGCGTTGGCGTGGAATTGTTATATTGTGCGACGACCTTTATAGTCTTAGCAAAAAGGTCGTGCCATGTCCATTTTGAATACCCTGCCCGCTTATCAATATCTGCTGCTGACTGTACAACATACTATTTAATTACTTAGATATATTAAAGCGGCCGCGGCCACGATACTTAAAAATATCTGCACATGCACTTTAATGCCATGACAGTAGAGGCCTGTCCTGAGATATTAATGAAAATAATGAGCATTACATATACAGGTTGAAAGATATGGAGTGTTACAAAGGACTGCGATTTCTTAGTTGCTACAATTTACTACTATAAGCAAGAAAAAACAAGGCCCCCGACCCCACGGCAAAGAAAGCGATGGCTAGATGTCGTGAAGGCTGACAAGAGTGTGAATGGGCTTACAGTAGAAGATGCCTAGGATCGCGCAAAGTGGAGGAAACGTAGCAGGAAAGCGGACCCTGGCAAAGGCCGGGATAACGCTAGGTAGAAGAAGAAGTAAGAAAACTCAAGAGAAAAAATATTACATTTTGTAATTAAATTTACTTTTAGTCAATATGACTACCTTTTGCCTTGCCTGTGGTCTTCAAATGGTAAAAAAATATTTGCTCGCAGCATGTTTGTGACCCAATGGTAGTGATATGTGCCAGTCAAATACGATCGCTTTCTTCATTGCATTTATACTAGCATGTTTAATTGCTCTTACCTTTCTCTTCAAATTAGACCAGATAAAAAGTCCGAAACTTACTGCACTAGAGAAATGACACGGGAAATTCAGTTTTCAGCCATCTTTGGTTCTTACGAGCTTTATAAATGAAATGAAATAAATTTATTTGCGTGAAATGTGGTAAAAACATAAGAGGTGGTAACATGCAATGCAGTAGCTCAGCACATTTCACCAATGATATAGGCATGCAAAAATATTATTAAACACTTACATAGGTATCTAAACATTATTATTTACAATTCTTCGCATACTATTATTTACAATATTATTTACATGTCAAGGTGCTTATATTAGAACGTTTAATTATAATTATGTACATTTTTTTTTATACTAGGATTAACTTAATTTTCTAAACAAGGTGAATAAAATGTCTATTGGTTTGTATCTTAGTTGTTGTCAAAAAACTCACGAATAGAATAAAATACTTTTCCTAGCAGCCACTTGTTAAGACTTGACACAAATTTATTATTATTACTTAGTTCTTTAATTTCGTTCGGTAGATTATTGTAAATTTGTATTGCCATAGGATAACAATTGTCCCTGTAAAGTTTAGTTTTGCATTTGGTCGTCATAACTAGTATATTAGGATATCTAGTATTAAATTTACAAACACTATCCAGTTTTGTAAAAAGTTCAGGGTGTAACCTTACAAATTTACAAACTTCTAGAATATATAGTGAAGGCAATGTTAACAGTTTTAGACTTCTAAAGGGTTCTCTACATGGTGTTCGTGGTGGTACATTGCATAGGGCTCGGATACAATTTTTTTGGCTGATGAAAGCTCTATTTCTGTGGCATGAGTTTCCCCATAAAATAAGACCACATCTAAGGACAGAGGCTACATACCCGTGATAGGTAGTAAGAGCAGTAGTTTTACTGACAAAAGTGGCTAATCTACGGAGTACATAGACGAAACGATTTACTTTTAAACATTTTTCTTCTATTTGTTGTTTCCAAGAGCAGTTCTTATCTAAAAGTATGCCTAAGAATGAAACCCGGTCCGATTCAACAATGTCTGTTCCTTTATACAGGGTGGTCCAAACCTTGACGTCAAAAAATTTTTTTTAGATTCCTCACGTCATAAGCTATCAGAATATACCCTATGTATGTTAGCCGATTTTTTGTAGTTTTCGAGTTATGAATTTTTGAAAATTTTTTTTGAGATATTCTGGAATGATGAGATTTATTAATAAAAAAAAACTGTTGGGTTCTTTAACTAGTTTCTTTTTGTAAAAGTATTACTACAAATAAAGCATTTACTGACAAAAAAATTAGCGTCCTCACTTTGATACAAGTAGGATAAAAAATACCAAATTCAAAATTTTACGCTAAAAACGCATCAAAATTGCATTAATGTACTTAAATAAAAAAAAATAAAACATATCCCAAGGATTTTTGGTAATGTAAAGACTGCCCTAGACCTTTAACTTTCGCAAAAGCCAAAAAAAGTGATACTTAATAATGAGGATTTTTCGGAGTAGTCGGTCAAATAAACTACTACTACTATTAAAAAAACTTAAAATTTTTAAGTAGTAAAAAATGACTTGAATAACTACACAAATTGAGTTTTCGTGGTATTTTCTGTCTTTGTTTATTGATAAGAACAACAAAACAGACGAAATTTCACTTTAGTTTTAAATTAAAAATTTAGAAGTTTTTTGACCGACTACTCCGAAAAATCCTCATTATTAAGTATCACTTTTTTTTCGCTTTTACGAAGGTTTAAGGTCTAGGGCAGTCTTTACATTACCAAAAATCCTTGGAATATGTTTTATTTTTTTTATTTAAGTACATTAATGCTATTTTGATGCATTTTTAACGTAAAATTTTGAATTTTGTATTTTTTATCCTACTTGTATCAAAGTGAGGACGCTAATTTTTTTGTCAGTAAATGCTTTATTTGTAGTAATACTTTTACAAAAAGAAAATATTAAAAAAACCCAATAGTTTTTATTATCAATAAATTTCTTCATTCCAGAAATTCTCAAAAAAAATTTTTTCAAAAATTCATAACTCGAAAACTACAAAAAATCGGCTAACATATATGGGGTATATTCTGATAGCCCATGACGTAAGGACCCTAAAAAAAATTTTTTGACGTCAAGGTTTGGACCACCCTGTATTTTACACTTATATCTATTCTAACTTTTTAATAATATATATTCAAAATGGTCGATTTTCGGCACTCGATTTTCAAAATGGTCCTTCGAGCCTGATTTTTTTGTGGTAGAATCTCTGAGGGACCTAGATTAAAGAAAAAGTGTTTTTGTGATTCTCGGATCCAAGATGGCCGCCGTAGCGCCCGTCAAAGTTTGTATGGGAACTCTTAAACGGGGGGAGATAGGTGGGGGGTGCTCGACCAAATGTCATAGAGGACCCCGAGAGCTGTCAGGTGGGCAAAAAATTTTTGCAAAAAAAATTTTTTTTCATCCGATCGAGCTGGAAATTGCTGAACGTGACTTTTGGGCTCTCCAGATTCCGTCAAAAATTTTTTCTGATTTTTTGCACAAAAAAAATTTTGTATGGATTTTTAGAAATAATGGTCCAATCGCGCTGAAATTTGGCATGCGGGCATTATTTGGGCCTAGGAATAATAATCTGAAAAAAAATTTTGAAAAAAATCCAAGATGGCGGCGACCCCGAACAAAAAGTCAAAATCCCAAGTAAGTTAAGCGAGCCCGAAGGGCGAGCCTCAGGCCGGGAGGCCGAAGGCCGACCCCGCGGAGGGCCGAAGGCCCGGAGCTTCACTCCCGGGGCCCATGGGGGTCCCGAACCCCAGTAATTTTGGGCGAGGCCGAAGGCCTCGCTGCAGGAGGGCCGGAACATTACCAGAACCAATATAAATCTATGTTAAGCGAGCCCGAAGGGCGAGCTTCAGGGTGGGAGGCCGAAGGCCGACCTCGCGGAGGGCCGAAGGCCCGGAGCTTCACCCCGAGGGCCCAAGCGCGTCACCTCCAAGTAATTTAAAGCGAGGCCGAAGGCCGAGCTCCGAGCAAATCGAGCTACCAAGCGTTCAACAACCCCAGTATCTTTACAAGCCGAGCCTGATGGCCGAAGGCCCGATGGCGAGGCGTTAAGCCCGCGAAGGCCGAAGGCCGAGCTCCACGTAGGGCCGAAGGCCCGGAGCGTCACGATCGAGGTGCTCTCGGCGCGAGCCCGAGGGCCGAAGGCCCGACGGGCGAGCCCACGCGGTGAAACTGCCCTTCCTAACTGTCTTAATAAGCGAACCGGAGGGCCGCAGGCCCGATGGTTCGCTTCGAACCCCAGCGAAGGCCGTAGACCGAGCTCCGCGTAGGGCCGAAGGCCCGGAGCGTCCCATAGAGGCGCGGTAACCTGCGAGGCCGGAGGCCGAGCTGCGAGAATACAAAGCTTTTCTACGTATTATAGCATCCAAGTAACTATAGCCGCGAAGGCCGAAGGCCGAGCTCCGCGTAGGGCCGAAGGCCCGAAGCGTCCAACACAGGCGCGCCAGCTTGCGAGGCCGAAGGCCGAGCTGCCAGAGTCCAACGCATCCATGCTACTCAATGAAAAAGTGTAACATGAAAACGAATCGGAGGGCCGTAGGCCCGACGATTCGTTTCGATAACCTGCGAAGGCCGAAGGCCGAGCTCCGCGTAGAGCCGAAGGCCCGAAGCGTCCAACACAGGCGCGCCAGCTCGCGAGGCCGAAGGCCGAGCTGCTTGAGTCCAGCGCTCCCATGCTACCCAATGAAAAAGTGTAACATGAAAACGAATCGGAGGGCCGCAGGCCCGACGATTCGTTTCGACAATCTGCGAAGGCCGAAGGCCGAGCTCCGCGTAGGGCCGAAGGCCCGAAGCGTCCCTCAGAGGCCTGACAGCTCGCGAGGCCGAAGGCCGAGCTGCAGGAGTCCAGCTCAAAAGCCCAAAAACTGCAACATAAGTAAAATATAATACAAAAACAATAAAAAAAATAAAAGAAAAAAAAACACATCTCCGTGGCCTCGACCTCAGTCGACAAAAAGAGAGGCCCGCGAGGCCCTTGGGCCTCGCGCACAGAGCAAAAAACTAGTTTCTATTATAAAACTGAACATATTTAGTTTTAGGCAGATTGGGTTGTAAATTATTACATTCCATCCACATTATAATGTCATCAATTGTGTTGTTTATGTCAGTATTGTACAATTTAATTTTGTCACATGGTATAATTACGGATATGTCATCAGCGAAAAGTAAGCAATGATGTCTCGTAGCCGAAGGCAAGTCATTAATGTAAAGTAAGAACAGAAGGGGTCCCAAATCGCTACCCTGAGGAACTCCCCTTTTGTTCTCCAGAATATTTGATCTCGCATAGCCCATCGTGTTTTTATCATCAATGTTTTCTATCTCCACAAATTGAGTTCTTCGACTAAGGTAACTTTCTATCCAGGTCAAGGCTAATCCACGGAGACCGTACGCTTCACACTTTTTTAGAAGGCGATGATGACATACAAAATCGAACGCCTTGCTCATGTCAAAAAAAACAGTTACTACAGGTTTTTTTTTGTCAATGTTATCTGTTATTTCCTTAATAAGATTGAATGATGCGAGAGTTGTGGACTTTCCTTTTTGAAATGCATTTTGTTGTGAATTGATAATTTCATACTTATTGCAAAATGCAGTTATTCTAGCGTGCATAGCCCTTTCAAAAAATTTTGAAAATATTGATAAAAGGGCTATGGGCCTATAGTTATTTATATTTTCTTTGCTTTCTTTTTTGTGTAGTGGCTTGATTGTAGAAGTTTTTAATCTATTCGGGAAAAGGCCCGTTGTAAATGATAGGTTAATTAAGAAACATAAAATAGAGGCAAAAGTATGTATGCATTTTTTAATTATATTTGTAGATAGGTCATCAGGTCCCACAGAGTTAGTGTTTTTTAAAGTTTTTACTATCTTTACTATTTCCTCCTCGTCACATGGATGAAGGAAAATTGTGGCTTGATCGGACTCTATATTAAGTTTATATTTATTATTGTCATAGTAATTGTCTGTCAAATGAATAAAAAAGTCATTAAAAGTGTCAGCTATCTCTTTTTTATTAGAGATTATGTTGCCATTCTTGTTAATTCTGTCAATGTTTAGTCGTTTACTTTGATAAGTCTTATTTTGAATAAGGTCCCATGATGCTTTACAAATATTATTAGTTTTATTCAAATATTTGAGATTTTCTGTTTTTTTGTGATGTTTTCACACAGTTCTTTAGTATTTTTGAATATTTATAATATATTTGTTTCATGTCTTGTTCCTTAGTCTTGTAATATTTAAGGCGCAAACTTCGTTTTACCCTTGTGGATTTTTGGATACCCTTTGTGATCCAGCCAGGTTTCTTTCCCTTGTTGCTAATTCTTTTTCTTATAAAAGGGAAACATAGGTTATAAAAAAGTGTAAAAGTATTGTGAAAGTCATTAAACGCGCTATTTAAGTCTGTCTGTATATAAATATCTGACCATGTTAATCTCTGCAGGCAATCACAAAACTTTTTTATATTTTCATTACAGAAATCACGTTTATTTACATACCAAAATTCCATTTGTGTAACCTTATCTTCTACTTAAAGTTTGTCCTGTATAAGCCGAAGCTCAGTCTCGTTTTTATGCGGGCAGTCTAAATACGCCAAGCCTACGTGTAGAAGAACAAAAAAACTCCTTTTTCTTAATCGGGGTACAATACCTGCTGAATATTATATGCCCCGGAGCCTCCTTCTCCTTATGTCGTAATCCTCATAGCTGAGAGTCGTGAAGCCCCCGTGGGCCCCCACCTGGGGGGGTGACCTTTTGTCTTACGGTGTCCTGCCATCTGTGCCTGTTCTTGACATCATGTAGTGCAGTGTACAGCGGGGTACCCAACGCAGAACGGTCTTGATCTGCGGCCTCTTGATCGTTTGCCATCAAACTTGCTAGTAACGATAAGTTGCTCAAGATGATGACTCACTTTCCTGGCTATGCCCGGGCTTCTTCTAATCTAAACTAGTTAATAAGTCATCATCATCATCATCAGCCTATGATAGTCCAATGCTGGACGTAGGCCTCTCATATTAACTATGCGTATAGACGCATTAGGAGGTAAATGCCCATAATCGCCACACTGGGCAAGCGGATTGGCGATCGCAGTAATGTGTCCACTATGATGACGCTGCTGCCCATCATCAATCTTTAATCAAATATGGTTAAAGACACTTCAATCCCTTAGTCGACTCTTACGACACCCGCAGGAGGAGTTGGGGTGGTGACAAATGTATTCTTTCTGCCGTCACCACACGGCCAATAAGTAATTCAATAATTTTAGTCGATAGGCATCAGTTGAGTGCAGAACCGATGGTCGTTGGGGCGGAAAGGTTCTCGAGTGGCGGCCACGTACCGGAAGGCGCAGCGTGGGTAGGCCTCCCACAAGGTAGACTGATGACCTGTTGAAGGTCGCAGGAGTCCGCTAGATGCGGGTGGCGCAAGACCGGTCATTGTGGCAACCTTTGGGGGACGCCTATGTTCAGCAGTGGACGTCTTTCGGCTGACATGATTATGATGATGATGAGATTGATGAAGCATCAGTTTTCTCCTGAAATTCGGTGTTTAATAACTATTACTGAAACTCAGTTCTTCAGGCTAGATTATTATAATCAAAATATATATTAAATTATTATTGCTTTGGCAAAATCAAGATACCTAATTTAATCCGAGCTTATTAAGTAAATGAAGTATCTCGGTAATTATTAATTTAGAGTAGGCTTGACTACGCTATTATTCCCACAATGTCGTAACAGATGTGCTTACCATAGAAAAAATCAACTACGAAAGAGTCTGGTTGTCACGGGATTCGAACCCGCTGCCTCTGGATTGCCGGTCCAACGTGCTACCAATTACACCAGACGACCTTCCGTCGATCACAGCGAATTTTTCCAATGGTATTGTGAATCTAATCACTAGCGACATCTGTACGTAATGTTTCGAAGGTACTACAACCTTAGCCACACTCCTAAGACGTATGCATCACATAATCGTCTGCAAACTCGGCAACTCTACGCTGCGTTGAATTTGCTAGAGAGGGCGCTGTAATCAATACAAGATTAGAAAACATCAATTTATTTTTATAATTAAACAAATTGATATTGAAGTTACTTTTTTACAATGCGGATAATCCCACAATGTCGTAACAGATGTGCTTACCATAGAAAAAATCAACTACGAAAGACTCTGGTTGTCACGGGATTCGAACCCGCTGCCTCTGGATTGCCGGTCCAACGTGCTACCAATTACACCAGACGACCTTCCGTCGATCACAGCGAATTTTTCCAATGGTATTGTGAATCTAATCACTAGCGACATCTGTACGTAATGTTTCGAAGGTACTACAACCTTAGCCACACTCCTAAGACGTATGCATCACATAATCGTCTGCAAACTCGGCAACTCTACGCTGCGTTGAATTTGCTAGAGAGGGCGCTGTAATCAATACAAGATTAGAAAACATCAATTTATTTTTATAATTAAACAAATTGATATTGAAGTTACTTTTTTACAATGCGGATAATCCCACAATGTCGTAACAGATGTGCTTACCATAGAAAAAATCAACTACGAAAGACTCTGGTTGTCACGGGATTCGAACCCGCTGCCTCTGGATTGCCGGTCCAACGTGCTACCAATTACACCAGACGACCTTCCGTCGATCACAGCGAATTTTTCCAATGGTATTGTGAATCTAATCACTAGCGACATCTGTACGTAATGTTTCGAAGGTACTACAACCTTAGCCACACTCCTAAGACGTATGCATCACATAATCGTCTGCAAACTCGGCAACTCTACGCTGCGTTGAATTTGCTAGAGAGGGCGCTGTAATCAATACAAGATTAGAAAACATCAATTTATTTTTATAATTAAACAAATTGATATTGAAGTTACTTTTTTACAATGCGGATAATCCCACAATGTCGTAACAGATGTGCTTACCATAGAAAAAATCAACTACGAAAGACTCTGGTTGTCACGGGATTCGAACCCGCTGCCTCTGGATTGCCGGTCCAACGTGCTACCAATTACACCAGACGACCTTCCGTCGATCACAGCGAATTTTTCCAATGGTATTGTGAATCTAATCACTAGCGACATCTGTACGTAATGTTTCGAAGGTACTACAACCTTAGCCACACTCCTAAGACGTATGCATCACATAATCGTCTGCAAACTCGGCAACTCTACGCTGCGTTGAATTTGCTAGAGAGGGCGCTGTAATCAATACAAGATTAGAAAACATCAATTTATTTTTATAATTAAACAAATTGATATTGAAGTTACTTTTTTACAATGCGGATAATCCCACAATGTCGTAACAGATGTGCTTACCATAGAAAAAATCAACTACGAAAGACTCTGGTTGTCACGGGATTCGAACCCGCTGCCTCTGGATTGCCGGTCCAACGTGCTACCAATTACACCAGACGACCTTCCGTCGATCATAGCGAATTTTTCCAATGGTATTGTGAATCTAATCACTAGCGACATCTGTACGTAATGTTTCGAAGGTACTACAACCTTAGCCACACTCCTAAGACGTATGCATCACATAATCGTCTGCAAACTCGGCAACTCTACGCTGCGTTGAATTTACTAGAGAGGGCGCTGTAATCAATACAAGATTAGAAAACATCAATTTATTTTTATAATTAAACAAATTGATATTGAAGTTACTTTTTTACAATGCGGATAATCCCACAATGTCGTAACAGATGTGCTTACCATAGAAAAAATCAACTACGAAAGACTCTGGTTGTCACGGGATTCGAACCCGCTGCCTCTGGATTGCCGGTCCAACGTGCTACCAATTACACCTTTACAATGCGGATAATCCCACAATGTCGTAACAGATGTGCTTACCATAGAAAAAATCAACTACGAAAGACTCTGGTTGTCACGGGATTCGAACCCGCTGCCTCTGGATTGCCGGTCCAACGTGCTACCAATTACACCAGACGACCTTCCGTCGATCACAGCGAATTTTTCCAATGGTATTGTGAATCTAATCACTAGCGACATCTGTACGTAATGTTTCGAAGGTACTACAACCTTAGCCACACTCCTAAGACGTATGCATCACATAATCGTCTGCAAACTCGGCAACTCTACGCTGCGTTGAATTTGCTAGAGAGGGCGCTGTAATAAATACAAGATTAGAAAACATCAATTTATTTTTATAATTAAACAAATTGATATTGAAGTTACTTTTTTACAATGCGGATAATCCCACAATGTCGTAACAGATGTGCTTACCATAGAAAAAATCAACTACGAAAGACTCTGGTTGTCACGGGATTCGAACCCGCTGCCTCTGGAATTGGTAGCACGTTGGACCGGCAATCCAGAGGCAGCGGGTTCGAATCCCGTGACAACCAGAGTCTTTCGTAGTTGATTTTTTCTATGGTAAGCACATCTGTTACGACATTGTGGGATTATCCGCATTGTAAAAAAGTAACTTCAATATCAATTTGTTTAATTATAAAAATAAATTGATGTTTTCTAATCTTGTATTGATTACAGCGCCCTCTCTAGCAAATTCAACGCAGCGTAGAGTTGCCGAGTTTGCAGACGATTATGTGATGCATACGTCTTAGGAGTGTGGCTAAGGTTGTAGTACCTTCGAAACATTACGTACAGATGTCGCTAGTGATTAGATTCACAATACCATTGGAAAAATTCGCTGTGATCGACGGAAGGTCGTCTGGTGTAATTGGTAGCACGTTGGACCGGCAATCCAGAGGCAGCGGGTTCGAATCCCGTGACAACCAGAGTCTTTCGTAGTTGATTTTTTCTATGGTAAGCACATCTGTTACGACATTGTGGGATTATCCGCATTGTAAAAAAGTAACTTCAATATCAATTTGTTTAATTATAAAAATAAATTGATGTTTTCTAATCTTGTATTGATTACAGCGCCCTCTCTAGCAAATTCAACGCAGCGTAGAGTTGCCGAGTTTGCAGACGATTATGTGATGCATACGTCTTAGGAGTGTGGCTAAGGTTGTAGTACCTTCGAAACATTACGTACAGATGTCGCTAGTGATTAGATTCACAATACCATTGGAAAAATTCGCTGTGATCGACGGAAGGTCGTCTGGTGTAATTGGTAGCACGTTGGACCGGCAATCCAGAGGCAGCGGGTTCGAATCCCGTGACAACCAGAGTCTTTCGTAGTTGATTTTTTCTATGGTAAGCACATCTGTTACGACATTGTGGGATTATCCGCATTGCAAAAAAGTAACTTCAATATCAATTTGTTTAATTATAAAAATAAATTGATGTTTTCTAATCTTGTATTGATTACAGCGCCCTCTCTAGCAAATTCAACGCAGCGTAGAGTTGCCGAGTTTGCAGACGATTATGTGATGCATACGTCTTAGGAGTGTGGCTAAGGTTGTAGTACCTTCGAAACATTACGTACAGATGTCGCTAGTGATTAGATTCACAATACCATTGGAAAAATTCGCTGTGATCGACGGAAGGTCGTCTGGTGTAATTGGTAGCACGTTGGACCGGCAATCCAGAGGCAGCGGGTGCGAATCCCGTGACAACCAGAGTCTTTCGTAGTTGATTTTTTCTATGGTAAGCACATCTGTTACGACATTGTGGGATTATCCGCATTGTAAAAAAGTAACTTCAATATCAATTTGTTTAATTATAAAAATAAATTGATGTTTTCTAATCTTGTATTGATTACAGCGCCCTCTCTAGCAAATTCAACGCAGCGTAGAGTTGCCGAGTTTGCAGACGATTATGTGATGCATACGTCTTAGGAGTGTGGCTAAGGTTGTAGTACCTTCGAAACATTACGTACAGATGTCGCTAGTGATTAGATTCACAATACCATTGGAAAAATTCGCTGTGATCGACGGAAGGTCGTCTGGTGTAATTGGTAGCACGTTGGACCGGCAATCCAGAGGCAGCGGGTTCGAATCCCGTGACAACCAGAGTCTTTCGTAGTTGATTTTTTCTATGGTAAGCACATCTGTTACGACATTGTGGGATTATCCGCATTGTAAAAAAGTAACATCAATATCAATTTGTTTAATTATAAAAATAAATTGATGTTTTCTAATCTTGTATTGATTACAGCGCCCTCTCTAGCAAATTCAACGCAGCGTAGAGTTGCCGAGTTTGCAGACGATTATGTGATGCATACGTCTTAGGAGTGTGGCTAAGGTTGTAGTACCTTCGAAACATTACGTACAGATGTCGCTAGTGATTAGATTCACAATACCATTGGAAAAATTCGCTGTGATCGACGGAAGGTCGTCTGGTGTAATTGGTAGCACGTTGGACCGGCAATCCAGAGGCAGCGGGTTCGAATCCCGTGACAACCAGAGTCTTTCGTAGTTGATTTTTTCTATGGTAAGCACATCTGTTACGACATTGTGGGATTATCCGCATTGTAAAAAAGTAACTTCAATATCAATTTGTTTAATTATAAAAATAAATTGATGTTTTCTAATCTTGTATTGATTACAGCGCCCTCTCTAGCAAATTCAACGCAGCGTAGAGTTGCCGAGTTTGCAGACGATTATGTGATGCATACGTCTTAGGAGTGTGGCTAAGGTTGTAGTACCTTCGAAACATTACGTACAGATGTCGCTAGTGATTAGATTCACAATACCATTGGAAAAATTCGCTGTGATCGACGGAAGGTCGTCTGGTGTAATTGGTAGCACGTTGGACCGGCAATCCAGAGGCAGCGGGTTCGAATCCCGTGACAACCAGAGTCTTTCGTAGTTGATTTTTTCTATGGTAAGCACATCTGTTACGACATTGTGGGATTATCCGCATTGTAAAAAAGTAACTTCAATATCAATTTGTTTAATTATAAAAATAAATTGATGTTTTCTAATCTTGTATTGATTACAGCGCCCTCTCTAGCAAATTCAACGCAGCGTAGAGTTGCCGAGTTTGCAGACGATTATGTGATGCATACGTCTTAGGAGTGTGGCTAAGGTTGTAGTACCTTCGAAACATTACGTACAGATGTCGCTAGTGATTAGATTCACAATACCATTGGAAAAATTCGCTGTGATCGACGGAAGGTCGTCTGGTGTAATTGGTAGCACGTTGGACCGGCAATCCAGAGGCAGCGGGTTCGAATCCCGTGACAACCAGAGTCTTTCGTAGTTGATTTTTTCTATGGTAAGCACATCTGTTACGACATTGTGGGATTATCCGCATTGTAAAAAAGTAACTTCAATATCAATTTGTTTAATTATAAAAATAAATTGATGTTTTCTAATCTTGTATTGATTACAGCGCCCTCTCTAGCAAATTCAACGCAGCGTAGAGTTGCCGAGTTTGCAGACGATTATGTGATGCATACGTCTTAGGAGTGTGGCTAAGGTTGTAGTACCTTCGAAACATTACGTACAGATGTCGCTAGTGATTAGATTCACAATACCATTGGAAAAATTCGCTGTGATCGACGGAAGGTCGTCTGGTGTAATTGGTAGCACGTTGGACCGGCAATCCAGAGGCAGCGGGTTCGAATCCCGTGACAACCAGAGTCTTTCGTAGTTGATTTTTTCTATGGTAAGCACATCTGTTACGACATTGTGGGATTATCCGCATTGTAAAAAAGTAACTTCAATATCAATTTGTTTAATTATAAAAATAAATTGATGTTTTCTAATCTTGTATTGATTACAGCGCCCTCTCTAGCAAATTCAACGCAGCGTAGAGTTGCCGAGTTTGCAGACGATTATGTGATGCATACGTCTTAGGAGTGTGGCTAAGGTTGTAGTACCTTCGAAACATTACGTACAGATGTCGCTAGTGATTAGATTCACAATACCATTGGAAAAATTCGCTGTGATCGACGGAAGGTCGTCTGGTGTAATTGGTAGCACGTTGGACCGGCAATCCAGAGGCAGCGGGTTCGAATCCCGTGACAACCAGAGTCTTTCGTAGTTGATTTTTTCTATGGTAAGCACATCTGTTACGACATTGTGGGATTATCCGCATTGTAAAAAAGTAACTTCAATATCAATTTGTTTAATTATAAAAATAAATTGATGTTTTCTAATCTTGTACGCTATTATTGCTTGAAAAACTTAAAAACGACGAGCAACGAGGGTTTTCGATATTTTTCTGTGACAAAAACGTGTATGGGTAGGTATTTCTCATTAAGATTTGTGAGTTGTCACAGCAGATATAATACAGATAGTTAACGGTATCTACTCGTAAACTTCATGTTCTTTATTTTTATACAGTACATATGTTAATATAGTACTGGCTTTTATTGAAACCGTGGAATGCGATGCAGATTTTTAGCTAAATCGTGAACATTATTCGATTCAAAATGCTAGTAATGCGTATTATTACCCATTTTCGTAAAAGCCCTGGTCGTGGTAACAAACTGTACATGTAAAGAAAGCTTGACGTACAAATAAGTATCAAAATGTTGGACTTCCTGGCCCCAATTTCACCACATTGACTAGTGCTACTATTGTAAATTTACTGTTTTTTCAATTGGGGGCGTCTATAGGCCACAGTTACCGCTTACCATCAAAAGGGCCGTGCGTTTGTTTGCCACCACCATAAACTGTAGTCCAGGATGTTAAATAAATCAGGAGTGAATAACTTATTTTTTGCGAAGCAAAACTATAATTGTTACTAAAAACACGACAATTGTAGTGAAGTTCCGACACAAGTCGAACCTCATGTCAAGAGTTAATGAAAATTGTATTAAACCGCGAGACAATTGTCAAGGGTTTCGGAAAATAAAAAGTAGTTTTTTAACAATATAATAATATTATAAGTAATAATTTTCTGTTGGGGGCAACCAAGCACATGGACCGTCCGTTAGTTAGCGGTAGCCATAGCCTACGGAGGCTTGTAACGTCAGTAACAGTGATATTTTACAATTGTCACACTTGTAATTATGGTGAAATAGACCACTGGAAACCCTTAACTTTCGAACACGGTCGTGACTAGCAATGTACAAGTTGCAGAACATTCTCAAAATTGCGGGAATATACTCGGAAATCTCCATGAATTTTCATGACAATTTAAGAATAAGTTCTCATTGAGAATGTTTCCATGAGAATCTATAAAAAAAGTGTTATGAAGAATATTGTATTTCACAATTGAGTAAACAAGGCATAAAGTATACCTTAAAAGGCATGTATTTACAACGGTTTCAGCATGATTAGATTGCTTGTAAAATTTAAATTGCCGAGAACATTCTCTTTACAAGTTTCGCAACTTATGAAAGTTCTCTTCGGTACATTGCTAGTCGTGACACTCGTGTCAAACTAATTAAGAAATGGGTCAAAATTCTTCGTTGTCTTGTTTCATACCACTCTGTCGCGCTTTTAGTTGCTGTTTCGTCTAAGTATAAAAAAATCCGGTGCATTTGACTTTCTTTTTCACGCTAGATTTTAATCCATACATCAGACATTGAAAACAAAACATCATCTCATACAAAAATCACCACTGCGTCACGTTTATTAGGGGATTCAAAATAAGACAACGAAAAAAATTTGGACCCAAATACCCTGTATTGCTTGTGCTGTGATCAAAACATAGTACAGTCAAGTGCAAAAATAAGTATCGAAAGAATCCGCTCATAAATGTGTTACGACGTTCTTATTACACAGAATTAGAGTGCACTGGGACATATTTTTGAACATTTTTGTGTACACCTTATTTTGTCTTTGACTGTACCGGAAAAAAGCAACATTCCAATAGATTTGTTTTCGGATAACAAAACACATGAAAAACAGAGTCATGTTACATTTGGAATGCGATATTGTTAAGTACATTCGTAGAGTTAGTGGAATAAAAATCCTGGGAACTAGAGTTTTTATATAGAAATAAAAATAAATATTGAAATTTGATCAATACTATACCAGCATGGATGAGTGGATAGACTGCATAGGAGTACCACTGTATATCCGAAGGTTGCGGACTTAAAACCCCTCTTGTAGTATATTTTTTTTTATTTAACAATTTCCGAACTAAAGTAGAAAATATTATATTTTGATGCTGCTATAAGTAAACATCGTGAAAAAACTAGACAAATCCCGAAAAGGACGATTCTACCTGAGTTGGAAGGTAAGATATTATATGTATGGCAGTCGATTAGTGTTATGTATTGAAGAGGGGGTGACATTTGTAAACGAAATTACAGGACCGTTTTTGAAAGACCATTCAGTATACCGCACAGCTTCCGTGTTTCATTTATTCTGTGTGAGATTATATTATATGGCTAATATGGCCGTTGTTTTTTTTTAACTAGTGCCAAGACAAATCTTGGGATTAGGGTAACAAGCGGACTCAGAATGGCGGGAAGATAGGATGTTGATGAAGGTACAAAATAGTACATAAATACATTTCCGTGAAGTTTTACCGTTATGATAATAGCGTGGCCATGTCATGAATACCAAAAGCACTTTTATTACCCTTCAAAACACATTAAACTATGTTATGGGTCATATGCAAGTTTGTGAACACATAAACGCTTTAGAGCTTAATTAAATATAGTTAATACCGGCTTATATGTTTAGGAAGCCGTGATAAAAATACATAGGTCTCGTAAAACTACCTAACTAAACTCATAAGCTCCCAGCGATAGTCCGAAACTAAACCGAATAACTTATTAATAATTATTTTTAGTTGTTTATAGAGTTAGAAAAACCTATTACTTTTCACGACTCATGTTTTATTTACCCTGTAGAACCTTGTAATATTACCTTCTATAAATAAAAATAAATCGTCACATTCTTCACTTGAAAGGGCTGACATTGTCATTCAGATGAACGATATTTTGACTCCGTATTTTGTTTCCATGTAGGTACTAATGTTTGAAAATAGGCACTAGAATGTCGAATTGACAAGAATATCATTATAATTTACGACATTCTATTGCCTGTTTTCAAATATTAGTCTCTTCTTACGCAGAAGAAGATACTAATATTTGAAAATAGGCAATAGATTGTCGAATTGACAAGAATATCATTGTAATTTACCGTTTTTGGCGATAAGTGACAAAAACGAATTGGTAGGAATAACTTATTAACAATGATAAATGATTGATTTTGTTAAGTTGATCTGGAACTAAAAATGTGTATTAATTACTAGTTAATAAAGCCAATATCTTAGTGCAGTCATTTATTATTATTATTTCATTTATTTCTGCGAATTGGTACATACTTGTACCGTAAAACTTATACAACATTTCAGCATATTTTGCCTGAAACTGGCCTACTACCGCGAACACCGAAGTTCGTAAATTTCGGGGATTTGTCTTTGTCAACCCAACGAAGGTCATTACAGTGAGACAGAGAAAAATCTCCGAAATTTACGAACTTCGGTGTTCGCGGAAGGATCTCTGTAGTAATAAGGTGGAAGTACCTACCAGTACCCGCGGCTGTACCAATACTCGTCATTATAGCTTGAGTTGCCATCGATAAGATAAATCAACTATTAGGGCATTTAAAGGATGATTAATGTATGTACCTTTAATGCTTCATATTCCAAATTTGAAATAATTAGTTTATATGTAAAGGATTTGCATAAGTTTAACCTTTTAACCGCCAGGGATTTTCCATGGAGCGTGCCCGTATCGCCACTAATACAAAATCACTTCACGCAGATCAGAGCTTGCATTACGAGACTCATTTATAAACCGTAAAACCTAATCAGACGTTTGTCTGATTTATCAGACAAGGGCGAGGTTAGCTTGACATTGACTGTCTGATATATCAGACGAACGGCGGTTAAAAGGTTAAGACATGCTGACGTTAATTAGGACTGAGTGTATTTCCAATGTCCCATTGAAATTGTGACAATATGTGACATTGAAACTTGTAGTGAAAGTACTCGTACCATCTATTGGGACTGTCCGCAAAAGCACCTGACGCTTACTCATACAATGGAATTGACTAAAAAAATTTGCAATTTTGAAAAATTTTGAAATTGTCACCCTATAAAATACTATTTAACAAAATTAACAAACTCGAATCCTCTCCCACAACACATGACAATACTTTATGTAGTTATATGAGGAAAATATCGTGATTTCATTAAATATTCTCTGTTGACATGTTGCGCGCTAGTACTTCCACCTTAGTAGAACATTTTCTGATTAATGTAATGTATTATTAACTAACATGCAATACTTATTCCTGTCCTGAAACACCTGATCACCTTTGTACTATCCAACTGGCGTGATAAGGCACAGGACAGGCAACAAAATAAACATATGCATAAATTGTTCAAATTGACTAGGCAAACCTAAGAATTAAAATGTGAACTAGAAATGTTTGTAGGTGTACTCTTGGTGGTTACATTATTATCATGACGTGAAAATAGCAAAGGGTGTATTTTTACAGATTTGATGATGTCTAGAATATAGACTCGTCAAAGGTAAAATAAAATGTATAGTCCCTGGAATATTGGCTTATAATGAGCAAAATTATCCCCCTAAAAGATAGTCCGTGTGTACAGGGTGAACGATAAGAAGTGTTACCAAGTAGATTTTTTTAAGTCTGGTGTCAAAGTAATAGCGCCTTACTATCGGAAATATGTTTTGGACACCGCATTGAAGTCTTAGCCACGCAAACATTTGGGTTGTAGACCGCAAACGTAAGAACGAAACTGAGCTTCGGCTTACAAAGCTCGTAAGAACCAAACATAAGAACGAAACTGAGCTTCGGATAATAAATATCGTAAGAACCAAAAATGGCTGAAAACCGAATTTCATGGATCATTTCTCCAATGCAGGGAGTTTCGTACTTTTTATCTGGTCTATTTTGAAGAGAAAGGTGAGAGCAATTAAACATGCTAGTATAAATACAATGAAAACAGCGATCGTATTTCACTGGCACGTGCCACTACTCAGTGGTCACAAACGTACTGCGAGCAAATATTTTTTACCATTTGAAGACCTTAGTCAAAGCAAAAGGTATTGACTGAAAGTAAATTTAATCACAAAATGTAATATTTTTCCTTTTGTTTTTTCTTACCTATAGTAATAAATTGTTGCAACTAAAAAATCGCAGTCCTTTGAAATTGGTAACACTTCATATCGTTCACCCTGTAAGTTTCGAAAAATAATTGATACCTTCGTATTGCGTTTCGAGTTGCGCATTACCGTCAACGCTAAAATAATCGTTATAATTACTTTTAAAGTAATATAAGACAAAGGTGGTTCTTGAAACAGAGTTGCTTAATATCAGGGCACCCGCACGGAATCGTGAATAATATTTTTATACAAACTTAAATTTTTATTAACCTAGATTAGATTCAGATTTTCATAATTTAGGAAGTAAACACTTTTTCAGGCAAGACTGCAGGTAACTGAATAATTTAAGGAGTTCTTTTGTACTCGATTTATGTGGCTTGGTTTACTCTACGCTTTGTGAGTGCGTGCTGGATTAGCGAATACAGTCAGCAAAATGACACAGACTCAATCGAAGGCTTACGTACTTAAAAAGGCACAACAACTGCGCCACATTGTTAGGCTTTTCGAGAACTTTTTTTTTTTACTGGCCAACATTTTTAAAACACATAGGCTCTCTTCTTGCTGAGGTGGAATTTACTCAACTACCGCTATATCTATCTTATCGATTTAGAAATTCATTGAAAGCACATCAGATTTGTTCTAAGTGCCCGTAATTCAGATTAAATATTTCAAACATTATGTGACATTTCAGATGTTGAGAAAAACCTCTTTTCACCTCAGCAGCTCGAAAAGACTTCTTTTGATTCGCGAAATCAGTGAGCAAAGTGCGATTTTGCTCACTGAGTGAATGTTGTTTTCCATGACGTTTAGACTTCAACTTTTTCTTTTGTTTTTTTCACTTGTTAGTAAAAAGACAGAGATGAAAAATGTTACGTTATAAATTGTCATAATATGCATTTTTTTTTCGTTCATGGCATCCTAGCGTATTCAGCCAGTTGTATTAGACGACGCGTTTTATCGGACCCGATTCCTTGTATCCGAACGGCATATGGCCCCTACCACCAAGCATACATAACATTGGCGTCCGTCATTCCACCTCTCTATCGCTCTTATATATAAGTGTGACAGAGAGAAAGACAGCCGTTTTAAAACGGACGGATATCGTGGTACTAGGCGAGTCAGAATCGCGTTCAGAAATTCGACACGAGTTCATTTCTAAATAATTATAACTGTTTTATAAAATTTTATGAGCTTTCATTTTTTTAGTAGTTATAATTATGTACTTTCTGTTACAAACATAATGGTAAAACAAAAACAAAAAAATAACGGGATGGCACGTATAAATGTTTAATAACATATGTACAACTTGAGAGCAAAGTTATTTGAATCTCGTGTCTTTCGAGTCTCTCGCTACGCTCAAGATTCTATTACAGAATCACTCGCTACGCTCGTGATTCTATAAAAGAATCTTTCGCTTGCTCAAGACTCAAAACTGACACTCGCATCAAATACGTACTTTGCTCTCATGTTGTACAAATAACTATTAGATATCTAGTATGTCACTTTCGTACAAATGTTTTGCCATTTATATGAGTAATATTTCCGCTCAGAAATGGTACAAGCGGAGAAAAATTGCCCGCAATGGCAAGATGGAATTTATCACACTTTGATTCTGATTTCAGGTTAGGTTTAGTTGCACATGAAATGAAAGAAATAAATAATAAATAAAATATCTTGGGACATCATACACAAATCGACCCAGTCCCACGGTAAGCTCAATTAAGGCTTGTGGTGTGGGTACCAAGCGACGATATATGTATATACTCGAAATAGATAGATACATATAGATACATAAATAGACAGCCATGACCAAGTATGGCTAACAAATATTTGTGATATATAAATACACAAATAATGCCCTTGCCGGGATTCGAACCCGGAACCTCCAGCTTCGTAGGCAGGGTCACTACCAACTAGGCTATGGAGGTTGATTAAGTTTATAAAATTGTAGGCTAGTAATATTTTTTATGAATCGATAACGTACTTAATGTAAAATATTTAGTGATTTTTTTTTGCTATTATATTTTAAAATACTATCGAATGTGTTGTGTCCTAATGGGTCTTAGGTTTGAAACAAAAATCAAACGTGGACTTGAAGCTAGTACAGGGTAGGATTACCTAGTATAAAACTTTTATTGTTGTTTTTCGAAGCCCGTTCTTTACTTCTTCGGGTTTTTTTTTTAAATTATGAATCACCTGTCAATTCATAGGCTTCGTCTTTACAAATTGCGTGCAATATGCATAGTCAATAGCAGAGGCTTACGTCTAACAGAGGACAGTTAGTTGTACCTTGTATAAGTTCTGGCGGTGTTGTTGTTGTTGTTGAATCCTGGCCTTTTTTTTCCGCAACTCGACATCAAACGTGCCTATTTCGCGTGGTCTCAACGCTGGCTCAGTACTTGTTGAGGACTTCACATACACCCTTGAATTTATTCGCTGGTGTATGCAGGTTTCCTCACAATGTTTTCCTTTACCGTAAAGCACTTGTGAATATCAGATTATATTTCGTACTTAAGTTTTTTTTAACTCTTTGGTACGAGCCGGAGATCAAACCTACGACCGGTGTTGTCAAAGCTCATTAACTTCGTATTCGGCTATCTATACGCGCAGTAGCTCATGGTACAGCTAAGATTTTTCTACCGTCGATAACGAGTTTGCGCTATCCATCTCAATTTATAGCATGATGCATTATCATGCATTTGGAATTTTTGTACACAGCTTTAGCTTTAAGGCACTAGTCTCGAGAGTAAGTAAGCAATGAGCTATAGATACGAACAAAAGATAAAGGCTCCCGTGTAAGTAAAAGAAACATGGTGATGTTTATAGGTCCTAACTGCGACCATATATAACATAGACGTTTACAGGCTGAACGATATGAAGTGTTACCAAGTAGATTTTATTAAGACTGATGTCAAAATAATAGCGGCTTACTATCGGAAACATGTTTGGAACACTGCATTGAAGTCTTAAGCACGCAAACATTTCGTTGGGTTGTAGACCGCAAACATAAGAACGAAACTGAGCTTCGGATAGTAAATATCGTAAGAACCAAAAATAGCTGAAACCTGAATTTCACGTGTCATTTTTTCAATGATTTGAGTTCCGGACTTTTTATCTGGACTAGGCTTTGAAGAGAAAGGTGAGAGCGATTAAACATGCTAGTATAAATGCAATGAAGAAAGCGATCGTATTTTTCTGGCATATATCGCTACCCTGTGGTCACAAACGTGCTGCGAGCAAATATTTTTTTACCATTTGAAGACCATAGATAAGGCAAATTTTTGAATCACAAAATGTAATAATTTTCCTCTTGTTTTTTCTTAATCATAGTAATAAATAGTTGAAACTAAAAAATCGCAGTCCTTTGAAATTGATAACTCTTCATATCGTTCACCCTGTAAAGCCAGTTCAAAAATGCCCCCAAAACAATTGCTCAGTTGTGCCGAGATGGGCAGGACATAGCGCTTTTCTTAACATTTGACAAATGTTTATAAATTATAGCCAATTAAAACTTTAATGGACCAATCACAACTATATTTAAACGGCGATTTATGCTTCTATATAAGTAGGTACATCTTCAACGAACTACGGTTAAGGCGGCCGCTGCGGCAGAAAATGCCGAATTTTTATAACGTAGGTAATAAATATAAATGAGTACGAGTTTGTACCGTTCGGCGTAGAAACTTTAGGTTCATGGGGCCCCAGCGCAAGCAAATTGTTTGCTGAGAACTAAATACCGAAGAGCTGGCGACTTCCTCGCACAACGCATCAGTATTGCGATACAGTGAGGAAATGCCGCCAGCATCCTCGGTACAATGCCACAAGGGCCAATCTTAGATATAGGTTAGGTTAAGTAGATTAGTTAGATTTAATATTGTAGTTTCGAAAATAAATATATGATAATTGATAAAGAAAATAGTAGGTTGATATTGAAATTCATTACCGTGATGCATTGATGAGGGGGTCACATCACACTTGTCATCTAAAATTCAGGACTGTTTTTGAAAGGCAATTTAGTATGGCGTACGGCATCCAAAGAACTGTAGCTCACAGCCTACTCAGCAATACAAATAATCAATAAAGTTAAACAGCGATGCTATCACTAAGATGTTTTCCTCTCTCCTGACCGTTCTGACCTTCCATTTCATGTTTTACGATACTTTTGCGTAATTGAAAAACTTTTTTCCTAACGCTACAGAGCTTGGTAATGAAAATTAATTGCTGGGCCTCCCGTGGTACCTAACTGCGCATTAGTACAGTCAGACCCGATTTGTATTCATTCACATTGTCATATATGCTGTGGACTGTACAAATTGGATTAGCGGGGTATTTAGACATATTACGTAGGATTTTGGATGGTTCTGGAATACGAGGAAGCATCAAAGGATATAATTTCAACTTAAACCGAAAAGGGAATTTGTCGAGATTTTATCATCATCATATTAGCCGAAAGACGTCAACTGCTGAACACAGGGAAGGCTTTCAAAGATTGTCACAATGACCGGCCCTGTGCCACCCGCATCCAGCAGTCTCCTGTGACCTTCACCAGGTCATCAGTCCACCTTGTGGGGGGCCTACCCATGTTGCATCTTCCAGTACAAGACCGCCACTCGAGCACCTTTCCGCCCCAACGGCCATCGGCTCCGCACGCAATGTGCCCCGCCTATTGCCGCTTCAGTTTAGCGATTCGACGAGCTATATCCGTTACTTTGGTTCTCCCGCGGATGATCTCATTTCTAATACGATCTTGCATAGCCCTCTCCATTGCCCTTTGGGTGATTTTGAGCCTTCTTATGAGGCCAATAAGCGACCGCGTTTTTATACCTGGACCTAATTGATTGTATTATTTCATAAAAAGAAAGAATATCTAGTTCATTAACGTAGAAGGAGACCCGAGTGTTCAGGTGGTTTAGGCGTCAGATGCGAAGGTTGAGCTTGGTTCAAGTTCTACCTCCCCCGATGTTGAACTCAGTATTTTAAGCATCATCATCAAGATGGACCATTGGGACAATATTTTTTCTTTGGACAATATGCCACTTCCCATCACACTTGCTGTCTAAACGCGCAATTACTTGCATGCGTAGTGGGAGTACTTAATAGAAATGTCAGTACGTCAATAATAATATTTTGTCTTAAAACTTATTTTTTTGTGGGCAAGTGTGATGAAAAACATTGTCATGCATCACGGTCGGTAAGCGGAATACCTACTAACTCGAGTCATTTAAAGCTCTCTAAATTCGAACACTCTTGCTAGTAATTCCGTACTTACCTTCTTGCACAATGTACTATAATAATTTGTAAGAATTTCGTACAGAACATAGAAGAGATATTTTCTTAAGCTCTTACCTATTCAGATTCACCTCTCGTGATTGAACCGACCGTGCGTAAAAACGTATCATCATAGTAACGAGGTTGTAAACCCGAACTATACTGAGGCGTTTCTTTGCAAAAAATAATGAACTTTTTACAACATCGTAAAATGACCCGGTGCGTATCGTGGAGTAGTTTTCCATAAAATTGTGTGGATAAACAAGAGATATACGTTTTACAGGTAGATGGTCTCCAAAGTGCCACGTTAGCTTAATTTAAGTAGCACGATATTGAATGAACTTTTGAGGAACATAAAAGGGTCGATTTGACAAATATTAAGGGCTTAAAGAAGCCGTGTGGTGACGGCAGTAAGAATACATTTTATCACCACCCTAACTCCTCCTGCGTTGTCGTAAGAGTTGACTAAGAGATTGACGTGTCACTGACCACTTTTTGATAAAAGATTGATGATGGGCAGCAGTGTCATCATAGTGGACACATTACTGCGATCGCCGATCCGCCTGCCCAGCGTGGCGATTATGGGCATTTACCTCCTAATGCAAATGCGTCTATACGCATAGTTAATAGGAGAGGCCTACGTCCAGCAGTGGGCTAACATAGGCTGATGATGATGATGATGAAAAAAAAATCACGGTTACTTCCTTTGTGTAGTCATGCAAACTGTACCCATACAACTGGAATGTATGGGAATTATTAGTTAACCCTTAAATGCATGACCTTGACAAAGATTTATTCAAATTTGAATTCTGACATGTTGTTAATAGGGTTGAAAGTACTTGATGCATATATACATCACTATGCATTTAAGGGTTAATTACATAAATAAAACTATGATTTGTAACAGGACAAAAGAATATAAGGATTGCCACATTACATTCCGAAAACCAACGACAATGAATCGCGGGAGGATACGTACTAGTAACACAAAAAAGTGACGCTGTAGTACATTGTGTATTAAGGGCAGTAAATAAGAAGGCGCGGGCTTTACTTCACACGAGTTCATAATTCTTGTACCGCCCGTGGCACACACAATGTTTTTCGTCACATACGTGAGGCAAAAAAAGTAAATAAAACAATATATTTTCACAAAACTACTCTAAAATGGTCTAAATCATTTCTCAAAATCAGGGATGACTTTTTATCATTTTTATAACAGAAATCCTGGCGCGGCGTCGGCTACGGGACAAAAAAAGGTACCGCTGGGTCACTACCAATTAGAGGTACTGAGGCCTATGATATCCTCCCACTGCATTCGCTAAAGATAGAACTCTGTTAGTGCGAATCTCATACATTCCATAAAAAGATTACCAATCTTCATAAAAACCTCGGGTTCACAATCAATTCAGTCCTAAGTAAACGACACATAATGGCCTCCGGGTCCCTAAAATAACATCACAGACGTGTTTTCAATAAAAATTGCATCTATTAACGTTCTTTGGATAAATCTTGAGTGGGCAGACCTTACCTTATGGTAATTTTATAAGAAATGTGTGATTTTATGATTCATAAGTAGACCCCGGATTGTTGTGGCGGTGACGTCACTTTAGGGTGATTTGGAGAGTAAATTGAATGGTAGAACAAAATGATACGTAAATTGTATGATAAGAAAAAAATATATATTACCAGAAAAAAACAAAATAATTTCATTTACTATGTGTATTGTGTAATCGAATGAATTTGAATCAAATCACAATAAAAAAAAACCGGCCAAGTGCGAGCCGGACTCGCGCGCGAAGGGTTCCGTACCATTATCAATTTATTATTAAAAAAATACAGTTAAATCAACCTACCTCAAAAACTATAGGAGATAATTTAATCAAACCAAAAATCGTTGATAGAGTTTATTAATGTGCATAACATATATTTTTTTTGGAATTTTATATCGCGTAGTTTAAAAAATAGAGGGGGGGGGACACATTTTTCAGATTTGAGAGCTAATATCTCGAAAACGATTTGCTTAAATAAAAATGAGATGTATAAACCTTCATATCATTTTCAAAGACCTTTCTATTAATACCCCACACGCTTATATACAACAAAATTTTTTTTTCTATCCCTCAGTTACATGTATGGAGGGCCCCCACCCCAATGGTTTTTTTTTACAATTTAGTAACATAATCCTGTAGCGGTTCATACAACACATATTCTTACCAAATTTCGTTACTGTAGCATTTATAGTTTCCGAGTAAATCGGCTGTGACAGACGGACAGACGGACAGACGGACAGACGGACATGACGAATCTATAAGGGTTCCGTTTTGCCATTTTGGCTACGGAACCCTAAAAATACAGTTAAATCAACCTACCTCAAAAACTATAGGAGATAATTTAATGAAACCAAAAATCGTTGATAGAGTTTATTAATGTGCATAACATATATTTTTTTTAGAATTTTATATTGCGTAGTTTAAAAAATAGAGGGGGGGGACACATTTTTCAGACTTTGAGAGCTGATATCTCGAAAACGGTTTGCTTAAATAAAAATGAGATTTATGAACCTTCATATCATTTTCAAAGACCTTTCTATTAATACCCCACACGCTTATATACAACTAAAAAAATGATGTATCCCTCAGTTACATGTATGGAGGGCCCCCACCCCAATGGTTTTTTTTTACAATTTAGTATCATAATCCTGTAGCGGTTCATACAACACATATCCTTACCAAATTTCGTTACTGTAGCATTTATAGTTTCCGAGTAAATCGGCTGTGACAGACGGACAGACGGACAGACGGACATGACGAATCTATAAGGGTTCCGTTTTGCCATTTTGGCTACGGAACCCTAAAAATCCAGTCAATAGATTACTTTTTTTTTTTCATATTAATTTTACTATAGTTTTCGACAAAAAAGTGACAATTTCGTTCTACTGTTCCATTCAGAAAAAGGAATATATGAAGGGTCCACGGAAAAAACATGTCCAGTGTTTAAAAAAATCAGGGCTAATTCACACCTTAGGTGTTCTGTTAAAAGAATGGTGGTTTTTCCTTCTGTAATTTCAATTGACTAGACATGTTCCTTCCGTGGACCCTTCATATATAAATATTAGAATGAACTTTATATGCATAATCAATGTAAAGCCTAACAACTTTCTATTTGACCCTGACACAGTGTCGCTACAAACAGTTTACCTATGGCAATAATGTGCATACGTCATGTATAGTCAGCATGGTGTGTATTGGCTTCATGTTGATATTTTTAATACCAAAAAATTGACGACAGAGAATCAAAGCTTTGTAAGATTACCTATTCGTCAAAATCCGATTCCAAATACTCAATATTTATGTATTCTTGATATTCTGACTCTGATGAAGTTTGATCTTCGTCAGATGTTGTGTCGCTTACAGGACCACCAACCTCGATTATAAATCGTTCGGTCTGGGATTCGATTATAGGACCTTTATTCCTATAATCGTCTTAAATTTGTTTTTACATGGTCGCATATAATATAATCCACATTTATATTTTATCGAAGTCATCTATACATATTAATTTTCTTTTTGCGTGGGGCTTTATTTTGTACATTCGGCAAAGTCGCTTCTTTATTTTTAGAAACATTTTTGATCGTCGATCTACATACACCTTAAATGAGAAAATAAAATCTATTAAGTTTAATTATAACAATTAACCAATTCAAATACAACCGCACTATAAAGTGTCAGTACCGGTCCTGTCAATAACCAATTACAAAACATTTTCCAATGGAATACTATTCAATCCTTCGTCCTTTCTTTGGTTTAAATATTTTATTGTATTTAAGACGATTTTTCTTGCTTCTATTGGTATCTTTTTCGGCATTTTTATGATAAAATCGTTTAAGTCGCGATATAATATTTTCTTTTTGTTTACATCGGTGACATTCGATGACATACAACGCCTGATGTCAAACAGTAATCATTGCCAGTAAAATAAATTAGTGTCACTGAAAATCCGCAACATGGCGAGGGTCAAATAGTAAGTTGTTAGGCTATAGGTATGCAAACTATACAGACATAAATAAAGTTTGACCTTTAATTTAAACTGTTTGCTTTATTTGCAACCGACATGTTGATGTGTGCGTGACCTCAACTCTCGTTAAACTATCTATGGCCCTGGCCAGGATGATCACATTGTCAATATTTTATTTTCTTTTCAATAATTTCTCGCTGGTAGTTGGAAGTCAGATAAGTGCTTATACAGAGTGTAAGTCTAATACCTATGGGCGAACCTCTTAACGGGTGTTAGTCTAGGACATAATGAATAGAAAACGACATATCATAGGATGATGCATGCATGCCGTAGAACGTAGGCCTCTCCTATTAACTATGATATACGCATTAGGAGGTAAATGCCCACAATCGCCACGCTGGGTAAGCGGATTGACATAATAAATACATTCATATAACTCTAACTTAAAAGTAGAGTAACAAAATTATCAATACAAAATAATTCGGCGCGCAATGTAGAGCAACACACAAAAGCAGATGACATAACTGCCATATTTATCAATAATAACCAAAGATCGGATTTTTGTGCGACATCTCATACTAAATGTCATCAAAATGACGTAAGTCACTAAGAATGTCGCAAATCCATCCGATCTCTGATAATAACACATGTTCGTTCGTACCTACATTGCTGCTCCGAAAATCTTAAAAAAAACCTCGTAATCCATGATTTCATCACCTATTTAGGATTTTGTACTTTTCGGCGTATAAACTAGGTTCATGGGGCCACAGCGCACGCAAATTGTTTGCTAAAATCGCAAAACGTCTGGCTGATATAACTAAAAGACCGAAGAGCTGGCGACTGGTAGTAGTTTATCTCTCTTGATAATGTCAGACGATTCGAAAATGCTTATTAATAAGCTTACTTGAACAAATAATAGTTTGACTTGACTTCCTCGCATCACATCGCATCAGCATTGCGATACAGCGAGGAAAAGCCGCCAGGATCCTCGGTACAAGGCTACATCGGCCAATCTTAGATATGTTAGGTTATTTACCTATCCATACCGTTGAATATTTGCAGAATAAATCCCGTTTCTTTCCAACTTTATTCCTGATGATTTCCATGCCTTGTTAAATTAATCGCCCGTATTAGATTTACACGCGGTATCGAACAACATAACTACAACCAAAGACCACAACGCTAGTAAACTATGTAAAGTTAACCAAAGTTAAAGCACCGTCGACATTAACTTAAGTTTTAACAAGGTGTATAGAGATTACAGGGTTAAACTTTTATGTACAGGAAGTTAACCAGAATAATGTTGGGATGACAATAACTGACATTCGTAGGATCGTATTAGACAAAATGACAATCGAACATCGTGTGGTACCATAATGATTTAACTAAAACCTGGACTGGTATATGATGAAAAATATGGACCCTTCATATATTTATCTGATGTATGAATGCATGTGTAAAGGTAACGTTACCACATGCATTGTTCGTCAGTACAAAACAAAACAGTACAAACCGGCCAAGAGCATGTCGGGCCATGCTCAGTGTAGGGTTACGTAGTTATTCCAAAACGGCTGGGCCGATTATTTATTTTTATTTTAGGTTCGCCAACAGGTGTAATACATATTAATACTTAAAGATAAACATGCCAGTAATAACAAATCGCTCGAGTATTCACCCAATTACAGGCAAACTCAACATGCATAATGAGAGTAACTGCTAACAAAAATCTTAACTAAGTAGTTTACAAATGGTAAAGTATGTTATATATTATGTTCGAAATAGTTTTATTTTAAAGTGTTCTATAAGCCCACTCTTCATGTTTTTTTTTCATATTTTGGACCTACGGATCAAAAGTTAGAGAGAGGGATTATCTCCGAAAAAATGGACTTTAGAAAAAACTATCTTATTAAGACCCTTATTATTTTTAAGAGACATATGCAATGATACCCCACATTATAGTATTACAGCAAATAAAAAAAACCATCCCCATTTCTCCAGTTGGGGAGACACACGAAAAAATATTTTTTTTTTAGTTTTTATTGTGCCACGTTGTTGGCATGATTAATAATTTATACATATACCAAATTGCAGATTTATAGTATTAACGGCTACTGAGCTATGCTGCGGACAGACGGACATGGCCAAACTATAAGTGTTCCGTTTTTGCCATTTTGGCGACGGAACCCTAAAAAGTGTAAAAAATACAGAGTGATCAATCTAAACGGGTCCAAAGGAATAATTCCATTTTTATTAAATCTAAAAATGAAGCCATGGTTCCTAACAACAGATTTCGATATCTCTCATAGTTCGTAACTTTCCCATACAAAGTCAAAGAGCCGGTGGTGGCACTGAAGTATTGAAAAATAAAACTTCATTGCTTAAAAACAATGCAGATAATCCCACAATGTCGTAACATATGCGCTAATCATTAAAAAAATCAACTGCGAAAGACTCTGGTTGTCACGGGATTCGAATCCGCTTCCTCTTGATTGCCGGTCCAACGTGCTTCCAATTACACCAGACGACCTTCCGTGAATCACAGCGAATTTAGTCAATGGTATTGTGAAACTAATCACAAGCGACATCTGTAGTTAATGTTTCGAAGGTACTACAACCTTAAAAACAATGCATTTTATTAGTTTTAGATATCATGTTTCTTCGTAACATTTACTGTTTAAGAGCTACACAATCGATATCCAAATAAAGAGACCGAAATTGTATTTTTCAAAAAGTCCAGGTTCGATTCGAGTACACGTATTTGTGTAAGTGTATGAATGCAGTTTTTCTTTTTTCTCAAATCGATCTCATGGTTCCATAGACAAGATTTCGCTATATGTTATGGTTTCCAAAACCTCCATACTGACCCATTTGGATTGATCACCCTGTATAATACCTTTTTTCAGCAAACCCTCTATAATAATCAAGCTATATTTTCCCTGCAGATTTTTCATTTACGACTTTTTAATTGACCCGTGGAGGCAAATTGCTTTAACGATTTTCGTAAGTGCTTGCGTCCATTTACATAATCGGCTTTCATAAAGGTATTATGAATTTAGGTATCAGTCGGTAAAAATAAATGCCTATTTGGGAATTTAACTCACTATTATGAAGCTTTTATGAAATCTATATCAGTTTATACATGCCATAATTTCGTAAAAGCGTCGTATCGCATGTAACTATTTATTTTACTAATTACTACTGACAAATACTGGTTTATAATATGGTTTTTCTACTTCCGTACTTTTATTTGTCATTTACAGAGTCGTGAACCTTTTAACCCCTACCTTATAGATGTCAAGATAAGTATATATTGTCTATTCCCTATAAACGCATTCGGGCCTACATGCAGCGCGTTTTTGGATTTTAAGTCACCTCGTGTATACAAGACGTAATAAAATACATGGCTGCCAACCTAATTTTAAATGTCATTTCTGATGAATTGTAAACCATAGAGAAACTTCTTTTTTTAATTTTGTCGTCTCCCGCCCGACCTTGACGACTAATAAAAATGTGTTTGACTGAGAATATTTCACAAACTTACAATTTTATTTGAAATTATTGTATGCAACATTGTTTAACTGAGTCAAAAAATGCTCGTGTTGTCTTTAACAACAATTTTCGGCTTCGCCTTAAATTGTTACCCACGCTACTCACCTTTTTTGACCTCTCTTAAACAAGGGTTGCATAAAATACTATTTTCATACATGATCAAAAATGTATGAATTTTGACACTTCGAAAAAAGATATCGATTTGACTTGCCAGTCATCATGCCTACTTCACGCTAAATGGGTGTCCCTAAGAATTAAAAAGGTGGTATACCCTGGAAATGTACAGTCGAGTGCATTAATATACAGACACATTTGTAAGGGATCAGTATGGAGAAGTGTATATATATTAATGACTGTATATACAAATTAATGCCCCTTCACTGTGCCAACAATCGTCTAAAGAAGTAGGGTAAATGAGATCATCTGACCAAGGAAATGAGGGGTGATCAGGCAAACGATCCGCATTTAATGTACGGCTTCAAGCTCTCCGATTTACTTAAGAAGATTATTTGAGTTGAATGATATTTGCGATAAGTTTCCTTATAGGTTTTCTGGGTTTTTGCATTATAATCATGACACTGATTATTCATTTATTAATGTTATTATGAACATGTTTACACGGCGTTACAGAATACATTAATAAACTGAGAAATGTAACATAATTTACATACTCGTACGAGTAATAAATAATTGTTTAGAAGAATACCTCCTAATGTGTATATACGCATAGGTAGTTAATAGGAGAGGCCTACGATCAGCAGTGGACTATCATAGGCTGATTATGTTGTATGTAGAAGAATACAAAAACATATTTCATCAAACAGAGGACGATCGCCTTAATCCCTTTTCTTGACAAAACAAATGTTTATTTATAGCCTTCTCGACGTTAGGTATACATATAGACACACATTTGTCTTTAAAAAAGTTCATCGTCATCATCATCATCAGCCTATGATAGTCCACTGCTGGACGTAGGTCTCTCCTATTAACTATGCGTATAAACGCAATCGGAGGGAAATGTCCATAATTGCCACGCTGAGCAAGCGGATTGGCGATCGCAGTAATGTGTCCACTATGATGACGCTGCTGCTCATCATCACTCTTGTAATATGGTCAGTGACACTTCAATCCCTTAGCCGACTCTTACGACACCCGCAGGAGGAGTTGGCGTGGTGATAAATGTATTCTTACTGCAGTCACCACACGGACAACGGTTTAAAACAATTAAACAAAATCAAAAGCCTACGCTGGAGGAAGATTCATTGAATGGGTCAAAATCCAGTCGTACCCAAAATTACGTCGTGATGAACACACTGGATCTTATTAAAACTCTCCCTTTATAAACAACAACGTAAACATTTTCTTAGAACTCTTTAAATTACGACTTGACTTTTATTTTGTCGTACTAGTAAGGCAAAAGTACTGATTAACGGCGTACGCAAACTCGATACCTATTAACGGCCTAATTTTAAATTCGGAAATTCTGCCAAAACCAAGAACCTTATCAAAAAAACCGGCCAAGTGCGAGTCGGACTCGCGCGCAAAGGGTTCCGTACCATTATTAATTTATTATTAAAAATAATTCAGTTAAATCAACCTACCTCAAAAAATATAGGAGATAATTTCATCAAACCAAAAATCGTTGATAGAGTATATTAATGTGCATAACATGTATTTTTTTTAGAATTTTATATCGCGTTTTTCAGACTTTGAGAGCTGATAATCTCGAAAACGATTTGCTGAAATAAAAATGAGACTTATAAACCTTCACATCATTTTCAAAGACCTTTCTATTAATACCCCACACGCGTATATAGGTACAACTAAAAATTTTTTTATCCCTCAGTTACATGTATGGAGGACCCCCACCCCAATGATTTTTTTTACAATTTAGTATCATAATCCTGTAGCGGTTTAAAGGTCTCTGCCCACTAGACCGTAGCATACCATGACCGTAGCATGAACGTATCAGACAAAAATATATTCTTTGTATGGTAAAGTATGAGACTATGCCCACTAGGACGTTCCGTCGCCGACCAAGACCGTCGCGTGCCATGCACGGACCGGCAAGAATTGTCGGCGAGAATATTTTGTCGGTCCTGACACGCTACGTGCATGGCACGCAACGTTGCCGGTACGGTGTGCGCAGGCGGCGAAACGGTGTGCATACGGGTTCTATTTACATTTTTGTATTGTATTTACAATTTTTATCCAAAACTCTCCAAATTTTTCACTTTTGATAGTGAGTAATAATTTTCTTATGGCGAGACAACGGAAACAATATAATTAGCACCGCTACTTTCTGAAAAAAAAACTTACCTAATTGATTGTAAGCCCGCAAACCGAAGATTTTCATCGAGATTGAAAAATATTACTTCGTTTCTTACAAACAAAATAATTAAAAGAAATATCAATTTTGAAACAGTCATATAATTTAACGAATTTATCCAGATAGATTGCACAATTTGTTTCTTTTTTTACATGGCCACATAGAAAGCATGGTTCTTAACCATGCTTTCTATGTGGCTTTCTAAAATAAATTTTATTGGTTTTAGATTTTTATTACAATATGTACACAAAATCGATAATATCATTTATTTTCGAAAAACCTATGCTCTTTAGCAGCTGCTAGAAAATACTAGCACAGCGATAGTAGTCTAACTAAAGGGCGCGAAAACAATTTGCAACTGATAAAACTGTGACAATGGAACGATAACGACGGATATAAATCGCTCATACTACGGGGATGATACGTAATTGCGACGCGGATGATACGTGGTTGCGACGCGGATGCAACGGTCACTAAACGGGCTTAGCACGGACATGAAACGATGTACACACGTTATAGTGGGCATAGTAGTCCGTGTCGTCTCACATTCCGTGTCTGATACGTTCATGCTACGGTCATGGTATGCTACGGTCTAGTGGGCAGAGACCTTTATACAACACATATCCTTACCAAATTTCGTTACTGTAGCATTTATAGTTTCCGAGTAAATCGGCTGTGACAGACGGACAGACGGACATGACGAATCTATAAGGGTTCCAGTTTTGCCATTTTGGCTACGGAACCCTAAAAACTGATTATACACGATGTTCCGGAATTCAGTCTACTTTTGAGTTAGGTAGAGGCTGTGAAGTATATCCCAAACATCTGCTCAGTAACCTGAATACTACGTAGTTGCGTTACATGTTGCCATACCTAACTTTAATAATTTGTACGAGTACGTTTACACCTCGAACCGCAATAATAATATTTCTTTTTGTGTTTCTATTACAATAACATTATAAAATTAAATTTAAACTATGTATGGAACCAAAACTATTACTTATTCCTATGGATGGCGTTAATACGACCTTCAACGCCTGTGCTGTAAGCCGTTAATCGGGTTCTCGGACTTATTTACTGATTTTTTTTTTAATACATATTTGCCCAAAAGAAGACAAAAAGCTTCCAAAATGGAATGTTCAACAAAAGCACTTTGAAATAAGAAAATATTTCGGTATCCAGGTTATACACAAATGCTTATTTTTTTCTTGTTTTTGATAAACTTCTTTAAGGACGCCGTTAATAGATGCCGTTACCGTAACTGGGCAACCCAGAGTTGACGTCGATGTCAGTTTTGTAACGACAAATTAGGCATCAAATATTTACGTAAATCCACCTTATTCATGTTTTTATATTGCATAAACGCCTATTCTTTCTTGATTTAATGAAAAAAAAATGTTGTTAATATTTAATGCTTAATTGTCGTTACAAAGCTGACATCGAAGTTAATTTTTTGTGAGAGTTATTAAGCTAATTG